>CM056168.1:47459747-47916230 GCA_029691765.1 Entomobrya proxima | reverse complement strand
CAAGATCTTGCCATTTTTGTGTTAAAATTAATTTCAAGACAATACAAGTTCTATACCAAAGTGTTCATAATTGTCTAATGGTTAATTATTTGAAACGTTCTGGTTAATACAATGATGATAAAAATTCAAACAAACCGGTTTATGAACTTTTTATGTAACATTTACTTTAATAATCATGCAATTTAAATGTTTTTGTGCATTATTGCGGTTATTATAAGAAGAACTACTATTATAAGCAATTTACACAAGGGACTCATCCGTTAAGGGCATAAAATTTTGATTTCATTTTAGGTGTCGACTTAGCATGATAGTTATAAAATATTTGTTGCTTCACACTTTCCCTGAGAGCATGCAATTGACAACTGGTAATTATTCAAACAACCAGCATTTACATTCTGGAAGGTGTGAACTTTGGATTTCTAGTCAAAAGACTAGTCTGTGTTAAATGAGAATATACGTAAATATTTCTTGGTTTAATTACATGCTTTTCCTAGTGCCTTGTTCTGATTGACATGAAATAGCAAAACGTATATAATTACTTTGATTTTCGACATACCTTTGCGTTATATTTTATACCGATCAAACTTGATCAAGTTTCTACAGTGGCTATACATTCTATTTTACTACTAGTTCTAAATACTATATTTCTTTACGGAAAGTTTAATATGACATTACATTACAACATTTGAAGTTTTAAGAACCATTTAACCATACCGTAAAGTAAAGTAAATGGCCAAACCGGTTAGAAGTAGTGTACACAGCAACCATCACTCAAAAATACGTTTGTTTGTTACAACTATGGCAGTTTGCCTTAAATGATATTATCGATGGTAGTCTCTTTTTGGAGGTTATTAGCCCAAATTAATAATAAATATGCTGGAGAACTTGTTTTTCTTTGTCACTACCTGTACCATACTTACATAATTTTGTTACTTGCACAGTTATAAACAATTGTTCACGTGAGTACCCATGTTTTGCAACATGATACTGAGAATGGTAGTATATTACGCAATAATATGTTTGACTTTGAACTTCGTCCAAAAACAGAATTGACAAGCTGCATTTACTAGATCAAACCAGCAATTATGTTTTTACTGTACGTTCCTAACAGTGAGTGTTTAAGGTTTTCCTGTCAAAATACTGCACAAGCTTTCGCGTAATAACATGTTGTTTACATAATCATAGCTTGATATCATCGGCATAACCGAACGTGTTAACTTAAAGTTCGTTACCGTACGACAGTTCTTGCCATTGCTTTTCTGGTGTCCACTCCTTTCACTTTCGGTTTCTCAAAGACAACCTAAGCTTGTGAAGACATATGTGAAAATCATTATTTTGGCATTTCTATTTCAAAATGATTCAGCAGCATATCAAGCTTTTTTCTTGCATTTGCTTTCTTGGAAAATCCCTGGGAAGCGTAAACTTTTACTGGGATCGTAAAACGCTACAAATGAGTCTAGCTTCAAACTTTCACTCTGCTAACAAAAATCTGAAAGTCAAACTCTGGTTTCATAACTTTCTAACAACCACTTACGTTCTAAACGGATTTTGCAATTACGTACTATACCCCAGCACAGATGGAAAATGGATTGATACGTTTCTCTACGTTGCTGGTTTCTTCAACCTGACCTTAGGCACATTTGCTCTTGACGCATTTTACAAGCACAGTGGTGCGGTCTGTACATATGTCAACTCCTTACTCAACTTTCCAAAAGAATCCTATCCTAACCGAAAACCTACTTTGCTGGAATTTGTGGTTCTACAATATGCTCAACAAATGTTATTCATCTGCTTTACCATTCCCTTTGTTTTCCTGTATGGCTTTCACTTTCAAAATCCCTGCAAACCTTCAATAATTGGGTATTTGCTAATTCCTGAGTGCACTAACTGGACTGATGCACTTGGAATGCAACCTATTTTTACAAGGTTTGGATCATCTGTAATAAGCTCTGTGGTTAAAATATGGATTCTACTAATAAATCATTGGGCTTGGGCCTTTGGATTGCATGCGGGTTGTATGGCGTACGCGGGGTTTCTTGTGCTGTGTACGCTAACATTTGCTGAACATATCAAACTGTAAGTTTTTCAAATGTGCATTTAAATAATTAAACAAATTTAAGAGCGTTTTTTAATTTTAGATTTACAAGCAAATATCTAAGTGGAAAATATGCAGCGGTAGACATGGTGAAACAATATCGAACAATTCAATTACAGGGCAAGCTAATGAACGAAATACAAAGTCAAATTGTTACATCAGTTTTTCTGAATCCACTACCCTATGAAACATTTGCCATGGTGCTAATTCTGAAAACTCCATTTACTCATGAAAACATTGTTCAGATTCTAACATTTGGCGATGTGGTTATGGTTACGTTAACAACTGTATTTGCTGTACTTGGCGTTTAAGCTCAGATTTACTCCTTGTCGGTAGAAACATTTGAGGCAATTAAATGGTTTCAAGCTTCGAAAGTGTTCTCAAGTCTAAGAGAGCGCCGCATACAGCAAAGGTTTTGGAAAAGCTGCACTCCAATCAAGGTTATGTTTGGATCGGTTAATTTTGTAGAGAAATTGACACCGTTGAATTGCTTTGATTTTGCAAACAACCAAATTGTCAACATTTTGTTGCTGAGTCAGTAATTAACAAAATGTTTCTAGTAATCAAAAACTAAGCATATATTTATAATACAGTACTACAATGGTCGAAGTCAAGTATAATGGTCTTTAAACATGAATATATAAATTCTGTAATTATGCACAAACCAATATGCATTATGCTTTGCGATTACTAACGCAATTTTAATAGGGTTAAGCTTTTGTAGCAAGCACATAATATTTTATCAAAAATACTTTACCGGAATTAAAATTATTTTTAAAACACCAATTTGATTTTAAAAGCAATAGTTCATATTTACTTCCTAGTTGCAAGCTAACTAAAGACCCTCTCGATTTTACCATTATAAATTTAAATTAAACGAGCCACTTTATTTTTGTTTTGAATAGCAACAAGGTTTTAATTTTTGTAATTGTAATACGAAATTTAGACTTTTCTATAAACAATAATTCATTTAATGGCATTTATTCTATTAGCTGGTTGTATGTCTCTTACGTCACGAGAATCAAATTAATTGCAGTTTCAACTATTCTACTAAAATAACTTCGCGACGTAGTACTGTCAAATGTTGCAGTATAATAATAAAATGTTATAGGCCTTTGTGCTTGCAGCAAACGTTTCCAGGTTTTCTTATATCTTACCAATTGATTTATGTTGCAATTAAATATTAACAGATGACGTGTCGGCCATACAATTTCCAGCAAATACTTGCTTTGCTTTTGACACAAGCATACTAAAAGCAGCGACTGCGAAACTCCTAATACAATTAAAACGGTCATCATTACCAGACATAAGTAAACTAAGAAATCAATTTTCGTCCAGCCTGCCGCAATCACCCATAACCCAAATACTATGAGGATAAACACAATAACCATTAAATGGCCTGATATATTTCGCAACACGGTAACTGGAATTTGGGAAAGTATTTGTAGTTTAACGTATTGCGCAAATGATTCCTGAATTTTTATGCGCTTGCTTAAAATCTGTATGGATTCTACAAAACATTTAAACGTAATCAAAAGTGGTAAAAACGAAGTTGTACATGACCTAGCACCTTCAACAGTTGCCCATTGTGCAAATGCGTACTCGAGTTTGGAAAAATATCATCTAGTATTACGTAAGCGGGATCATGCTTAAACCAAACTGCAATAGGTCCTATTGAGTTGCATAGAATAAAACTACAGATCACTGTAAAGTATGAGCATACTCCAGTTACATCAACCGGTTGTCGGTGAAGTAGGCAAACTACTTCTGCAAAGAATAAACCCGGATTAAATTACATATAAATAAATGAAAGCGTATACAAATTTACGCAAAATCTATACCTTGATGCAGTAGTTTTATAACTGGCAGATGAAACGCATAGCCTAATGTTCTCTTGTCATTTCTCAACTGTGGGTCTAGAGTAACTAGCCTGTTAAAGCATCCTTGAAATAAAGGAACAATGTTTCTCAAAAGGAACACGTTGACTGCACATACCCCAATGTGAATGCAAGCAATTTGTATGTGCAATATCTAACTATACATTTCAGAAGGGACCTCTCTAGGTCGTTCTGTAAGAGCTTAGCACTTGGCTTACTATTTTGCAGCTTTGCACTAACAATGCTGACGTGGCCCAGTGGCATGAGCGTAGGGCTTGAGGTAGTAGAGTGCTAAGGTCTTGGGATCGATTCCTGGCTGGGGCGAATTTTTTGTACAAAAAAAAATAATATGCTGCACTCACTCAACACTCATCTCAATACTCCCCAAAACTTCAAGCGCATTTCGTTCAAAGTGCCAGCAGCAGCGATCACATCTGATCGAGATTTGGACTCTGCCGTCTCCTTGCAGCTTTTATTATTCATTCGTGTGTTGTGCTGCTGTTGTGAACATTTGTTTAAAAATATTCGCTGTTATTATTTTAAAATAATTAACGCTGCTGTCAACTTTTATTTTTTAAACTGCGCTGCTGTCTATTTTAAATAAAAATTTGAAGCTGTATAATAAAAAATAATTGATGCTCCCGTTTTTTAAAAATAAAATAGGTTTATGGTAAATTGACTGTGGGTGAGGATTTGGTTGGGCTTAATCCTTACCAAACCGGTAAGCCTTTTTAGGCCATCGTATTGGTAGTTTCGATTAACCAGGAAGGTTATCGCTTTTAGCCAAGAAGGCTTAACTTTTTTAAATTGAAAAGTGACTGGCCAACCAGGAAGGTTTGCCCTTTTTAAATTGATTGGAGTAAACCGAGAAGGTTTACATTTTTAAAGAGTTTGGAGTGGGGTGGGTTCTCGAAAAGAGAACACAGAAGGAAAAGAGAACCACCATTAAATTTAAATTGCTGCGTTAATGAAAAAAGAACCGCGATTTAATTTTTATTGGTTGAATTTAAGAATACGGAACCAAGATAGAAATTGGTTGAGTTCTGAAATACGGAACCGAGATAGAAGTTGGTTGAGTTCTGGAATACGGAACCAAGACTGAAGTTGGTTGAGTTCTGGAATACGGAACCGAGATTGAAATTGGTTGAGTTCTGGAATACGGAACCGATATTGAAGTTGGTTAAGTTCTGGAATACGGAACCGAGATTGAAATTGGTTGAGTTCTGGAATACGGAACCGAGGTATTGATTGAAGGTTCAATAAAATGGACGCGATTCAAGGTGATAAGGACGCACAAAAACGTGCTTCAGCTGCGGCAGCTCAACGAAAACGCCGATCAAACGAATCTGAAGAGCAACGTAGAGACCGATTAGACGCTGACGCAGCCCGGAAACGAGCCAAAAAGGCAACCCAAACTGAAGCTGAGAAGGCTGCTGAAAATAGCAAAAATGCTTTGAATAAAAGGAAAAGGATCCAGAATTTAACGGAGAGTGAATTAGCTGCTCACAGAAGCAAGAATGCTGAAAATCAAAGAAGAAGAATTGGAAATGTTACTGCGGAACAACGCGAACTTCGAAGAAGACAAGACGCGACACAGAAAAGATCAAAGCAAGCAAATGAAAGCACAGATGAATCTCGCGTGCGTAAAGAAAAATACAATAACAGTAAGCAACAGAGGCAACAACGCCAAATGCTTACATTAAAAGAAACTGCCGACATGGCTATAGAAAACGAAAATTTAATAGAAGAGCATTATTGTGGTAAATTGAGCGAAGTGTGTTACGAATGTTGCGCAAAGCATTTCCGAGATGAACCGTTTCGCAGCAAAATTGTTCAAGTGGCAGAAGGCACTTCGGTTCGTAGAAAAACATATACACAATGTTGCAAAAACGGACAGGTATCTCTTGAAGAATCAAAAAAACCATATCCAGAAATACTTAAACAGCTAATGAAAAAAGAACATTTACTGAGTAAAAACTTTATGGAAAACATTCGACGAGTAAACAGTTCGTTTGCAATGGCATCAATGGGAGCTAAGATTGCCCCACCGCCTGGATATGGACCACCATGCTTCAGAATTCAAGGTCAGATATATCATAGAACCGGTCCCTTACATCCGGAAGGCGAAGATGGTAGACAATATGGACAACTGTATATACTCGATGTCGAAGAAGCTAATAGAATAAGATGCGATCATCCGGCAAACAAAGATGTTGACAGAGCCATATTTAATGTGATTGCAGACGTAATGGATAAAAATAACGATCTGTGCAAGAGTTACAAAATGCTTTATGAATGCGAAAAAGAGGCGATGAAGGAGGCCGAAGAAAATGAAACGACCATTTCTGTGACCATGGCTATTGTAGATGATCGCACAAAAGACAAACGTAGATACAATCCTCAGGCTTGCAATGAAGTTGCTGCAGTCTTTCAAAGTAAAGATGGCCTTCCACCAATCGAAAGAGATTTGCTTATTTATCCACGACCTGTATCAGGACACCCAAATAAGGGCATAGATACAATCAAGATATTCGACAAGAACTTAGAAGCAATGGTTTATCCAATTTTATTCCCCCATGCAGAACAAAGCTGGGGTTTACATTTGCCTAAAAAAACGAACGGAGTTCGAAATAAAATAACCATGATGGATTGGTATTGTTATAAACTCTCAATAAGAGACACATTCAATCCATTGCTGAACGCCGGACGTTTGACGCAACAATACATAGTAGATGCCTATGTTAAGATGGAGGGTAACAGACTCAGCTATATTAAGAATAATCAAACTGAGCTACGTGGAGACTCTTTGAAAGGTCTACAAGACTATGTTGCCACTGATGCAGAAGCACAGGGAAAAAAGGCCGGGACTCCTGTTATCTTACCATCTTCATTTCAAGGTGGCCCGAGATATATGCAGCAATGCTATCAAGATGCGATGGCAATTGTCACGCAGCATGGAAAACCTGATCTTTTCGTAACAGTGACATGCAACCCAAAGTGGACAGAAATTCAAGAGAATTTAGAACCGTGGCAAAGTGCAGAGAATAGACCAGACTTGGTTGCAAGAGTGTTTAATATGAAACTTAAACAACTTCTGAGTGAAACAGTCAACCAAAAAGGAGGCATTTTTGGAAAGGTAACCGCGTATGTTTACACCATTGAGTTTCAGAAACGTGGTCTACCACATGCACATATCTTACTGATATTAGATGATGATTCAAAATTAAATACTGCGGAAAAAATCGATAAAGTAGTAAGAGCTGAAATTCCCGATAAAGAAAATAATCCAAAATTATATGAGGCTGTTACCTCGCACATGGTACATGGTCCATGCGGTGTTGGAACTAAATCGCCATGTATGGATGGCGACAAATGCAAGAAAAACTTTCCCCGTGACTTCCAAGAAAATACCTTGGGAAACCGCGACATCATAGATGGTTTCGCGAAATATCAGAGAAGAGAAGGCGTGGAAATAGAAGTTAAAGGAAAGAAAATTGACAACAGATGGATTGTCCCATACAACCCATACCTACTTTTGCGATATAACTGTCACATAAATGTTGAAGTTTGCACGTCAGTAAAGTGTGTTAAATATATTTGTAAATATGTTCATAAAGGTCATGATTGTGCAAATATTGAATTGAAGCAGACAAGCTCAAAAGAGCATGGCAATGGAGTGGTTGAAAATGAAATAAAAAAACACGTTGACTCCAGATATGTGAGTGCACCAGAAGGTTGCTGGAGAATTTTCGGATATGATATGCATGATCAATCACATTCTGTAGAAAGATATGCGGTTCATCTTCCCGGTGAACAATTTGTCGTAATTAAAGTAAATGATAATACCAATTCTACGGCGGAAGAGAATTCCATTGAAAAAACTGTCGAAAAGGCTGAAGGTAAAAATACAACATTGACCGGTTGGTTTTTACTAAATGCATCTGATCCTGATGCAAGAAAATACTATTACTGGCAAATTCCGCTGCATTATACATGGCTTAAAACCGACAGAAAATGGAAAATTAGAGAAAGGAGTTTTAACAAAATTGGAAGAATGTTTACCGTGAGTCCAAAGGAACCTGAAAGATTCTATTTGAGACTACTACTTCTTCACGTGAAAGGTGCAATAAGTTTTGAACACCTACGAACACATGAAGGTGTTGTATATGAAACATTTAGAGAAGCAGCACAGGCAAACGGATTATTAGCTGATGATAGCGTATGGCAAAACACATTGAATGATGCTATAGCCTGTCAAATGCCAGCTCAGCTTCGTCAAATCTTTGCATACATATGTGCATACTGCTCTCCTTCGGATCCTGTTAAATTGTGGAATGAGAATATAACTGATTTTACTGAAGATATTTGCCACCGACAACATCAACGAATTGGAGATTGCAAAGATTGCGAGGATTATGCACTAAAAGATTTGAAATTTACCTTGATATTACTTGGCTCGAACCTTCATGTTATTGGTTTAAGAGAACCAAAATCTAATTTACCTGACATATGCAATGATGCATATGACCCAGTAGCTGAGAGCCAAAAAGCAGATGCAATGATTCAAACTCTTAATATTTTTATTATTATTATATTCATTTATTGGAAAATCTGAATAAATACAGCATCTTGCACAATTTAGTCACACAGTTAACTAAATTGAAAATGATACATGGTATAGTAATATAAAATTAGAGATTACAAATAAAAAAGAAGGAAGAGATTCACGCTGCCTGTTAGGGCGCTGTGTAGAAAAAAAATACAATAAATTGAAGAGCGAGAAAGGCTGTTGAAGGCCTGGTTGGTGTAAATCACCCAAACATACATAGGTTGTACATTAACAAACATATAGAACAAAACATTTACTTTTTCCACTTCTCAGCATTTTTCTCTCAGCAATTTTATCAGGGATGGTATAGTCGATCTACGGTACCGCTCATATTTACATTTGGCCAGTCTAAAATTTTGCTTATTACGGTTGTACCTACTACTAAAATTGGGCTTGCGAGCAATTATATACTGGTCAAACCAGTGCTTGAAACGTTCATTCTTGAGCGTTTTTGTCCCAAACCTAAGTAGCAGATCTTTCCATCTTTCTTCAAGCTGAATAATCCCCAAAGTCTTACATGTTTCCACGTAATTAGATTTACTGATATATCGGCCATATATGATTGCAATAGCTCGCTTTTCAACACTAACTAGTTTTTTAGTTTGGTCTTGTGTAAGGTAGTTAGACCACAAAATACAGCAATATTCTAAGATACTTCGCACATGAGAAATATATAGTAATATTAACTTGGTTGATGGGACACCAAGGTACTTAAGCTTTCTCAGAATAAACAATTTTTTACACGCTTTGGCATACACGAAGTTAACATGGTCACTCCAATCACACTTGCTATTTACTAAAACCCCTAACAGTTTACTAACATTCACATGAGGAAGCTCAGTTCCATTTACTGTGATTGAGATATTACTATACCTTTTCCCTTTCGAATTATCTATAACTATTATATTACTCTTTTTTGGGTTAAGTGACATATTACTAGCTGTTAGAGTATCGTTGAGGTCGTTAATGTACTCATTGATTTTGGAAGTTGAATTATATTTGACACATTCGGCAACACACATGTCGTCAACAAAAGCATTCATTATATTGTCTTTACCTCCGTGCTTTAGCTTAAATTCATTCAGTACATTATCAATAAGGATTACAAATAACAAAACCGCTATTTTTGTGCCTTGCGGCGTACCATTTTTAAGTGGTAGGAAAGTCGAGAGGAGGTCTTTAAATTTTGTACACTGAACACGATTTCTCAAGAAGTCAGCAATCCATTTTATATCACTATTATTTATACCTAGTCTTTGTAAGCAGCAGATTATCACATTATGATCCACAAGGTCATACGCTTTCGATAAATCTAATAGAACAATTATGATGTACACGTTCGGAGTGTCTAAGGATTTGAGTATAAACTCATATAGTGATACTAGATAGTGAGTTGTAGAGGACTTTTTTATCGCTCCAAATTGGGATGAGTTTAGTTTACTAATTACCTGATTATATACCCTTTCAAACATAAACCCTTCAAGTATTTTGCTATACACACTTGTTTGGGTTATAGGTCAAAGATTATCTAGAACTATATCATTACTTTTTGGAACTGGGGTTATATACCCTTTCTTCCACTCTGTAGGCACTGTACAAAATTTGTAACTAGAGTATATTATATACGTGTACATTGGAGCTATATGTATAGCAGCAAATTTTAATAGCCGGACAGGTAACTCACCAGGTACATTCGATTTATTTATACTCAAAGCATCAAAACATTTTAGTACTGAATACTCATTTACAGATAAATAGTTATTACCTATCTCACCAAAGTCATGGAAACCTATTGGGGCAAATCGACTATTTATTTCGGTAAAGTGATGGTTAATTTTGTTTAGGACTGATAAGGTATTCATGTTTTCACTTAGAGCCAAGTGCTCAACTGCAGAGATTTTGTCATTATTAAAGCATAGAGCATTCACTAGTTTATGTGGCTTTCCTGGACTATCATTGATTTGGTTTTGGATTTGTTGAGCGTATACTGCTTTTGCCTCTTTTATACCTTTTTTAAGCTCGTTGAGTAAATGCATGCATTCAGTTTTGTTATGTTTAGCCTTTGAGTATTTTAGGAAAAGGGATTTTAACTGCGGATTCATCCATGGGTGCTTTTCTAATTTTACACTTTTATACTTTATAGGGAAGCTCACATCAAAAGCACTCTGTAGAACATTATTCATATAGTCAACCATAAAGTCAACCGATGTCGTCTTATAAAAAGGTTTCCAATTAGTGCACTCAATGAGGTAGGCAAAATCAGCTAGGTTGTCTTTTGTATAATCTCTATAAGCAACAGTTTTCATGGATGTTTCATTTTTTACTATGGTACTAATAGGCTTTATCTGAATGCATACATGGTAGTTTAAGGTAAGTTTTAAAGGTGGTTTTTCTAGCACATTTGAAAACCAGTTACTTAAGTTGGTAAATACCAGGTCTAATCTAGAACTTTTGCTTCGGCTAGTATTAAAAAAAGTAGGAAAATCTACAACCTGAGTGAGATTAGTTGAACTAGAAAAAGTCCCTGCGTACTTCCATTTATTAAAGTCTCCAACGATAATGTAATAAGGACCAAAGACACGCATTCGATAGAATAATCAATGCAGTTGGCGAAACGTCTCTTCGAGCGAATTGTTTTTTTCTTGATGGTCCAGGTGGAAGTGGAAAAACGTATTTATACGAAACGTTGCTGCATTACCTTAGAGGTAAAAAGCACATAGTTTTGCCTTCTGCTTCGACTGGAATAGCGGCTAACTTGCTGGAAGGAGGAAGAACTTTCCACTCATTGTTCAAGTTGGGAATTCCAATTAATGAAAAGACTGTGTCAAGAATAAGTCCGAGTTCTCCAGCTGCCGATATGATTCGACATGCAGTTTTAATAATCATTGATGAATGTACAATGGCCCTCTGTCACGCAATGGATGCAATAGACAGATTTTTACGAGATGTAACTGGTGTAAAAGACATTGCATTTGGAGGAAAGATTATTTTACTTGGAGGTGATTTTCGACAATGTCTTGCCATAGTTCCTCATGCTATGCGAGCTGCAATTGTTCAGAGCAGTTTGAAATACTGCAACATGTGGAGTAAATTTCAAACATTGAGTTTGAAAAACAACATGAGATCAGAAGATCCAGAATACAGTGAATGGTTGCTGAAACTTGGTGATGGTTTGCTTGGAAATGCAGACGGTCTTGAGGAAGTGCCTCAGAGAGTATTATGCACCGAATCAATTGTAACTGAAATTTACGGGGACAAGATTACGATTGATAATGTAAAATTGATGTCAAAGCGCGCAATACTTTGCCCAAAAAATGAAAGCGTCGACAGAATTAATGATGATATTTTGAAGCTGATCGATTCGGTGGAACACACCTACTTAGGTGTCGACAAAATCGAAATTGAAGGAAAAGAAAATCATGAGAATACTGATTTTCCAATTGAGTTTGTGAACAGCCTGACACCATCCGGGATGCCTCCTCATAAATTGAAATTAAAGATTGGATGCGTGATTATGCTGTTACGAAATTTGAATACAAAGGAAGGACTTTGTAACGGAACAAGACTGATCGTGATTGGGCTACAACAAAATTTGATAAAAGCCGAAGTGCTAACTGGCTCATCCGAAGGAAAAGAAGTATTAATTCCAAGAATTGATCTCTCGCCATCAGACACTGGCTTACCTTTCAAACTGACAAGAAGACAGTTTCCTGTGAAAGTTGCCTTTGCTATGACTATAAATAAGTCACAAGGTCAGACATTAGAAAAGGTTGGAATTTATTTGCCGGATCCAGTATTTGGACATGGTCAACTATATGTTGCCTTTTCGAGAGTGAAGCGATTTGAGGATGTAAGGGTAAAGGTGTACGAAACACCCGATCAGGGAAGACTGATAAAGGATTCAGAAAAGGTATTCACGAAGAACGTGGTATACCGAGAGATATTCTGATCTGAAGCCAGCGGTTGCCTTGGTTTGTTTGCTACAGATCCCATCAAGACCTCTGAAAGTTTAGCAGCAAACGAATAGCAGCTTCTGTGCTTGAAGCCAGCGGTGGCTTTTGTAAATGTACCGCCAGTGCCTTACCAGAAGACTGGTAAGGCCAGTGGGGCAACACACAGAGGAGCGTCCACGCCGCTTGCCCTGGGTAATTCAATGAAATTTTGAGTTGAATTAGCTGATGCCTCTGTAGAGTAATCGATAATGCTTTTCATATATGGTTTAAAAGCTTTGACATATGTATTTGCACTAGATTGCCATCAAATTGTATTTTGTTTTTGATGGCAAATCGGGCTTATTACTAGTTATTATTATTAGCGAAACATTCTCTTTTGAATAAACTAAGCTTTTTAGCATTGCGTAGCAACATTGAGAGACCAAATAAAAAGTTTGCTTCCAGTGACAAGTAACACCAAAGTAATTTTCTCCAGTTTGTTTCGAGGTTTAAGTTTTAAACTTCAGGTCAACGGATAGTGGGTGTCGATACATTATAGAATTGAAAAGTTGATCATTCAGCTGAAAAGCTTTCCAAATTAGGGGTGTCGTCATGGTTTATAGAATATAAATTACTAATTACAGCGTTTAACTAGCACCTTCATTTGCAAGCTTGCACACTTAGTGTACGTTAAAAATAACACTGAAACGTCTCCGTTGTAAACACAACAATATATATGTAGAAAATGAAACCCTGACATAATTTGTTTCCGGTATAAGAATTTAGTCGTAAATAAACACTGCTTCCAATAATAAACTCGTGGTAAGAGTATAAGCTTGCGAAGTTTTGGTTGTTGCAAAAATTTTGTGTCTATTGTTGTATGAGTATGTGTGTGCTAGATGTTTTGCCTAAATCTAAATCCAAGTTAAATGCAAAAAAGTTACAGCTCGGGGAATCGATACCGCGACCCCGAGTAGCATGCTCACCAGCCTTCGTCGCGCGTCAAGCGCGGTAGCCACCAGCCTATAATGGGTCGGGCTGAGCGTGGCTCCTGAAAACCCAGAAGTACACCAGCTCGCGAGAACACAAAGGGAGTACACCAGCCAGCTAGTCTGCATTGTTTGCTTGAAGCTCGTTTACCCAGTCAAAGAGCCAAGTACATGTGTAAGATAGGACAGTTCTCTCTCTCTTATGCAAACACGTGTGGATGGATATCGAGCGTGTCTTGTGCTTGGTCTGTGCTCTGTACGTTCTCACTATGTATGAGGTATGCACAAGCTGCAGCTGAGGCGGTTAGAGTGGTTTTTGTATGTTTGAATGTGACAGACGGACGGACGGAATTTCTCAACTAAATCATATGCTCAGAAAACTTCGCAAATAATGCAAGTTTATGCATAGGTAACCTTCAATCTTGTTGTTATTTTTGTCCCGTTATTAAAAAAGTAGTTCGAGTTCATTGTACATACATATTTCAAGTTTTGTATATTTCCATACGTAAACAGTTTTTATGATTCCGGGTAGACTAACATTGAACATGTGGTGCTATTTGAGTAAAGGCACAACCACACAGGCAATGAAACTATGGTTTCGTAAACTTTAAGTTTCAAAAACTCGTGAACTTGAAACTACTTGAAACAGTTTCATGTAGTCTTTCACACTGGATTCGAAACTAACTTCAAAAATTTCATGAAACTTGGGGAAACTTGAAACTCTTGCAAATACGTTTTGACCTGTTTCAAACTTCCTGATTAAAATACCTGATATAACTCCAGAAAATGTTGCATTCAAATATATGAACGTTTTTTTGGAAAAATTAGAAAATGCAAAAATCATATTTTTTCAAAACGCAAAAATATCGAAAATATGGTAAATATCATGTCAAAATGCTCGCAAATCGAGTATATTAACCTGAAAACGTACACAAACTACATAATCAAGCCCAAAAACTTCCGATTTATTTTAAAAACCGGATTAGTGCATGTAGTTTCATTGGTCATGCATCGTGCATGCATCAGTTTCTTCTTTTTTAGAAGAAACCAAAACAACAGTTGCGCAACCAGTTTCCTTGCAACGAAACCTTGGTTTCGCATTGGTGTGAACACAAGTGAAACTGTGTTTCTGAAACCACAAGTTTCATGAAACTTCAAAAAAGTTTCTGAAACTAAATTCCTCCCAGTGTGAACACGAAACCATAGAGTTTCGAAAAAAATAGTTTCTGAAACCATAGTTTCACCATCTGTGTGGTTGCGCCTTAAATAATTAATATACGCAAGATTTTACAAAGTTTTGATTTGTAGCTGAGCATGTTTTAATAATTAAAAAAATGTAATGATTGTTCCTTCATGTTTCAGACGTAAATAAATCCGGAAATATACTTCTTGAAACAACAGTCAAAATATAGAAATAAATAAACTTTAGTTTTATTTAACCCTTTCAGGAAATGTTTATTTACCACATAAAACTATCAATAGCGCCCGAACTTCAATCAATTACCAAAAGGAATGATAAACAAACTATGAGGAAGAAATGATTGTTAAAGCTTCTTACTTTATATTTAGGTGATATCCACATTATAATTTACGATGCGATAGGAGAAACGTGTACGAAAAATACTAAATTGCTAATTGTCACGTTATTTCATAACCCTTAGCGTCAGGCTCTATTAACGGTCACTTTAACTCCGAATATTAGTAATAACGTAGAGGTAAAAATGTACTGGTAATAGGGTTTTTGTAATGTGTCCAATCCTTCTGAAATTTACATTTTGAAAATGTTTTGCATTCCTTAAGCCAGTGATGAGATAAACCCAGTAGAGAAGAATAATCCCAAGGTCGCAACCACCGCGTCGTTTATCCATACGAATTTGCCTAAAGCCCAAGAAAACGTTCTTTCAAGATTACAAACAAGACTACAAAAAGTCTGTTTTGGTTGCAAATCTAAGACAAACAGACTAAACGTAATGCTGTTTTAGTCACCAGTTTAATATCAGGCACTGTGGTCTGATCATTCATGAGTATGTATAGATAATACTGTAAGTTTACATAATAGTTTTAATAGATGCAAAACGCTTTATGCAAATACATAAGCTATACATAACTCGTATAATTGCTGGAGTATATAACGTAGGCAGGCATAAGTCATGATGATACTCTATCTTGTGTGTCAATCATTGCCTACATTCAGAGAATAAAAGCTTATCTGAGCTGATATCATAAATCTACAGCAAACTCGAACCAGAAAGGTTATCTCAAAATTCCTGGTGTAACCTCAATACTAATAAATGTTTTGCTATTGACAAATTTTACATCCGGTTTAGTTTTGCATTTACGCATCAGCAAGCATTTTTTAAAATTTGCATTCAAGCAAATTTGTACAAGGTTTTGTTTGGCGAACCTTTATCATAAATAAAATACTACTGGCCGTTGGTCAAATAAGACACTTCAATCTGATTTAGTGAACCAAACACATTAAATGTATCAATCAGAAATCTTTGTATTGTAAAAATGTCTCCTGTGGAAATATTTTTGGTTTGCTGCTTGGCGTTTGCAGCTTTGGTGCTTTTGTTAATTGGCGTCAGCTTCATTATAAATCATTGCAGTACCACAAACTCTCCGACAAATGGTATAGAGGAAAATGTGCCATTGCATTTTCAACCAAGCAGAAGCAACAATGAACCAATTTCATTCACTTCCCGTGTCACAAGTCCTGCAATACCTCGTGTTACATCTGTACCAATTTACCCGGATCTAGGTGAATTATCAACATTTTGTACAAGCTGCAAAATGCAAAAAAGGATGTCAGTTCATTCGGCAGTTTCCATAGACACACAAATTCTACCCGAAGAATTTCGTGCTATTCAAAAGGCTCTGTTGAGAAACAAAGATCACAGTATGTTAGATGTAACCAATGCCGAAAATATTATAAATCCCAAGGACCTAATTATCGGAGTTCATTCAAATTGCCTATTTTCCTTTGGCTACTGTGTACATCCTCAAGAAAAATGGGTGGAATTTTACAGAATTCAAACGAAACATTTTCCATGGCAAACGGACCAAGAAGACCAGCCAGATGACACAGACTTTGAAATGAGAAACTTTTTCTTTGCCTTGATGCTCTGGTACGACAAAATTGAAATCGCTAAGAAGTTTCACATTTTCACAGGATCTCGGGCTAGCACTCAGGATAATAACAGATTATGGAGAAAAGCGGCAAAGTTGCTAGAGCATTTTTGGCATTGCGAAATGATTGCTGTGGCAAATGACAACCACTTTCATGTGAGTCCAAAACAGGATGCGACGTCATTTGCACTGAAAATCATTCCTGCCGAAGATCTATCCGCAGGGAATTTTGAGGACTTCTTAAATTTCATGTCACAATATTATGAAATCCCTATGACGAATTTTACTGGGTCTCATAGCACAACGGTAATTTGATATGATACTTTCAACATACGCGTACAAACCAAGTTATGACCATATTTACAAAGTGATGGATTTTTGGACAAAATGGAAGGATTCACTAATATGGTCATAACTTCCTTGTAAGTGTGTGTTTCAAACAACTGAGAAACACGATCCTGTCGGTTTTCATTGGCTTTAATTTGGTATATTAATGAGACAATTTGGATGACGCAGATTGAAACAGCATTCTGTCACTTTTGGCACGATGGGGTCTGTCAAGTTTGGTATACTCGACCATACATTTTTCCAAATATCTCCACCATGGAACCGAATTTTGTCTTGGGGTTTGTTTTGTTAAAACAAGCATTAAAAATTCTAGGATGGGCATCCCGGCGATTTTCCAGATATGGATGCATACAAAAGTTATCATCAAGAAACTACAAAAATCCTAGTATTCTTCGAATACTATGAAAATGGTCACATTTGGTCATCAATTTTTTACTGACAACGTCACCCTGAGACCAAAACAATACTATTTTTGAATTCACAATTCCAAAGGGTACATATGTGCCAATTTTGACGAAATGCTCAAAAAATGTGAAAAACACCAAAACTTCTTCTCGCAAGAAAAATGTTTTTATTCCGTGAAGCATAAACTGCCGTAAATTATTAAAACTTATTATTTGCTTTCCCAGCTGTGAACTGATTGCTATTGGAAATATGCTTGAAGAAAACCAGCAAGCTAAGAATCCCAACCAAACCTCAGTTGAAAAAGGTTTTATCCAAACATTGTAACTAAACTTATTCTGGCTACCACCACCTGCAACTGCACGTAAATCTACGCAGTAGTGGAATACAGTTCCACTGTAATATTGTAAGTAAGCTGCTTCCATCCAAACGCTGTTTTGCAATCGATTATTTATAGGGTTTAATTCATCACTTTTGCTCCAGGGATCCAAGTTGAAATCAATTCTATTTTCTGAATAGTCTGTTGGACTAGCTGTAAACCGAAAGCTGATGTTGTGTAGTGTTGAGAGCTGTATTGCAAGTAGCTGCTGAGCATAACAATACATCATCTTTTTAAGTAATGCGTAGTTTCGGTTTTTGTACAGATAATGGCAGGAAAATTGTTTGGTTTCACTTTCGGCTTGCAAGATTTTTTGAGGTCCGTATGGAGTGGATGAGCTTATTTGTTCAATTTTTCCCGTGTAGAAATACCTCTTATGAATATAAAGAATTGAATTGTAACCAGTGATGTTAATACGCGTAATATTTTCTGTTTTAATTGAACTTGTGAACAGCTCAACGTAGCCACCTAAAATAATCTGCAAACTTTTTACTTCTCCAGTATTTGCAATGGTGAGCAATAGTTTTGGAGCTGCACTACACAAAAACATATTTACTACAGGTGGTAATCAGAGATGCAAAATCTTCCGGGACCTCAAAATTTCCCGGCAGCCGGAGGCAAAATTTCCCCAACTTTTAGTACTACTTGTACTACTTCTTCTACTAATTTTTGAAAATTTCCCTACTTTTGGCCAATTTTTCAAAATTTCCCTGCAGCTAGGCTGCCAGGCTGCCCAGATTTTGCATCCCTGGTGGTAATGTCGGGGTAGTTTCAAAACAAGTTTCTTGGCTTTCTGCTTGCGTAATCAGAACTACCAAGTTATACGACTTTGACAAAACGCTCTGAAATATTTTCAACTTGGCACTATTCCGTACACCAAAGTTGATGCAAATGTAGTCTTGTAAGATTAAAATGATATTGGAAGTTGGCTGCTTCTTGGAATGGCTAAAATGGTTTTGTTCACTGCTAGTGTTTGTATGTATGGTTTGCAGTAACCCGGGGATATATAAACTTTCCAATTGCAATGTAGTTGCCCGAAAATGCACAACAACTTCCATTAGTGCATTTTCGTTTATGTTTAGCACTTGAAATAAATTAGTTTCTGAATTTTTTCCAGACTTCACAGAGGCTACAAGTAGTATAATTAGGAAGAATCTAACTGGCTTCATGTTTATATGTATGTGTATTGATTGTAAAAAGTATTTTAATGATTTTGTTGTGTACTTACTTTTGTCAAGTTTGAATCGAATAAAATGAATATCTACACTTTTCCAATAACAATGGTTACAAGAAGTTTATATTCCTGTAAATTTGTAAAAGTGTTCATGTGTAAAACGTTTTTAGCAAATTTGTGTATGATGATGTACTACTAGTGTACAAGACTTCCAACACAATTTGTATTATTCAGAAGTTTATAATTGTTCACAGTTAAAACGCCAATATATTTACTATTTAGAAACGTATTTATGATAGAAAGTAAGCTCAGAAATAGTTGATGTTGAAATCACTTTACCGTGGTTTCCGCTAAAGCTTTGTCAAACTGGTCTCACAATCAATCTATCATAAACTCATTTATCAACCCAGGAAATAAAATTTTTTTGTGGAATTATTATTTTTAAACACACGTGCGACACGAGGCTTGTTAATACCTGAAAAGCAATTAAGCGTGATTGATTTAAATGATAAAAAAAAACAATTTAGGAGAACCGATTTATAGATTTGTAGCCACACATAAGCATGTGAAAAGCTATAGTCGTAAAGGTATCCAAAAGCCAACGACAAGAGACTGATAGCAATAAGAATGTAAAATTACTCCATTTAAACTCGAATAAAAACGTTATTGTAACCAAATTTGACTTTATACGGCACAGGGTTGAGTACGATAAAAATGTCTCTATCTTGTCTCCCAGATTGATTAATAAGCATTTTGCGTCTAAAGTCTGAGTTGTTAAAAGCTTTTTAAACGTTGGGCTATGATACTATTGCAAATCTTAATTAAATTGAGTAATACGTCCAAAATGTATTTTACTTGCTGCCTTTATATATTGTTTTGTAGACAGTCGTATAGCAAACGTCCGTCCCAACGTCTTCAATAATGTTTATTTTGATTTATATATAATATATTCCAGTTCCACAAAACCTATACAAAGTATGTATTGAAAGATTCAATAAAAGGTTATTGGGTCTGCCAATCTAAAGCTACCTGATAAACACCAAAATGTGTTAAAAGATTGTTTAGGTGCTGGCTGGAGCCTAATTCTTTTAACATGTTGACATCAGAAAGCACTAGTACAAACAAGCACCCGCAGTACAAAAATGTCTAGTATGTGCATTACCACCGAGAATGTGTTCCTTTAATATCAAAATGAAATAAAAGGCCGACCATTTCCCTACTTATCAATCCTACAGCCCGCTTTAACATTCTAGCAAATTTACGTGTAGTTTTCAGTAGCTTGTCCCTTAACGTATTAACAACACATGCGTTAAGTTTCAATATGACGGCAGTACGCACACGTAGAGCACAAGCAATCTTAATTACTAGTAATTCTAATTCTAGCATAAATATCATAACTGCAACCAACATTGATATTCCACAAATGTAGAATATGGTTTGGACGTTAGAGTTTAGTGGCACTGGTTTTGTAATTGTATCATTTAGAATATTTGATCGTGTCAACTGTAGTCGGTCTCTGGATCTCAAATGTCGCTTGTACATGTACTGGATTTGGTTATAAATCCCGTTTTCCACGATGCTCCTAAAGACTTTGGAAACCGGTGATCCGTTTGGATATGGATACATATATTAAAATGGAAGTACACTAATTTTACCCACTACAAAGTACAAACTGAATTCCATAGCAAAGGCTTATCACCTTGCACAATCTTCTAAACTTATTCGTAAGTCTTATTTCCAACTCTGTAGACCACTTTGACTTATGATACTAAGGAAGAATTCAAACTCATCAATGAGAGATAGGAAAAGTATTGAATTCTTTAGCAATTTTATTGATTTAGACAAATGTAACAGCATGATGATAATATACATATTGACCATTTATGAAACATTGAATTTACAGGAAAAAATTATTGGTTATTTGACATTTAAGTCATATTTCTACATTCACATTTTAAATAGTTGTATATTTTCTAAATATCAATCAAATTAGGTTAAGAGTTCAGACTTTAAAAAATGTACATACAATTTATACATTTTACATAAAAACTGATTTTATTTTCGGTTCTACTAGTACACATCAAACAACATATCTCAGCTTATAATTCACACTTATAAAAACCAACAGCAAAAATGTTATTGAAATGTATAAATTACAGGTTATGAGTAATAACTAATAACATTCTTAACACAAAGTTGAATTACATAATAACTGTTCCCATAGCTAAAATAAGAATTACACACAATGCTAGTGGATGATTAGGTACTATCAAGACGTGCCCTTTTTATGGAACCAGGGCCCATTTCCTCTTCCTTCTCCAATTCCAATGCAGCTTTCAATTTTTCAAACTCCTTAGCAACAACCTCATCATCGCGAATTCGCTTCTTATACTTATAACACGCATTTAACAATGATTGCTTATGAGTTTGATACCAACTCAAATTCCTCACGGTCTTCATTTTCAACTCCATCCAGAACTCACCCTCCTTATCCTTCGCCAAACAAAATAGTTCCACCAAATAATCAACCATCCTTCCATTAAACATCTTCTTCTCAATACTTTCCCAAGCTTCCTGGAATCTATGACCCAAACGTTCCGCTAGAATAAACAAGCCCAGCACAGTCCCCACATTGGCAAGCTCAAGCGGAGCATAGGCCATCACAAAGTCATAAATTAGCTGAACATCTTCCTTGGTCGCCATTTTCTTAATACCAACCGGTAAACGGCTTCTTTTATAACCACCAAGATCCACAAGGTCATTCACAATTACGTGAAATTCGGATCCCAGCTTTTTAGCAATTCGACACAAGTTGCCCCAACTTTCACTCTGGTTCCGTTCTTCTTTGTTACTTATCAACACTGGCGTTATACTTTCCTTCCGTAACTCCTGCCAAAGTTGACCATCCAAATTTCTGGCAAAGCTAAAGATCTGCAAAGCCGTTTCCAAACTGAATCCCCGGTCACCACAGCGCAAAGCAAAGGCAGCCACGTCCACCAGATTAGCAATGTCATACTTATGACCCATTTCCAACAGTTCGAGAAGGTTATCATGTCCAGTTTTATAAATCCTTGAAGTGCCTCCATAATAAATGAAATGAATCATGGCTTCAATGGCATCCTCCGACTCTGGCAGTTTGATGGTCCGACTTTGGGCTTCATTCCAGTTGCCTTGAAGCATGTCGCCGAATACTTGACTGACTTCTGCAAAATTAAATGGTTTCATTAAAAAACTTTTTTAAAAGATGAATAATTAAGTGGATTTCCTTAGCTTACCAGTAAGTTTCATCCTGTGACAATGGAATAACTTTGGACTCCCATTTTTCGGATTATCGCTAACAACCACCAAATCTGAGAAGGTCTCTTGCTCCAGCAACTGCTTCTGAAGCTTCCAGTTGTCTCCTGGACCACTATAAATGCGCCTTAGAACATTGTTCATCCCGAAATCCCCGATTTCCACAGAAATAGACGTCACAATGGTTTGAAACAAGTCAGTACTTTTCCTGTAGACAAATCTACTTAACAAATTATTTCGGAAGGTGACTTGTGTTTCCGCCTCCCAACACAAGTCCTCCTGGTTCCACAATAGCTTTAGAAATGGAGCCTTAATCCACGGGAAAAATATAGCTCGTGAGCATCCCACGCCTTTAATTGTTAACTTGACATTCTCAGGACCACCACAGATACGTGTCAGTTGGACCAAGCAACCCTGCTCCCTCTGCTGACGACTGGCATTTAACGGAATATTGGACACTAGCTTTATTTTCATAGTCAACGTTACCAACTTGGTCCAATCTTGGGTTGGATCTGGATCGACAGGGGTGTCACAGCAGATGATTAGCCTGTACTGGTCCTTTCTACAAAAACGGCATAAAAAATTACAAAATCGTGCAGACATTTTTAATTTTAATTAATTTTTATTGAAATGGTCACCTACCCTGACTGTTCTTCAAGGGCTAGTC
This sequence comes from Entomobrya proxima, assembly GCA_029691765.1. Taxonomy (NCBI): domain Eukaryota; kingdom Metazoa; phylum Arthropoda; class Collembola; order Entomobryomorpha; family Entomobryidae; genus Entomobrya; species Entomobrya proxima. The sequence continues at coordinate 47,893,335 of CM056168.1, read as the reverse complement.
CAAAGCTTTGTGGTTGCTCAGCCTGAGCCACCAGTTGTTTTAAAGAGGAGCAAAATTTTGGCAAAGGTCCATTATTTTGCATTCCGGCGAGCTCAAAATCCATTCCTTCGGAAACAATGGCCCTGCCAAGTTCCTCAGGTTTTAGAAAGTCCTTTGTGTCCTCCGATCCTCCATCCAACTGGATGGACACATCATTTTCGGTTGCTCTTAAGTGAAAAACGGGCATTTTGATTCCAGGTCCTGGAAATTCGGATTCCTTCTGCTAAGTGGTTACCCGGTACCTTAAAGCCCTTTAACTTTTATGTTGACGTGTGTGGGTTAACTTGGATAGATTTGCAACAATGCAATGTCACCTCAAACCACCGGTACTCGTTGCTAGTAGAGCTGTCAGAAAATTAAGTTTCTGCTGGTCACTCTCAATCTCAATTCTGAATTGATCATGCAGCAGCTGAGACAGGTTTCGGGACAAATTCGTCAAGTGCACTTGAGGTCAAACAAGTTCATTCCTGGCAATTCCAGGCAAAACCATCACAGATTGGATTGCGACAGTGTAAAGTAAAGATACGAATTACAAAACTGGAGTGAAACTTTACATTTAAACTTGAAGCAAACGTTTGATTGATTTCCATTGACGATGATGATTGGTTGTATTGCTCTGATAATTACTTAACTTCATTAAGTTAATTATCAACTGTCAACTGGAAAGTTTAACGACAAGTCCTGACGTTTTACACGCTGGGCGGAATATGTACTGTAAAAGATTATCATACTCCTAAATTGAAAATTACCATTTAACACTTAAGTATTTAAATGACAATCAAAATGATAATTTATAAAGCCAAACAGCAAACGACATGTACAATATTGGGTAGCGATAGCATGTATACTTGTATATTTACTTGTTGCATTATAACGCATCACAGTGACTGGCTACAATGAAGCTAAATCTTAATTTGTAAACACCTTATTGCAATTTTCTTTTAAGTTTTGCATTAAAGCTGAAAGTGCAATAATATGTTATATTATATTTAGCAGAAAAATCTTCTAACAAGCATGTATACCTACATCAAATTATGTCTCTCTCACCAGGTTTAAACATTCATTCAACTTACCTAACAATTTTATTAACCGCGTTTTGAAATTGATATCTTATCTTTAAAATACTTGCTTCCATAGTACCATACCACCTCACAAGCTATTGCTATAAATGCTAGCAACAACACCAAGCTATAAATACACAACGCTACTAAAGATTCATTTAAATTCATAGTCAAATCCGGTGGCTGATCATTATCAAGTTCAATTCTCCAATGCTGAGTTTCTAGCAATGTGCCAGGTCGATCAAACTGTTTGAGGCGTTGTCTTGCCGTTATATACGCTAAAGCAAATTTATGTTTATATTTCCGGATAGGAATATACTTTTCAGATTCTTGAAACTCGGTTATATGATCTCGGACTAATCTTATCAACCGAATGTACTGATGAATTCCAGATTCAATTAAACCAGCTAATACTGTCTCTCCAAAATGCTGAAAGTATGAAATACCTCCGAACCTCCTCCAAAAGAAAACGGCATCTGAATAGATTGGCCCATAGTTATTTTCATAAATAGATATTCCAGGTAGTTGTTTTGCAAATGAGGGTATGTATTTGTAAAAGAAATCTGATCCGTCCACATATATCAAAGCAGCAGGTAATTGTGGTTTCCCTGGTTTCTTTCTAGTGGCTTTAGTATGTTTTGTACAATCATATGAAGCATAATGTGGTTGCGGTCGCTTTTGTGCTTTAACCTTTGTCGTATAGTTAGGCTGTCGGATGTAAGCTATTTCTCGGAAAAACAATTTCTGTGAATAGAGTTTAATTAAACAACGGTTCTTGAAGGTAGACCCTAAGGACCAATAGTTCACAAGTGACGCAATAGAAATCTGTGTATCCAGGAAAACGTTTAGTGTTCCTTGCTTCTCCTGATCTATAACTTGTTCAAAACTATTGGGTAAGTTGCCTGGTTGTGGAGGTTATGTTATTTCAGAGTACATTGTAAAGGTAAACAAATTCCGCAACAAAACTGCAAACATCAGCCACAGACCAAGTATCATCAATATGAGCTTGGATTTAAAATGATACATCTTAGAGCAGTCTTGCTCCAGGCAAGTGGCAACAATCCAATATGCTGACAGATGAATCGAGAATTTGCCAGTTGTCCATAAAGTTAGCCAAAGAAGCAAAATAACTAATACAAGGTAGTTCCAAACCTCGTATTGAAACGGGGATAAAATCTCCCAAATACTTGTCCATTGAAATTTGGGAACGGCGACGTTGTCAATAATAAGAATATATTTTAGAAACTCGGATTTGTAATCGGGTGCATAAGCTAATGGTCGACAACATTTGATATAATTCAAGTGTCTATCATTCCTGTATTGATAAATATCTATCATGGAATAAGAAACTTTGAAGTAATTTTCCATCAGATAAGAAATACTTGACCTATCTTTGAAATAAACGGGTTTCTTAACGGTTTGGTCGTAGAAGCGATTATTTCTGTTGTTTTTGTTTGAATGATAAAATGACCACTTAGCAACTAATACAGACACAGTATCAGGCAAAGTTAACGAAATTAAGGGAGCTTCATACCAAGGTTGCGAAAGAGTTAGCAGGTCCTTATAAACTACGTCCGTACCTAATGAGTGTTGAGGCTGAAATTTTCCACAAGTCAAGCACGCCATATGAATTTTTTCATTTGAATCTATGAAAAACACACGAGCTGACAAACGCACATAGGTTATTATGTAAAACTGTAAATGGCTTTTAAAATTAATTTTTGCTAGTATGAAGTGCTCTTGAAAATGTAGGCTGATAGCCTGATATGATTTGTAAGTCTCATATTCCCACCAATAATTGTCAAAAGCCATAAAAGATAACGACTCTTGTGTTTGGGTGACATATTGCAATTGAACTAAACACGACGGCTGGAATCTTTGAAATGCAGATGATTTATTTAGAAGTTGGAGCTCAGTGTGCCTACCTTTGATTAATGTATCATTGTCAACCTTTGATAAATTCAAGACTCGAAGATTAGAAGCGTGTATGTGGTATATGGCGGGGTTGTATGATCCATTTATTTTTGTGCTTAAGACAATGCAGTCACCATAAACAGCACATTTTTCAAAGAAGTTTGTATTCAAACTAGTTGCAATACCAGAAACACTGGGTATTGTAGATACGTGAAATAAACATTTGCTAAACAAATCAAAAAATTCAAAATGTTGCCCTTCGTGTATTAATTTTGTAAAAAGTTGATCAAAAAAAGAAATTTGTAAAACAATAACTAATAAAAGTGTACGTTTTTGCTGCATAGCTGAACTCAACTGACAGCAAATTTGTTCGGTAAAGATTGTAAATTCGCACGATTTATTTTTGTGGTATGTGTTTAGCTTTTACAAGTGATTAATTTTGATATTGCTATAAGCGATTTATTTAAAATGTTCAAATATATAAGCGTCTTGTGTACTTGTGTGTAAATTTGTTTCGGCCAATGATAAATGCATTGAAACAGAAATAAGCACTGCGCACATTTGTTTTCTGGAATTGTTTAACCTTCAATTTTTACATTGTATTCATTTTTTACTTCAATATAAATAGTATAGTATTCATGTTTTACTTATATATAGTATAATATTATATACACTACGTCAAGTTAAGTTTTGGACAAATACTTATACAAGTCTCAAGAAGTGTTCTTTGAAAAAGAATTAAAATGCACGGTTGCTTTAGATTTAGCTGTGAAACTTTTAATTTAGAATTTTTATCCTCTTAGTCAATTTTAATAAATATTTTATCAAATGTAGGCAGCATACCTAAGTCCATATATAAAATTTGTATCTTCTTTGTATTTCTTACCTCGACATTAGTTAAGCGACTAATATGACTATTTTAATTCAAGAGCCAAATTAAAGCATTTTTACTAAATGTGAATGACTAGTATATTTAACAATTTCTTACCAATGTTGTAGTATGCTGTTGATTATTTCCATGAGGCTAGTCAAGTTGAAAGTTATATTTAGTGTTTCACATATTACACAAGTAGTAATACTTATTTTAAATATAGTTAAAATATAAGTATGCACTCATCCATTTTCATGGATTTGGTAATCCTCAGCTGAAGTTGGGCACCAACTACATGTTGAGTAGGTTACATGTCTATTGGAGAATCTTATTTCTATCTTACCCCAGGGTTTATTTTTTATAACAATGCTGACAATAATCGACTCAATACGGCGCGTGCAACAAACCAGATCAAATCTAATTACACCAAGTGGTTTGGTGCTACCTGACTAATATATAGTTCAATTTTAATCATATTGATGAAATCATCATAATAATGCCTAAAGAGCATTTCATAAATAAATATGCTACCAGAATCGATTTCTATGTAGCCAAGAAAATTTGTAAGCGTAGCAGCAGTGCAGCAGTTGTTTTGGTACAGAGAAAGTGAGTTCCGTGTGCAATCGAAAATTTTACATTGAAAGTCACATTTTTATTTCCCACTATTAAAGTTTCATTCTGATTATCAGGAAGCAACTATATTTCCACAAATCTGATTAATACACTACTTAGGAATAGAAAACTTGGACATGCCATAGCTTTAACATATATGGACAGTAATGGTAATGAATTTGAATGACAGTAAACTTTAAATATAATGAGGTTAAAAGTTGGGTTCCAATAAGCTTCACAAATAAAACAGCTTACAAAATGGTAGTTCCAAAAATGAAGAAGAAATCTTTAATATTTTGAAAATTCGTATCAACTTGTAAAACAATTCCAATTTCACCTGGCTGTGACTGTTTCGTTAGTGTAGTTGCATCAAATTATACTATAAATCAAATGGTTCATGGTCAATCCTCAAGGCAGCTGCTATTCTCTCCAAAAGAATTTATTCTTGTGAGTGTTCTTTGAAGTTCACAAATTGATTTTGTTTTTGGCATAATAAGCCAACTGCAAAATACAAGCTCTATTTGTTTAGTCTAAACACTATATATTTTCGTTTTACGGGCAAATGGCTGCCAGCAAATGGTGGTGTAGTTCTTGAGTTTACAAAGCTTAAGTGTGCCCACCATGTTTTTTATGTTTGCTGTAAACACAGCACAAGAAGCGTTTGCGAATTTACATTTAAGTAGACTCTTTAATACATCTTGACTTTGCCCCCAACAACTTTATCAAATTAGGCTACTATCCTTGGTACCTTCAACAAATTCATGTAACATTTACTGTTTAAAGGTTCTAACTGTTAAAAATTAAAGATTTGATATTTAAACAACATTAGTTATGTTAACTTTATTTACTGTTTTCAATCATGTACAAAATCCAACTACAGTAGTTTTCAGAAACGTGAACACAAATGATTAAGTCAAGCATAGCGTCTTAAATTTTAAACAATTCAATCATTTAGACGTTTGTTTACTCATTTCCGGCTTTGGGTTCTTTCGGATACAAATCCAGAAAGGAATTTGCCTCAATCATAATCCGGGTCGCTTGTTCAAACGAAGTCACGTCCCGTTTGAAATAGTCCATCAATTGCTTCTCAGCTTGTTCCATGCCCAATGTTTTAGCAAGATTCATCAGTTTTCCGCAGTTCTTCTCGTTGACCAAATGACCAAAATTTTGGTCCAGGAACTCAAATAAGTCCTTCAACTCATACTTATGTGCAGCGTAGGTCAAACCCTCCAGAATTCCCATTTCCTTCCAATTATCTTTAAGTTCTCCAGTGTGCACTAAGTGCAGGAAGGTATCCAGAGCATTTGAAGGAATCTCATCAATCTTTATCTGGCCATTGTCAGCTTCACTCATTTCCGTTTGGAACATGGTTCGAAAGACTGGACTTCGAACACAGAGAATTCCTCGATTTACATTAAATTGTGTGCCATCCTTACATACCACCTTGGTCGGTGCATCCCTCCAGGAACCAGAGTCGTAGTACAAAATCTTCAAATCTTGCAGCATTTTTTGAATGAATCTTTCCCTAAAGGTGGCCAGAATACTGGGAAAATGAGGATCTGGTTTTGCATCCAAATTGAAGATGATAAGCGTTAGGTTCACGAAGAGAGAATCATTCACAGGTTGAACCACATCCGGAGGAATTCCCGTTGCTATGTAGTCACGAAATACGCATGGAAAGGGAATACCCATTCCCTTTTTAAGTAAGCTTTCCAAATCCCAATCTACAGGAAATATTTGCATCGTTTGTAATCTCAGTACATAGCAATGAATCACTTTATTTAATCAAGGCTTACTGTAGTTCTTAGTGAAAAATGTGCCTCCAGTATTGGACGGGATTTCCAAGGTCAAATGTACACACAATTTAGCGGCAGCTTCAGCAGGTGGAAAGGGCTGCGCCAATTTTACCAAAAATCCCAGATTCGTTTCCACAATACGCCGACCATTCGAAACGTCTTGTCTATAAAGACAGCAAGTAAAATTGGTTGGAATCCCAATACCCGCTCCTACCTGGAAGCTGACCTTTTGATGGGCAATGCATTTGTCAGACTTGACCAGTGCTGGAAAATTGGGGATTTTCCATGTAAAGCGTTGTGTCTCCGCTCTAGTCTGCAAGTAAATCACTATTCAAAAACCATATAAATTGATATCGATTGGGAAAGTTAGCAATGCCATATATGCCACCTGACTCACCTGCTCATTGAGTAGTTCCTTGGATGCCATCTTTGACATCAAATATTCACACCAGGGAGACGGATAACCCAAATTCAATAAAATCCCGTATCTAAACGTTATCAAAATGATTATTGTGACTTAATGATTAAGTCTTAATCTATAATTAATAGTTAATACATTTTTTGCCAGCTGCACTGATCGGTTGTCGGATTGTTATGTCAGAATCTGAAAGTCAGATGTATGTTCACTCTGCCGCCATCATTATTAGTTGCCCCATTTATCTATACCATGAAAAATAAGCTATAAGTTGTGTATCATTAGCTTGCTACTTCTGCCGGTTGAGATTTTTAAGGGATGCTGTCCGTGTCTACTTTATTCGTTAACCTCATTCCATAGTACCATATCACTTCAAAAACTAATACTGTGAACCCTAACGCCAAACCCAAACTGTAAATACACATGATCACTAAAGATTCGTTTAAATTCATTGTCGTATCTAGTGGCTGATCATTGTTCAGGTTCATTTTCCAATGATCAGTATCTCGCGTTCCCCAGGATCTATCAAATTCCTTCAAACGTTGTTTAACCGTTTGGTATGCTTCAGCAAAGTTGTTTGTATGCAATAATTCAGTATCAGAACTCCTGTTTTTGTACTCTTTAAGATATCTCCAGAGACTTTTGACTAATCCAGACAATTCAATAAATCCATAAATACCTGACTCAACTAAACTTGCTAGAGCTTTTTCTCCAAACCTTTGAAAATAGCAAATGTTCCATAAATGTCTGCAATTAAACTTGTATATAGAAAGCAGAGGTGCGTGGTTGTTTTCATAAATATATATTCCGGAAAGTCGTTTTACAATTGGCAGAAAAAACAATGTACTGGGTCCGTCCATAGATATTAATGCAGCGGGAAGTTTAGGTTTCCATGTATTACTAAAGTACTCTTTACAACCTGGCTCTACAGTTTCAACATACCTTAGATAGTTTTCAGTATTATTGTTTAGAAAATTTCTTTGCTGTTTAAGTGACATGGCTTGAAAAAATTCTGGTTTGTAGTTGACAATTTGGAATAAGCAAGGGTTCTTAAAAATCAATTGCAGAAACTTGTCCCTACGGTAAACGTTATAAACCATTTTTTCAAGATATAAGTTTACATTTCCAAGTTTCTTCTGATCCAGCACTTCCTCAAAGCTGTTTGGTAAGTGTTTGGGTTCTGGGGGAGATGTGATTTCTGAGTACATTGTAAAGGTAAATAAATTACGTAACAGAATTCCAAACAGTAACCACTGCCCCAGTAGCAACAATACACAATTGTTTTTTGTTTTACACAGCTTAGAGCAATCTTGCTCCAATAACGTTGCAAATATCCAAAACATAGACAGCTCAATTGAGACCTTTCCTGTTAAGCAAAATGCTAGCCAAAGAAGCACAAAAACTAAAATCAGATATTTCCAAACTTGATACTGAAACGGGGATAAAATCTCCATTACGTTTGCCAACTCAAATTTTAGTATAGTTTTGGTGTCCAGAATTAGTGTATCTTATAAAACGTTGCCTAAAACTAGGAGCATATGATAGTGGTGGATGGAAATTAACAGCATCCCGCTTTTCATAATTTATTGTTTCATAAATATTTATGATGGAATATGAAAGATTAAAGTAACGCTTTATGATGTCAGATATCTTGGTATTATCTTTGAAGTACATGGTTTCACTAAAAATGCGGTTATAACGACGAAAGTTTCTGTTATTTTTGTTTGAATGATAAAAAGACCAGATAGCTGATAACGTTATTAAGGTCAAACCTTTCGGTAAATCCAAATGAAGTAAAATTGCTTTAAGCTGGGGAAAATAGGAGGGTATATACTTCCCTACAAGCACAAGCCTTCGAGTTGATGGTGCAATAAGCTGAAAATTTTTGCATGTCATACACGCCATAAGTATAGATTTGTTGGAGGCAATTAGAAATAATCGTGCTGGTAAAAGCCCATAAACAGTCAGATAAAGTGTAGAATCACTTATGCAACTAATTTCAGCTAACATGTAATGCTCTTGAAAATGCAGGTTGATAGGTTTCTTTGATTTATATACTTGATACTCCCACCAGTAATTGTCAAAGTTCATAAACGACTCTACATTTTCCACTTGGCTGACATAAGGCAATTGAACTAAGCACGACTGACGAAATTTTGGAACGTTTGATGATTTATGTAGCAGGTCTAGTTCCATGTGCCGACCTTTTAGTATTGGATCATTGTCAACCTCTGCAATGTTTGATGCTTTAGACGCGTAAACTTTGTATATTTCAGGTTTGTACGATTCGTTTATTTTTGTAGATAAAAGAATGCAGTTACCGTACACAGAACACTTATAATACAAGTTTGTATTCAAGCTACTGGCAATTCCGGAAAGGCTAGGCATTGTGGAAACATGAAATAAACAGTTGCTGAACAAATCAAGAAAATCAAAACGCCTACTCGCTTCGTTCAGTTTTGGTAAATGTTGTCCAAAACAAATAAACTGTGAATTTATTAACGTCAAAATTATTTGCTTCAGTTCCATTATGAACAAATCGTTCAGAACAAGTTTATTAAAAACAGTTTGGTTCTTAAAATGCCCAAACTTTCTAATTTATGAGTCTGTATGAACCCCATAATTGAACTGAAAACGTATCATATACTTTGACAAATTTTGGAGAATCCATAACACTTATCTGTGTAAGCATGAGTGAATGAGAGTTGCAAATTATATTTTAGAAGAAGTTTAAGCAGAAGTTTGGATTGCTGAAAAATTCTTTGAACTTTAACTAGTATTGAAAATCAAAAGCCATTCACAAGTTATTACTTTCCACATTAGTTGTTTGAATTGAGTTTTGTCATAACCTTTTCCAGGTGAAAAATAACGTAAGTGTCAAATCATAATGATTATAGTGCTTTACGATATCTCGACAAATTGAATACATTTGTATTTGATTAGTATTTATCTCATCGATGATTCTCTACTTCTATTTCAATAGTATACGCCAAACTTATGACTATGTTAGGTGTTTTGGACAAAAAACTATTGAGTGTTTTTGATAAATTTCTTTTTAGAATAACTCTTTCTTGGTAAATCATGATGTGAGGTCAATTCCAAGATAAATACTAATATCTTGAGTTCTCCATTTGCGTAATTTGGTAGATTAAAATGCTAGGGTTGTCCCACCTCTTACATTTTGTCATCCAAGTTGTAGTACATGATTAATAGGAATTTAAATAAATAGTTGAGCCAGTGTGCTTTTATGGAGTTTACAAATAGGATTAACAGGGTGTATCTGCAAACATACTCAATTTTGCGGTAGTAGCAATGAAGTCCATTTTTACATTGACTGGTTCAGTTTTAATAGAAATTCCAAATATAATGTAAAGTTTAAAAGCATATAACATAACACCATAAAATCCTTATTGTTGTACCATCGTTTAATGTTCTTAATTATTTTTCGTTTGCTTTTCCTGGCGGTAGACAAATGATAAAAAAGGTTATAGAACAGACCAATGCCTAAAAATATTCAAATAGGCACTGATCAATTTTGCATATTAATTATGCGCATAAGTTGAATATGATAAATTGATAATTGTCATAGTATATGCTTTAACATACATTCCACAATACTGGATAAGTTATTTTAAAGATATTTCCTGCATGTACACCAACTACTTGCTCTTTTAAATCTCGCTTGATTGCTTCGTACTCCACTTTGGGAATTTTGTTTTCATTTGTCCGGTGGTTTATCCAGTGTTTTAAATGAGCCATCTAAAAGAACAAATTCTAATATTTAGTGTCATGTTAACAATTTATGATGTAGCAACCAAACAAGTAAGTTTACCCGATGAGATACATCAGCCGCAAGAATCAGGGTAACAAGGGTTGTTACAAAGTTCACGCATTGAGAATAGCTTTCCATAGAAACGACATTACTAAATGAAACTGAATAGTACAAAATTGAAACTGCCAGATAGTTTAACATTATGGTTCCATATATTTCGTTGAAACGTTGAGAAATGCTTTAATAACGTTGAACCTGCAATAAATATCTTTCCATAACAAATTGCGATTTTCCAACACAAATGGAATTTCTGGAGGCTTAGCACCAGAACACACTACATTGCTATGCAATGCACATAAATGTATAAAAAACGAGTCACTTTTATAACTAGTTTTTGCATTTGTGCATACACTTTTTTGATTGACATTTAAGTCGTTTGTGAAATCGTAAACAATGGACCAAAATGTAAAGACGGATGTAAATATGAAAAAGTACACGTAGAAACCAAGCAGCCATGGTTGACATTGGCAAAATACCAGTAATATGGCAAACACTATGTTTACTTTATTATTTGAATCCTTTGGTATTTCCAGTAGAGTATCATTGAAAAGTCCATAAAATATATAATTGTACTGCCGAATAAAGTTATCACTCCAAATGAGTCCAGAAGAGAAATTTGGTGTAAAAACAAAGGTGTTCTTAAACAACTCGTAAAACGATAAGTAAACATAAAGTATGCATACATAGAAAGAAACCCATTTGTTTGGAGTCTGCAAATACAAATTTCAATGATTGTTAATATGCAATAAATGTGTACATAAAAGTTAAATAATTAGATTGTATATAAGATAAATAATTATACCAATCGTTTCCTTTGCGCTAAGAAACGATCACTGGCTGCTATATAGTTAATCATGTTAAGTAGTTTGAACTGCGAAGTCCAGAATATCTTTTGTAGGAGTAGCTCTTCTAAAGCAAATATTAAGTGTGCCGACGCAATAAAATAATTCTTGGCGTTAAAATTGTCTTTTTGCAAGGTACGTAGTTGGCGAAATAAAGACGGAACTCGAAGAAGGATATTTCCAGCAAAGCAAAAAACCAAGCAAAGAATTTTTTGAAGCTTGGTTTGTGAAACTGAATAGTTTCCTGTTTTGTTCCTAATTATTTTGAAGGGGGTACAAAGTAAGAAAAATGACAAATTAAAATATACAATTAAAAGCGTACAACGTGACATTTTTTCAACTACCAATTGAACAAAAACGTTGGTACTTACACCTTAAAACGAATTTAATCCAAATTTATTAATGTTTCTAAAAAGTGAAATCGAAAAAATAGCTCTACGTGCACGCCACTTTCTTATTTGATGTAGACTAGGCTCAGGGCTTAATATGTGACAATACCATTAGTCGTAATTTATGCAAATAGGCATCAAATAATATATTAACATTAAAAATTTAATCATGATACAAAAGTTTGCTTAAGATTATTTGATAGCACACCATTTTAATAATTTGTTTTCTGCTCACTATAAAATATCAACATCCATAATAAATCATTAAAAGATACTTGCTGCTATTGTGGGATATATGATTTGAAATTTCAAAAAGTACTTGCGAGGGGTTGAACCCCAATTGTTTGCAGATTGCCATAAAAGTACACAACAAACACCATATTAGCTTTTCAGAAACTTTTATAATTCCGAAGTTCAAATAGTACAGAGTAACTATTAGCGGATGTTGACACCAAAAAATGAACTTTCTCGAATTTCAAAACTTTTACCACATAATGATAGTAGGACTGTAGGAAATAGCCCGTGCAAAGTTTCAGCCCTCCAAAGTAGCTGTAGCGTCGGTGGTGACGAAAAACCGTTTTTGCCGGTGTCGACGCAATAAAATTCAAATATCTCAAAACAGGATGATTATAGGATTGTGACTTTTTTGGTGGAGCTTAAGGGGTAAATGAGCAATTAGATGACATACATACATCACATTAATGTGCATAAGTATTTTGCCAAAAAAATAATTTTCCGAAATTTTCAAATTTTTTCTTCACTTTTTCATGGTTTTAGCCGCGACCATTTTTCAGATCCATCCATAAATCTCTGAATTTAAAATGTCTGTCTAGAGTACGGTATTGCTGAGCTACTGCAGCAAATTTCGTGTAAAAATTCGATTTGGTTGAGAAATTGTGGTCAAAAGTTGAAACCGGAAGTGCCTCAAAAAATTGGTCAACGTAGAAAATTTGCAATATCTTTTTTTCTTGGCCACATTTTAGAAATCTGAGAATATACACTCGAGCTAAGTGTATTAGAATTCATTTGACACATTAACTGTAAATATCTGACAAACGACCACGGTGGTCGCCTTGGCTACTTTTGTCCCTCAGTTCATTCAATAAAATGTCCTATTCAAGCAAGCGCATTCAGTGATTTTAAGCAATTTTGTAAGTTTGTGTAAAAACTATACTTTCAAAGCAGCTTATCGTTTTAAAAATCATTCACTTTATTATCTAAAGTACATGAAAATTAAGTATTGCATAAAACGACTGACCGTGCTTGCTGGAATAGGACAATTTATTGAATGAACTGAGGGACAAAAGTAGCCAAGGCGACCACCGTGGTCCTTTGTCAGATATTTACAGTTAATGTGTCAAATGAATTCTAATACACTTAGCTCGAGTGTATATTCTCAGATTTCTAAAATGTTGCCAAGAAAATAAGATATTGCAAATTTTCTACGTTGATCAATTTTTTGAGGCACTTCCGGTTTCAACTTTTGACCACATTATCTCAACCAAATCGAATTTTCACACGAAATTTGCTGAAGTAGCTCAGCAATACCGTACTCTAGAAAGACAGTATAAATTCAGAGATTTATAGATGGATCTGAAAAATGGTCGCGGCTAAAACCATGAAAAAGTGAAGAAAAAATTTGAAAATTTCGGAAAATTATTTTTTTGCCAAAACACTTATGCACATTAATGTGATGTATGTATGTCATCTAATTGCTCATTTACCCCTTAAGCTCCACCAAAAAAGTCACAATCCTATAATCATCCTGTTTTGAGATATTTGAATTTTATTGCGTCGACACCGGCAAAAACGGTTTTTCGTCACCACCGACGCCACAGCTACTTTGGAGGGCTGAAACTTTGCACGGGCTATTTCCTACAGTCCTACTATCATTATGTGGTAAAAGTTTTGAAATTCGAGAAAGTTCATTTTTTGGTGTCAACATCCGCTAATAGTTACTCACAATCGGGAGGTTCAAAAAAACCAATTCTTTGTACACTAACATAGAAATATATGTAAACCATTATACCAGCTTCTCAGAAACGTTTATGGTTCCGAAGTTCAAAAAGTGTTTGCGAGAGGTTGAAGAATCCTAATTCTTTACACACTATCATATAATTCCGGGCTTATTGATTAGCGGGTTTGTAAAGGCACAGTTGTCACAATTACCCGCGTATGTATTGCCTTTTCAGTTAGCTTTATAATTTCAACTAGCACAAGGACTGTTGACATTTATTTGTTTTATATATTTTGGTCTACTACCATTTCTCTGAATAGGATTTATAAAGTTTAACGCTTCAGCCTATTAGCAATTGCGTGGACCAATACAAAAAACTTGTCATTTTATTTTAATCTGTGTGCCAGTTAATCAGTTTGGGTTTACAGATTTATCTTACATACGTGTTTGTTATGCTGGTAGTTGAAGCAAACTCACTGTTACTGTTTGTCGAACTCCGTAAATATTTACAAGATCCGGTGGCCGGTATTATATCAATAAGTGTTCTAGCATATGTACACTTTGTATTCAAGATTTTGTGCAAACTACAGGAAACCTGTTCTAACTTGGTTAATATAAAGTGGAAAAGGGACATGGCTAGATATACAAACGTTTAAACTATACTACAAGGGTTGTGCAAGGATGTAAAGAATTTGTAATTAACGTTGGTAGCTTTACTTCAATACGCGTAGAAAGATAAATTAAAATGCACTATTGGACAGCTGTGCTAGATTATTTAGTAACTTTTCAGATAATTTTAAATGATGCGCAGTAAATCACAAATTTTAATATGGTAATTGTAAATATCATATAAAGCTATGGACAAGCCAAGCTAAAATGTCCATACAAAAGGCTAAGTGCGCTATAAACCAGACTACAAAGGCTTTTAACTAGGTTAAATGAGCTCTAAACTAGGCTAAATCTCAAACGTAAATTGGCGTAAAATTAACTTAGCAAAACTTGTTGACACATAGTCATGTATAATAATACTGTAAGACTCATTGTTCAAAACATTACACCTCTGGCGGCAAATACCTTGTAAGAACAACTGGGACAAAAAAAGAACTCGGATTCAAACCAAGGTCTACGTCAAACATCTTCAGAGTAAAATTTTACAAATTCAAATTGTATCAGTGCATTTGGTACATTACATACTCAATACTCTGAAAACCCTAGCTGCTGGTCGTGGAAAAATACAAAAACATGCTTATGAATACTTACACCACTTCAGTTTAAGCAACATGTTTTGTTTACCGGCATATGGCTTTGACATATTATGTAATATCGTTCAACTTGCATTTGTTTTGCTAAAGAAACAAAACTTTCCACTGTTTAGTAACTTATAATTCCATACTTGCTGGTGGTATTTATGATTGACCCATTTTCATGTTTAACTATTTTTGGAGCTTCCAATTTGAAATTAAAGCTTTTAATGTCCATGCATGGTATGTGTTTAAATAAACGTTACTATAATCTGAAACGCGAGTTGGGACTGTGAGTTTCTAGTTCGCAAAATATATTAGTTTATTTGTTAATCGAATAGCACGCCTATCAACAGCCTACGGCTTGCGTAAAGTCTGATTTTCTATATGTGGTAGAGTTTTAACATTACCTCCATTACAAAACTCGACTCTGCCTTTTGACTGTTTTGATAACTCAAATGTACTCAATAAGCCATTTTTGGATGAGTTACGTCATAGTGTGTAGTTTAAAACATCTTACAGCAAAATGTGCTCAAACCAACAATTAATTTTTATACGAAAATTTACGGTATTGACAACACACTTAATTAGTTTTGATGAAATCAGAAACCTCCAGTAAGTCAAGAAAGTCGGTTCTCTGTTTTAAAAAGTTGCTTGGGTAACAGTTATTCTTTAAAATGGCTAAAATCAACAACACGAACTCTTTTTACTGGAGTACTGTCACAGTAACAACTCTGGTGCAGTTTCAGGTTAAACTATCCAAATATATCCCCGGTTATTTCGACAAATTTCATGCTGGCAACCTACACAACGAGATTATCACTCTAAATCCAAACCCAAGTTGCTCTGTATTTTTCTTGGTTTTCCATTACATTTTCAATATGGTACGCCTGACTCAATGCCTTGTTTTGATTGTATTATTCTCAAAAGGTCAGCTGCTTTTAAGTGGCGACAAAATAATAGCTCTGAGTTATTGGACTGCCATATATTACACAGAATGGCTAGTAGTTCCCTTTATATTGAACCAATCACAAGAATTCATTAGTTTATTTAACCACCTGTTTAGAATTTCCAAGGTGGCTTCATCACCAATTATAAAAATCTTTATGTATTGTATATTTCTTGTAGTTTGCGGAGTGCCTGTAATGTACTCACTGCTAGTAATAATTTCCGAGTATGACCCAATAACCAAGGTGATTTGCAAATCAGATTTTCTGCCACCTAGAGTCTGTTTGAGTATTGGAATAGACTTAAAGCTGTTTGATATTTGGTCAACCGTAGGAATTATTACCAGTGGCAGTTTAATCCTTTATAACGGGATGTATTCTAGCTACCTAGCAATGTGGATACTCACTACCAACTTTTTCAATCATTTAAAATTCTCATACTGTTTTCTAAACAAGTACAAATTCAACAACTTAATACATAGTTACCGAAAATTGCAATTGTATTCAATAATGGTAAATAGTTGTTTCCAGGTTATAACTATCCAGTTTAAACTTGAAATCATGTTACTAGCCATAGTATACGGAGCTATTGTGGTCAAACAAGATTTTAGAAATAACGCTTCTGTAGCTGCACAATTAATGGTAATATACCTAGTCTTAGCTATGTATATAATTATGGCGGTTGGTTACTACTTTCCCGGCAAGGTTAATTATCTAAGCAAGTCCTGTTTAGAGATTTGCTCTTACAAACAAACGGAAAAATTTGGTATAGCGTTTGCAACTTTGGAAACACGAAAAGGCTATTAAGAACGTTTTTTAGTGATTAAGTCGTGTCAACATTTAAGAATCTGTTTTGGATCGGTTAATTACTATGAAAGAAGTACGGCATTAAACATTCTAAATTTTATTAGTCAGCAAACAGTAACATTAACATTGTTGTTTTAGTTTCTGTTAAAGTTCAAACTTATTTGTAAGTTATAGGTAAAACATGTTTGTTTTTAAATAATGTTTTAGATTTAAATATTGTAATATTACGTGTCACGGAGTTGAGGGTAGGGGACCTACCTATTACGCAATCTCTTGTACTGAAATGCGAATTTCCTACAACGTTGCGTAATTAACTCTGTCTGTGACGAGATTTCTTTAAGACTAATAGGACTTTTATAATTCAAAATAAAGAATCACAGGCCATATGACTTTTGATTTACAAAATGATAGAATTCCGCAGGCTTTATCCACCTTACAATTATTTTAGGGTCTCCAAAATTTGGAACATTGACTTTTATTTATACATGGAAAAGGAGACAAAATACAATGCATTAATTCTTAATTAATTACAATGACTAACTGTAAGCTCCTACAACTATATTTCTAAATTAATCATAAATTGTGATAATATTATTAGGTAATCTTAACTAGTGTTGCAAAGCATTTTTTAAAGCGCATTCAAGAAAGAAGATTAGCAATTTTGTATGTTTGATTCTAGTTGTGATGATAGACATGTACAGTACATACAGAAAGTATAGTTTTAATCAATTTGAAGAGGGTAATGTATGCTTTCCTATCTCTAATTACCCCAGTTTATTCTTAATAAGGTTTTAGAACTCAAAACCGAGACACAGTCGAATTCGGAGAATCCTGGTAGGGATCATCGCATTTTGGTGTGCTCGGATAAGTGTCTAAGGGTGGGGTTGGTAAGCCTTGCCGTTCGACACATTTGAAAATACCAATATTTTTACTTATTCACCTTTTAAGCTCCTCACTCGAAGCAGGACTGCACAAATAGATGTAGGTTGAGATGACTTGAAGTTGAAGTTGATAGCTGACTGTCGACTGCATATAACGCCGTCTTGATTCTTAATGATGGAGGTGGTTGGAGGAAAGCTACTCTCGAACACTAATCTCGAATAAATGACTGGTATAAAAATGGAGCTGGAAAAACCACAATTTAACATTTGTTAGTGTCCTGCCAGTAGTTGAGTTATAAGGCCTACTTAATTTTATACAAACTACGTACCACGGGTTATTTCACAATGACTGCCTAGATAGACGGTTTCACTTCACCAAGGGACCCTCGATGTCTCCTAGCATATCAAAACACCCATTATAAATTCACTCGTCCTTAACAACTGATTGTATTCATTAATAATAAAATTTGTCATTTTTAGTACCTAAAGTTGACTACCACAGAGAACAAATTCCCAAAGGTTTTGACTCAGATTTCTGAACCTCCCTGATAATAATTTTGGCACCCACCACGGAAGCGACAATGGATCCAAAACGTATACAGAAAATCCCGCAAGTTACCCAAAAATTGCTTGTACTACTTAAATACTTCAAATCTGTTTTTAGAATATTACTTGTGATAAATATGTTAGCTTGACACTTGGAAACTTACTTTATTCTAAATGACAGAAAATTTATTACGCCTCTGATGATACGCCAGACAGTACGCTTTACCTAAATCAACAAATGACCAACAATAATTATCAATAACTTGGTTATCTTTTACACTTCTGAACAATGGAGGAAACTTTGAGGAACACTTTATTAAGAATAATTATTTTTTATCCGAGTAAAAAACTCACTTTTATACGCCTTGGTACACTGAAGGAAGAGGAGACCCGGTCTCTGGTGCGACAAAAACTATACTGAAGGTTTTAGATGAGAGCAGAAAGCAGTGGTACTACTGCTCTTTCCGTGTTATTTATGCGTAAGTATCGGAACGGTGTGGTCTCCATAAGAAAACTATTGAGAGAACCTCATGCCTGAAAACTGAAGCAATAAGGTCCACTTCGAATCTTCGTACGCACTTGCATCCTCTTTCTTTTATCATACATGTACTCACATTGGTTACCAATTAAAATATCTTTACTACATTGGCTACCGTATTTTTCAAACCTAGGCACTTTAAGATACTTGTGTTAGATGTCTCCAACTACCTGCTAGAACGTTACTCATCCTCACTCTTCGATACTATTATTATGAATAAAATCCAACTTAGCTCACAACTACGTATGACATTCTAGTTTATTATTAATAAAACACCCTTACATACGTCAATATTTTTAATAAAGTTAGTTTGTTGGCCTACTTTTATAGTCACAATAGATGGTGTAGAAAAAAGAATTTTGCTCCACGTTGTAAGTAAAATAGGATGTGGTATAAAGTTTCAGTATATATAGACTAACCAAAAATTTCAACCGACTTGTTTGGTGTCAACCTTAAATATATTTGCCACGCGTTGTTTGTGAAATTACTTGTTACTGGAACACTTTTGCTTCTACACCTCGAAAACAAATCACACAAGCAATAAGGCCATTGATGTTTTAGTATCACGTTACTTACACCTTACTTATCAGTGTGTAGTTTTTATACAAACGGCATTGTAGAAGTTCTGTCCATAGAACCAAACTAACTCGCTAACTAGTGATATGAATGCTAATGTTAAAACCATAGCATATATACATAAGGCCACGAAAGATTCAGCTAAATTCATTGTCACGTCAGCTGGTTGGTCATTATCAATGTCCATCTTCCAGTGCTTAATTTCCCGGAATGCCCAAGACCTGTCAAATTGTCTCTGTCGTAGTCGAGCTGTGATATAAGCTCTAGTAAATTTATTTATATTTTTGTTTGTACTACTTAAAATTTCATGTTCCTTAAAAAAGGTCATATGAGATTTGGTTAATTGAGACAAGTCGAAATACGCACGAATTCCCGACTCAATCAAATGAGCCAGTGCGTTTTCTGCAAAAGGTTGGAAATATGTGATTTTTGGCAATTGTCTCCATGCAAGTCTGTCTATTGTGTATATTGGTGCATAGTTATTTTCATAAATAGAAATTCCAGAAAGTTGTTCTGCAAATGCAAGCGATAGAAAGTACGTCGAATCAGGTCCGTCTCTGAATATCAAAGCTGCGGGTAATTTGGGTTTCCAAGGCTTTTCCTCAACATAGCTAACAGATTCCTTACAGGCAGGATCCTTGATGAAAACATGATCTTGGTCTCCAACAATTCTTTCTGGTCTTGACTGTCGACTGTAAGCTATAGCCAGAAACAACTCTGATGGTTGCACGGGTTTCAACAAACAACGGTTCTGATAGAGAAAATCCATAGATTTTTCGTGAAAATGCAAAAGATGAATCATATAATCAATAAAAACATTTATTTTTCCGAGTGTGCCCTGGACTATAATTTCCTCGTAGTTATTGGCCAGGTTCTTTGGTTCCGATGGGGATGTGATTTCTGAGTACATTGTAAAAGTAAACAAATTTCGCAATAAAATCCCAAACACCAACCATTGACCCAATAATAGTAGAATGCGCTTAGATTTAAACTGGTACATCCTAGAACAATCCTGTTCGAGACATGTGGCAAACATCCAAAACGCTGGTAGCTGGATTGGAAATTTATCAGTAGCCCAAAGTGTTATCCATATAAGTACAGTAACTAAAACAAGATATTTCCACATTTGGTACTGAAATGGTGATAAAATCCCCCAAATATTTGCCCACTGAAACTTTAAAGTAATGTGGTTGTCAAGCACTACAATATATCGCACAAAATATTGATTAAATTTGCGAGGATATGGTAATGGCTTCAAAAATGCTAATTCATCCAAGTTTTCAAAATCTTCGTCCTCAATATTTACTAGAGTATAAGAAACATTAAAGTATCGTGGAATCAGGTTTGAAAAGTATGTATTACCCTTAAAATAAATAGAACTTGAAACAACTTTTTTATATTGACGAATATTCCTATTATTTCTGTTTGAATGATAGAACGACCATATAACAACTAGTGTTAACAGAGAATTGGGTTTTGGTATATCTATAGGAAGTAAAGGAGCTCTAAATAAATTTGGAGTTGTATCAATAACTATTTTTTTGTAAACGTATCTATAAAGGTATGGTAGTTTAAGCTGAAAATCTCCACAAGTTAAACAAACCAAATATACAACTTTATTATTAGCTATGCAAAATATACGAGCTGATAAAAACCCGTCTGTTGTTAGGTGAAAGTTACCATGTTTTGTAGGCCGAATTTTTACTAACATGTAGTGCTCTCTAACATGTAGACTAATAGTTTGGAGTGACTTGTAGGCTTGAAACTTCCACCAGAAGTTGTCAAAAGCCATAAAAGACAACAAATTATCCTTTTGGATAATGTATGGTAGTTGAACTAAGCATGACCAGCCAAATTTCGGAGAGGCTAATGATTTATTTAAAAGTTTCAACTCTGTATCCCGGCCTTTTATCATTGGGTCGTCATCAAATTTTGTTATGTTGAATAAAGTATACTTATACAAATTGTATGCTTCGGGGTAATATGATCCGTTGATTTCTGTACTTAATATAATACAGTTACCGTACGCAATACACTTGTCCATCAAGTCTGTAGCCAAGCTGGTTGCTTTGCCTAAAAGACTGGGAATTGTAGACACATGAAATAAACATTTGTTAAACAAATTCAAAAATTCAAAGTGGTCGCTATTTGGCATTGATTTTGAGTGAATAGGTTCGAAATAAAGAAACTTTAAGTTAAACATTACTGCCAGTAAGTTTTTCAACCTCATTTTGAAAACCTAATATAGACGACTGTCTACTTTGATCCTTGAAATACACTTGCTTTTAAATTCACACTTTTTGAGTTCTTGAGTGTTTTTCTAAATCTTCTTGTTTGTCATGTTTTCGACATTTTAATTGAATTTAAATTGGGGTGTAGTTCGTTAGTTATCCAAGTTTGTTAGCATGACATTAATGTTGGATATCAGCTTAAAGTTTTATGTATAAGTGGAAAAAGGCATAGGCAAAGAAAATTCTGAGCAGACAGATTAGAAGATTTTTTCGCTTTAGAATACCGTATTTATTCGATTTATACCCCCGGCTAAAATTTCAAATTTCGCATCTCACAGGAGGTATAATTCGAGGGGAACAAAAATTTCCCAAGATACTGTCTCTAAACCAACATGCAGATGTACTAGGATTGATGATGAATGGTCTGGTTATGATGGATTTCGTTTTTGCAATTTCCTTACCAACACTCGTTATATTTACCAACGTAGACCCTGTCTATTACGTGGTTGAAGAACTGGTTTGTACTAAGGCACTGCTAACCAAATTTGTAACGTGGACAATTCGTCTATTATTTTTTCAATGGACTGTTTTTGAAGGAGTCAGAACATTGTTGCTAACGTTTCTGCCAGCTGTATCGCAATTCAATGTTATATTAAGTTGCCTTAAAATCATTGCTGCCAAGCCTCCAACTTTACTTACCATAAAAGAGTATACTAAACTTCAGTGTTTTAATCAGTGTGGAGTTGAGGCCGTTAGAAGATTCGCTGGTGTATTTATGGTGCTTGGCTTTGGACTTGGTGTGGTGGGTACTTGGGTGCTAGTATCTGGCTGGATTTCTTTGTACTGTATACTTTGCCTGGCTACATTTGTAACATATATTGTTATCGCACAAACAGTTCCCTGTATCTGCAAATGTTACATTTACAGCAGACAACTTCTTAAATATCGATGGCCTAGAAAAACGACAAAATATTGGAAACTTATGACAGCTGGCACTGCCAAGCAGTCGTGTATCACCTTAAAAATATGGAAACGATTATTGAATGCCATGCGACCCATTACCATTTATTATGGAGCTGCACAGTTTGATGACAACAGCACTCAACACTATTGTGAAAACATGTTTTACCGCACGATAGATCTAATCATTTTAACCTAATACGACCACATCGCAATTTTTCCACACAATCACTTCTCCAATAATATTCAAAGGACAAACTTATGAAAAGCAGCAAACAGGTTCAGAGACAAAGTTTTGCTAGGTAGTCGTTTGCACGCACGCTTAAAATTTACCTTTTATATTTTTCTAACAAAGTACGATTAAGCTAGCCTAAACATTTTCAAAACCACGAATTTTCCACACGAATTACAAAGTCCATCATATTTTAACTACAACTGCTTCTAAATGAAGAAGATAAACTTACATGGTAAGCTATTTGAAGATGCTCGCTCCTTAAATCTAGAATTTAGACAGTCTAGAGCTGGAGCCCGTTTTCCCCAGTTACAAGGCCTTTATAAAGGAAAGGTTATTTTTTTCATTTTCCATAATTTCTCTAATAGACACTAAATGCAAATATTATAGCGCAAACTTATAAAATTGAAATTCTATGCGGTTTCAAAAGCTCCAATTTGCAATTTTATTGGACTGAAAAATCTACATATTCTTATTGCATATTCTTTTATGACTTTTTAGCTTTAAATGGTCGAAGTATTAGTAAAATACCTTGATTTTTAATTACGGCACAATTGATACATTTGGTAGGACAAATTATTTTAAATAGTTTTACAAATGTCAACCATTGATTTATTGATTTACCACTTTCTAAATAGCTGACAAAATATAAGATTTGTATTAACCATAACATACAAAACAAGTTTTGTTTCGAATTTCAAGGTACAAATAAATAATTGAACAAAATGAAATTAACTAATTTGGTCTCCTCCTCTTAGAATCCGGTTGCCCTTCCCCTTCCTCTTCCAACCCTGCTGCTTTAAGGCTGACAAACTCCTTCATAACCTCAGCATTCTCCAGTATCATTACCACGTACTTCGGAGACGCTTCGATCTTTTGGCGTTGCTTAGTCTCAAACTCCTTCAATTTGCTGACCGCCTCCAATTTCATGTCCATCCAGAACTGACCCGGTTTCTTTCTTGCCAAACAAAACAGCTCCACAAGGTAGTCCACTCGATAATACTTTAGTGGCCAGTTCATGTCCCATTTTTTGTTAATTCCTACCTTGGCCTTTTCTTCCACCTTAATAACTGATCGTCCAAGATACTCCGCCAGCAGAAACATTGCCACGGCACCATCACAAGTGACAAACGCTGGCTCCGCGGACATCAGAATGTCATAAAATAACTCTGCGTCCTCCCTTTTTAGCCCCTTTACCCCATCCAGACTTCCAGGCAATAACTTCCGGATGTACTTGCCGTCCTCATCTGGCTGAAGATTTTGCAAAAACGACAAAAATCCGGGGCCAAGCTTCTTGGCAATTCCACACAATTTTCTCCATGACTTACTCTGTTTGCGCTCGCCTTTTTCACTCACCCACACTACATCGTAGCACTTCTCCCGTAACTCCGTCCAGCGCTGTCCTTCCAAATTTCTGGCGAAACTGATTGTCTGCAAAGCCGTTTCCACGCTTATCAAAGGGGAGTCCATATCGTTATCAGTTTGTAGCACAAAGGCAGCCACGTCCACCAGGTTTTCGATATTGTACTTGTGAGCAGCTTGTAAGAGTTCCAAAGCCAAGTTCTCACGAGGAGGATAAATCCTGTCCGTTCCTCCATAATAGATAAAGTGAAGCATGGCTTCAATGGCATCCTCCGACTCTGGCAGTTTGATGGTACGCGTTTGGGCTTCCTCCCAATTGCCTTGAAGCATGTCAGCGAATACTTGGCTGGCATCTGCAAAAAAATCCCGATTAATAGTTAGAGTGGACATCAAATCACGGTTTCAAAACAACCGGTTTTTAAAACTTTTAACAGACTTACCAGCCAGCTTAATTCGGTGGCACTTGAATTTCTTCGGGTCCTTTTGGTTGTCCGGATTCCCACTGATAACCACCAAATCCGAAAACGTTTCTTCTTCCAGCATCCGCTTCTGCATTTTCCAGTTATCTCCTGGACCAGTGACCATGGTTCTAACTTAGAACTTCTAAGTACATTTCTCACCCCGTCGTCCTCAATCTTGGACGTAATCCTGGACAACGTAGTTTCTAAGGCATTATCATCCTCTGCTTTTTCAAACAAGCCCAGCTGCTTATTTTGGAAGGTGACCTCTGCTTCCGCCTCCCAACACAAATCCACTTCATTCCAGGAAAGAATGCAAGGGTTCTCCATCCAAGGAAACTTAGTGCTATATCCCAAACCTTCAATCTGCAAGTTGACATTCTGTGGACCACAAAGACGAGCTAGTTGAACCAAGCAGCCTTGTTCCCTCTGCTGACGAGATGCCTTCAACGGAATGTTGGACACCAGTTTCAGCTTCATTTTCCGCTTGACTAAGTCTTCATCCTTTTTGGATTCCTCCGG
Organism: Entomobrya proxima; assembly: GCA_029691765.1. Classification (NCBI taxonomy): domain Eukaryota; kingdom Metazoa; phylum Arthropoda; class Collembola; order Entomobryomorpha; family Entomobryidae; genus Entomobrya; species Entomobrya proxima. Next base: position 47,868,306 of record CM056168.1, on the reverse strand, counting down.
TTGGACGGGGGCGTCACTGCAAAGGATCAGTCGGTACTCGAACTTGCTGAAAGTGAACAAAATTATGTAATCTATAATGAATTACAACACAAAATATTGCAAAAAAAAACAAAAATATTTGCAAAATACCCCGACATTTCCTGCAGACTCAGTCCAAAGCTCTGCGATTCCCTTGCCTGAACCAATAACCGAACCAAAGTTGAAGCAAACCGTTTCCAAACTCCTTCATCATATCTAATCCTGTACTTAAAATCCATCGGTGCTGAAACAATGGCGCTGCCAATTTCTTCGGGTTTCAGGAAGCTCTTGGCGTCCTCGTCTTCTCCATTGAATTGGATGACCCTTGCCTCGCTCCAGCTCTCTTCGAGTCTCACATTAAATACGGGCATTTTGTAAACTGAACTTTAAATAGTGTCCAGTCCAGCTAATAATTGATAGTTATTTAGCGTCTTGGAAATGTTTTCTCAAAATCAGAAGCACTAACCAAGCTAAAAACTTGGCTTTGTTAAAAAAAAAGTCCAGCTCAAACGCTCCAAAAAATCGACAAGTAGCGGTCGCTTTGCTAAGTGTCTTTAGTCCGTAGACTGACTTTCTTCTCTTTTCTGGTATAATCTCTAGAGATTTTGGCTTTCTCTGTTTGGATTGAAACCGTCAAGAGGACTAATGACCATTTACAATTTTCATGCCCTTTTTATAGTACAAGTGGTACTCCGGGTTCGAACTCGGAAAATTACAAAATTCCATAAAAACAAAGAAACGTTTCATGACGAACTTTTCATGAAGCGACAAAAACGAACCATTTCCGGTTTCATAGAAAAACTACCCTTTTCCACAAAAAGAAAGAAAGGAAAATGTGAACACTTGACAAGGTCCAACTTCAATATTGGATTGAACCTGACCTTTTTACCGGAAGTAGCCATCACAAAATCAAAGTTCACAAAATTGGACTTTTGCAATGATCATTTTAGCAGTAACAATGAGAAATTTTGAAGGTGAACAAAGCACACCGAAAATACAAGTTTGGACACGTTCAGTTAGCAAAGAAAGGAAATTAAAATAAAATCCAGAAATTCCAAGTCCAATTTTGTGAACTTTGATTTTGTGATGGCTACTTCCGGTAAAAAGGTCAGGTTCGATCCAATATTGAAGTTGGACTTTGTCAAGTGTTCACATTTTCCTTTGTCTTTCTTTGTGTGGAAAATTTTAGTTTTTCTGTGAAACCGGAAATGGTTCGTTTTTATTGCTTCATGAATAGTTCGTCATGAAACGTTTCTTTGTTTTTATGGAATTTTGTAATTTTCCGAGTTCGAACCCGGAGTAGCCAATTGGACCATAAAAAGGGAATGAAAATTGTAAATGGTCATTAGTCCTCTTGACGGTTTCAATCCAAACAGAGAAAGCCAAAATCTCTAGAGATTATACCAGAAAAGAGAAGAAAGTCAGTAAAGTTGAGATTCCTTAAGATAATCTTTGGAATCCTTTGCTGTTTATTTTCCATCGTCTGGAATAGTTGACACAGTTATTAAGTTGACATTTTGGAGTTCCAGAATTTTGTGGGTGGTTCCTTGAAAGAATATTTCACCTCTTCTGTTTGATAAGCCCTGATAACGAATACTGAGACTGAGTTGTCAAAGATAAGGTAAGAAAAGCGACAATTCCAGCAGCTGCATGGCTCTTCCAACAATGTCGCGAAGTCCAGGTCAAGGTCAACTTTACTCCAGGCCAGTCAAATCGTGACAGTTCAAAATTTGTTATCATTAGAATGACGTAGTTGGGAAAGTTAATTATGAAATTAATCGATTAATTGTGAAAGCAAGTTCAATAAAAAATTCAGTTCACCCCAGACACCAGAGACTTGAGTTGTCTGCAGGAAGCAGGAAAGTGATTGAGCTGGGCTTGGCGAAATTGTAGCAAGTTAATTAATTAATTCGGAGGTGATTACGAGTTGACTTTGATTAAATTTTGTCATTTGCTATTTATTATAGGAACAAAGTTCTTTGCAAGGACACAGGGTTCTGAGGAGACATTTCTAAGACGCTAAATAACGACTGGACACTACTCAGGGGACAGCTTACAAAATGCCCGTATTTGATGTGAGATTTGAAGGGGATTTGAGCTGGGACAGGGAACACCACTTCAATCCAGCAGAAGAGGGCGCCCATGCCTTTCTGAAACCCGAAGAAATTGGTAGGGCCCTTGTTTCTAAACCGATGGATTTCAAGATCAAGGGTCGTGATTATTATGGAGTTTGGATCGAGTTTGCATCAACTTTAGAAAGGCTAGTGATTCAGACAAAGGAACCGGAGACCTTGGGACTGAGTTTGAAGGAAAAGTTGGGGTACTGAACATTTTCTTGACATTTTTTGCAATTTTATGTTGTAACTTATGATTTATTGTAAATTTAAATTATTTATTGTGCAGCAAGGGCCAGTACCGACTGATCATTTGCAGTGACGCCCCTGTCCAACCGGAGGAATCCAAGAAGGATGAAGATTTAGTCAAGCGGAAAATGAAGCTGAAGCTGGTGTCCAATATTCCGTTGGAAGCATCTCGTCAGCAGAAGGAGCAGGGTTGCCTGGTCCAGTTAGCTCGACTGTGCGGTCCTCAGAATGTCAATTTCCGAATCAAAGGCATGGGAAAGTTTATTCGTTACTTAGAAACAAGACGTTATCCTTGGATGGAGAAACCTTGCATTCTTTGCTGGAATGAAGTGGACTTAAGTTGGGAGGCGGAAGCAGAGGTCACCTTCCAAAATCAGCAGCTGGGCAGGTTTGAGAGCGCACTAGTGGATGATAACCCCTTAGAAACTACGTTGTCCAGGATTTCTTCCAAGATCGAGGATGACGGGGTGAAAAATGTGCTAAGAACCATGTACACTGGTCCAGGAGACAACTGGAAGTTGCAGAAGCAGATGCTGGAGAATGAGACGTTCTCCGATTTGGTGATTAAGAGTGAATATCCGGAAAACCAGAAGGATCCGAAGATATTCAGATGTCACAGAATGAAGTTGGCTGGTAAGTTGGTTAATAGTTTTTAAAACTATTTATTTGAACCTGAGGTATGGATCAAGTGTAAATTGTGATAATTCTTGCAGAAGCCAGCCAGGTATTCGCCGACATGCTCCAAGGCAATTGGGAGGAAGCACAAACGCGTGTCATTAAGTTGCCAGAGTCGGAGGACGCCATTGAAGCCATGCTCCACTTTATCTACTACGGAGGAGCCGATCGAATTTACCAGCCCCGTGGGGACTTGATTTTGGAACTTTTAAAAGCGGCTCACAAGTACAATATCCAAAACTTGGTTGACATAGCTGTATTTGTGATACACTCTGAGTACGGGAACGGTTGGTCGTTTATAAGCTTGGAAACGGCTCTGCAAACAATCAGTTTCGCCAGAAATTTGGAAGGACAGCGCTGGACGGAATTGCGGGAGAAGTGCTACGAAATTGTGTACGCGCTTGAAGAAGGGGAACGCAATCAGAGTGAGTCATGGATAAAGATGCGTCAAGTTGCCGACAAGCTTGGACCAGGATTTGCGTCGCTTTTGCAAAATATTTGGACAGGTGAGGATTATGAGTACATTCGGAAGTTTCTGCCTGGAAATTTGGATGGGGTAGAGGGACTACGAAAGGATGAGGTGGAGTTATTTTATGACTTTCTCATGTCCTCGGGCCCAGCGTTTTTAACTTGTGATAATGCCGTGGGAATGTTTATTTTGGCGGAGTATCTTGGTCGATCAGTTAAGGAAGTTGACGAAAAGGTCAAACGGGGAATTGAGCCAGAATGGGACATGAACTGGCCACTGAAGTATTATCGGGTGGACTACCTTGTGGAGCTGTTTTGTTTCGCGAGACAGAAACAGGGTCAGTTCTGGATGGACCTGAAGTTGGAAGCAGTGAGCAAATTGATGGAGTTTCAGACTAAGCAACCCAAGAAGATCGAAGCGTCTCAGAAGTACAGGGAAATGATGCTGGAGAATGGTGAGGTTATGGAGGAGTTTAATAGTCTTAAAGCAGCGGGGTTGGAAAAGGGAGGGGATGGTCTAAGAGGAGGAGACTTAGTTATTTGCATTTCGTTTGATTCTCTATGTGTAACATGAAATTCAAAACAAAAAATATGTACGCTTTAATATTTTTGTTCATGTCTTGAATCTACTTTCGTTGTGGTTATGTATCTATTTTCACCAAATTCTGATTACATATCTAACTGTGTATTGCTGATGGTGATTGTAAACTAAGCGATGTTATAAGAAACGAAATGTTTTTGTTTCTCGAAATACTTAATTTGTAGTTTAAAAATATATTTTGAGTTTTGACTAAATTTTTAAAACTGTTCAACTGAACGAAATAACTCAATCTGCATTCAAAACAAAACAGTGTCAATAATGGCGTGATGTTTTAGTTAACGAACTTTCTTAAGCTTTATTTATTAATAAACAATCAGTAACTAGTTACTGTAAAGAAAGAGTGAAAGCTGCAGGAACTTTACTAGATTTTCCATTTCTATTTATGCCATCCGTTGAACAATTACTATAAGTGTGCAAAATACTCCTCCCCTTTGAAATCGGGATGGCGAAATCACTGTCGTTGCAAAGTGACACGAATCCCATGGCGCATACCAGCGTGTCTTCATTCCTATACGGAAAGGAAACTACGTTCGTATTTTCAGGTGGTCAATATGGTTACTATATTACTAAAAACTCTTAATTTTTAATTTTTTTATCAGTTTTTTATTTTCGAAATCAATTTTTTATTTCAAGAACAATTCTACCGTGTAATATTGTTTGGTATAGTACATAAGTAAGATTAACGGTACTGAGTAAAGTTAACTGGAGTTTGGTTCAGACAGTCGAAAAGCTAAAATGGAGTTTATACTGAACGGAAAGGCAGCCCTCAAGGAAAATATTAATACGGGAGGTGAATGCGTAGAGAAAATCAGATCGGAAAATTTGTTTATAATTACAAAGGATTCTCCTATGAAGTTTGTTTAGAATCAAAGATTGTGAGGTGAGGCGGTTTGTGAGGAGGAAATTGGCTCGAGAAATCAGGGCATTGAGGTGACCAACATGATGTTACAACAGGAACTTACAAGATTTAACAATGCATTTGTACGGCTGTTCCACTTAAACAATGACAATGATTTACTCTAATTGCATAATACATCATACATAATACATCAATGATAGATTATTTGACTGAACTGTTAATGGCAATAGTGTTAATTTAACTTTTAGAACACCAAAAAACGCTTATAGTACTTACTATTTGCTACATGAAAAAAATTACATACAAAACGTTTTTTGTTATAATAGATGTATTTTCTAATATGCAAAAAATACGTAAAACATGCATAAGGGAAAATGTTCTTATGTAATATGTGCAAGTAGATGAAACAACATGAAAATACACAGCAAAGATGAAGCCACAGAATTCTTAAGATCTATCAGTATTTATATCTAACTTCTAAATATTGCATTCGTTTCGTTTAACTTGTTTAACAAATGTATAACATTCTTACAAATTTTAAATCAGAACTATACTCATGGCTACCGCAAAGAAAATGTTACAATGCAAGCTTGAAATCCTTAAAAATTACAAAATGTAGTAGAGCATATTGTATTGCGTGTTTCCTTGGGAAATTTTATCTTAAGTTATAAAGCTACTTAAAATATTTACGAGTACTTTTGTCCAGGGTGAGGAATAAATCTTTCAGACAAATTCAAAATACACCGGTTCCTTAATTACTCAACATTCGTTTACCTGTTGTATTGGTTTCAAAAATGGAGTTTTCAATTCGTTCATGTGCTTAACAGAGTTTTGGTGCCTAGGCTAACACTTTCATTAATAAAGTAAGAGTTTGCTTTGGTCATCTAAGCGGCACAACATGGATTTAATTGATCGTAAATAGTTCACTAGTACACACGTATAAACAAAACATTACAGTTACCACTTTATTTAAAAGCTTAAAACTAATTAGCTGTTAGGATTTATATGTACTGATTCAAACTTGGGTATTTTTACAGAGCACTATAAGTTACAACAATATTTAAATAAATATTATATAATTTCTATTCAACATTTTCTTGTTGTCAAAACTTTGAATCATTTTGTAATTATGAACAATCTCTATGTACTGAATTGTTTGTCCTTTTTAATTGACTTCAAGAAATTTCAGAACTCAATTTCACTTTATCGAACATTTTGATTGATGATTGATTGATATCTACATGATTTTCTCTACAGGGACCTAATATACTCTCGTTACCCGTTTTGCGGCCAATTCAAATATACTGACAATTTTCTATGTAGCTTCGTTATATAAAAGCCTTGATTGTCACTTATGATTCGGCCAGCACCCGACTAATTTTAAGCTGCTTCCAGTTTTTGCTTGCTAAATAGTGCAATATGCAATGCCGTTTGACCATACTTATTATTATATTTTTATATATATTAACATATTAACAGCATTGGTATTAATACTGTTTGTAGCATTTGGCGACTGAAACCTTTCTCCTATGTAATTGGCTTGTTGTCCCGCACACACGCGAGAAATAAATTTATGCATTCATTTGTTAAGTCAATATTCTTAATGGCTTCGTGCAGAGATGTATTTAACTCTTCGTTGTCATGCGAATTAAACAACTCAGTAATGTTTGTTGGTTCCATTTCTCTATATGATTTTTTCTGTTCAGCTGTCAGCGTTTTATCAATACGCATGCCAATACAGCTAACAATTTGTTGAAAGGCTTTATTTTCAGTTGACATTGCTGCTAAATGCAATATTGTTCTGCCTTTTGCATCTACAGCAAAAATGTTGGCTCCTCGGTTAACAAGAAATTTTATCATTTCAACTTGCCCAAATTTTGACGCCAACAAAATTGGAGTAACGTTTTGAATTTGTTCCAATTTTTTGTGTTCTGAAGCTAACGTTTCAAGATTAGCGTATTTGTATTCCAGTAGTCTATCATTGCAAGTAGACAATCTTCTTAAGTGTTCCATACTATGTCGCAGTTCCAAAAACGCAGTGTCATGATACAGAAAAAAAGCTACAATTTCTACATGTCCAGTAGCTACCGCATGAAAAAACATATTTTTAAAAAAGTTAGACCGAAGCAATTCAAATTTTGCATCTTGGTTTTTGTTCTGAGTAGTTATTTTGATCATGTGATCAACATATCGTAATATTGTGCTAACTATATTTCCAAGTTCGTATTCACCACTCTGGCAAAAGTATACCTTATAGTTTTCTGGATCTAGAAACCATTCCTGTGCTTTACACTCGGAAAAGAGAAAGTCTTTCAGTTTTTCAAAATCGTCCTCCGACATATAGCTTAGCGCTTCAATATAAATATTTATGTACGATTTATCACTTGTTTTCACGTTAATACCTTTTTCAAACAAAAATTTCAAAGCTTTCAAGTGAATCTTTGGTGTAAGTATAATTGCTCTTTTCTTGTCTGAATTTGGGTGAATGGTTTCTTCAGTTATTAAATCAGCTTGTTTTGACAAAAGCAGCTTAGCAATTTGAAATCTCATTTCCAGAATTTTTTCATCCTCACCGTAAGTGTCTTTAAAGCACCAATAAAGAAGTCCCTGATTTTCCAAACTCAATTTATTGGCTAAATATTCAACAACTTGGTAATCTCCGCGTTGCACAGCCACTTGCATAGGCAAAGGCGAACAACAACCAGTTGCAAACTCGGAGAATTTTGTTAAGTCAAAATTGAGCCCGTTCTCCAGAAACCAAAAAAGTTGATCAATTGTTATAATATCACTAAATCTTGCTGCTGTTTGAAGTGTATTTAGCACCGTTAACATGTTTTTATCCTGATTGTTTTTATCAGTTGCATGAATCGCTTTGTTTAGCCAAGAGTTTGAGGATTTCTCAAAATTTTGTATTCCCTGGAATAAAACCTTGCGAATACCTTGATAATTGGCTTGCAAACATGCTTCCACCGGATTAGAGCAACTTGTGTAATTTGATGACAAAACACCAACACAAATTTTGTCCTTGTTATGCAAGCATTCTGTAATGTACTCGTTTAAGAAATACGGCAGAAGAGCTCCATTGAAGCTATGATACTCAAAAGATATATTTGCTGAAAATTTTTCAATCTTGGAAACGGTAAACGCATCAAAAAATCGATCAGGACAAAGCTGTGTCAATATTTTATCAAAAAGTTTCCTTCTCGTCGCATTGTGCGGCTTTGTAAGCAATATTTTGGCAATGTATTCTGCCACCAAAAATTCTGCAATTGTTTTGTGCAAAAAATCAAATGTGTAATCGAGTTTTCCTGTTTTTAATATACCTGGAGCTAAAATTTGATTAGGCTTCAAGCCATAAAACCTGTCAAAATATTTATTATATTCAATTTCTATTTCCAAATCCCCACAAACTAGCCCAATGGCTTGCAAAACATGAAAACTCTTCACTTTACAATTTGTATCACACTTCACTTTACTATTCCCATCTGCCTTGTGCATGCACGCAAATCTACACTTGCTTTCACCCAACCGCCGCACCATAAATTTTGAGTAAACCTCAAAAAGTGAATCCACAACAGTTGTAGGTAAGCTTTTAGAAAATTTGCTATTAGTATCAGCAAATATGGCAGCTTCATTTGAATACAGTTCTGCAATCAGTTTACATTGAAGTGGTACACCGGAAATAATGCTTATGCCTGCTTTAAATGTATGTGCTAATTTCTCTACAATAAATGTTGCAAACTCGTTTAGCTTCTCTGTGTCGCTTGTAGGATTATTTTGTATCCAATATGATTGCAGGTAAGTGCGCTGAGTCTGTTTGTCAAATGGTAAAAGATACCAATAAGACTTTTTCAGTTCTGTGTACACAGCGCGATGGCTTGTTACGAACAGTCTTGCTTCTTTAATGATTTCATAATCCAAGATTTTTGGAATAAAATCATTCATACATTTCAATTGGGTTCCTTGAAGTTCATCAATCCCATCGAAAAACATATTAAATTTGATATGCCTGTATTTAGTTAACTCGTAAAGAATTCTACCGGCTAGTTTTGATGTGCTAATATGCTCCAAGATGGCTATCATTTTATCTTCGTGTTGTTCCAGTTCTTCTAAAACAAAATCTCGCGCTTGAATAAAACAAGTTATACTTTCTGGACACTTTCCCTTAATTCTTCTTGCAAAGCTTGCCAACAATTCGGATTTACCCATTCCAGGGGAGTCACAAATACACACGATTTTTGCATCATCTTCCAAAACATGTTCGATTAAATCTTCTTCCGATACGTACTCCTGATTGCAATGTTTGTATTTGAAATGTTCTTGGAGTATTTCGGAGCCACCGGTTGTTGCTTCAAGAAGAAAGGCGTCTATTTTCAATTCATATTTTATCAAATGCACGGGAGTTTCTGCAGCTTTAGCACAAATCTTGCTCCAGTCGTTTTCACTATGCAGGATAATAAATCTGGAGGATAGTTCCTTTTGTAGTAAAAAGCGTGTTGATGATGCTATTTTGTAGGTAGCAACCCAATCAATCAAAATAGATCGCTTGATATTTTTAAACACAAATATGTCTTGGCATAGTAGCCTAAACAAACAAGGATCTAGAAATCGAGGCACGGAGACAAATCTGGGAATGTAGTTGGCATATGCTTTTGGTATTGTGTCACGTAACAAATGTACTGTTTTGTTCTCACTTACAGTTTGTGAAATTGCTTTACGCTCAGATTCAGAAAGATCACTTTCTAGCAACCAGGTTTCAATGGCCTTGACTTGATCAGTATTCAGTATATTTTTTAGTTGTTCACATTTTCCTTGAAAATTCACCTTTAGGTTGCTAATCGGTTGTGATGGATGAAAAAGTGGAAGAAAGGATGTGGCTGTTGACTGATGGGTTTTGTTAAGTGCTTTAATCAGCGTAAAATAGCCGTTTGCTCTGGTTACTAAAATGTTGTAAAGAAGTTTGGCTTGGTCAGCGTTGGTTTTCTTGACCACCTAAAAAACAAAATAAGAGTTATTTATTTAGTTAGTTATTTATTCATTAATGAATGGTTATTCTTGAAACAATAATATGCTTACAATTTTAGCCACATCAACAACACTGAGCACATTCTTGTTCCTTAGTTCTGCCAGAAGCAGGGCATTCACATTAGTGTACTTAATTAATGAACTGAGATTATTTGTGATTTGGTCTTTTTGCCACTCCTCCATTTTGCTTGATTTTTAAACCAAATCCAATATTCAGGACTTACTATCAAAAAACACTTTAATGTTCTTTCCCAACGTCAAATTCACTTGTAGATATGTTGTAATGTTAACATAAACACATTGGTAAATCTGTTAAACTTTTTTGTGGAAATATTTTAAGAATTTAGTTTAAAAAAGATTGTCACAAGCTTTGGAAATAAAATATGTGAAAATATAATGCGTCATAGAGGAAGACACTCCTGTTGATTCCAGGAAATGGAAAAAGTATTGTCAATATGTAGTATATCAAAGCCAGCACAATGATCTGTTGGCTATGCTTGCCCTAGCTGCCTACGTAAAAATCGATAATGAAGATGCACGTTGCCTTCCACAGGGATATTTCCGCATTTGGCGACGCTGCTTGTTTTTTGCACTCATTCCTTGTTGGGTGTAGTAGTAGTATAAAATTTGCTTATATTATATAGCTTATATAGTATTTTTAAAAGCTGAAATGCATGCCGCACCTACATTTCCTGGTTTATATATAAATAGCGCATTATGGTGCTTTAGTGCTACATATATTTTAGAACTAAATGTTACGTTGTGCAAGCTTTCATTTAAAATGTACAAGATCAAAGTGGGCGTTTAGTATAATAAACGATTCTTTGTTATAAAACAGTGTAGCATCTATCCAAATTGCATGTACAATATATCTGTTTATAAATCTACTTAATTTCTGGCCCTACATTACATTACAAAACACATTAAATTAAAATGATAAAGTGGAAATGTTGTTAAATAAAAGGTGCCAGAGTGAAACCACTTTCCAATGAACAGGGTTACTGCTTGATGGAAATATTCATAAATACGCATTTTACTCAATTTTATTTTTTGGATCAATCTTGTATTATTTTTTTTTACATATTTTCAGAACATTTCAGAACTAGTACAAATTTTTTAGCTTCGCATTTTTTTCATCTTCAATTTTGAAAGTGGATAAATAAATATCCAAAAGTTTTGTAGTTATGGTGGAAATTGCTGTGCGCCACCCTAGCAAAGACGTTATGGAGGGCTTTGAAGACGAAAGTAAAAATTCTGGATTAGTAGTTTCTCTTTGTGAATAATATAGATGCTCTTCGCAACACCGTATAGAATAGCCAATGGAAATGGAGATTGCAACAAGTCAGGCATGAGAAAGCTTGTAGTAACACTTCATCGGCTTCATGTGCAGGTTACAAATGACATAAACATTAACGATGATGCAAAAAAACTATATCAATGATATAATATCATCATAATTGTAATATCTGGATGTAATGTTCATATGAATTTATAATGATTTCAAAAATTATTATTGTAGCAGTAGCTTTTGGCGTATCAATCTTTAGTGATTGTGATGTGCGCCATTTTAAGTGGTAGGTAAGATAACAAATATTCATTGGGATATCGAGAATCGTGACGTGCATTTCTAAATTGTGTTTTTATCCTTTCATGACCAAATTGTAAGTTAGTGCATATTATTAACATGCGACCTTGAAGCAAGTTATTAGTTTTGTCTGGTCCTTCTGTCTGTCTGTCTGTTGGTGCTCTAGAAGCCGCATTTTTCAACTTTTTTCAAAAATTCTTTTTGCATATTGTTTATAAGCATTCTCGCTCGGATGAGTTCGAAGATGGGCACCATAGGTCAACTCTAAGGTCAAAAGGTCACGACGATTTCAAAATTTTCCTAAGTGACCTATAGCATGTGGCACATGATTATAGATCAATTTTTGACCAAATTAACGAATCAAACGTCAAATTTTCAAAATTCGAAATCGTGTGGACGTTATGGCAGTTTTTATATTTGAACGGCTCCAGAAGCCGCATTTTTCAAGAATTTTGAAGAATTCTTTTTGGAAACACTTCAAAAGCGCTATAATTCAGTGTTTTCTGAAGATGATCCCAAAAGGTCAACTCTAAGGTCAAAGGTCACAACGATTTCAAATTTTTACCATATGGCCTTTAGCTCGCGGCACATGATTTTAGGTCAGTTTTTGATCCAATTGACGAATCTGATGTCAATTTTTCAAAATGCATAACCGTTTGACCGTTAAAGCCAAAAAAGTGCAAGAGTTCAAGCATTTTAAAACTACATGGCATGTGGGGTATCAAACGAAGCAGCATTTTTAAACAAATGAAAACATGTAAGCAGAATTTCAACATTGTAATTCTGGCTACACATTTTGATCACAATGGTCGCAAGTTTCCTATATATCCTGTTTTGCAGGTTTATTTTCTACAGGCATAAATAGGTTAGACACATGATTGATTTTTTATTCATTCAATGCAAACAGTGTAGAGTTTGTAAACAGTGTTGTTCTGGGTACTCTTACAATATAAACAATTATTCTTCTGGTAGTTTCTTTATGACGGCACTGGAAAATCTTGTTTCCACAGTTTTGACATTCTAGTATTCTTTGAAATACCTAATGCAAAAAATGCAGTTAGTTTTTACAATGTAAACCCAAGTGCATTATGATACAATTCGTATTTAGACTTGCACACGAATACAGATACCGCATAATACAATTTATTTAAACTCGCGTAGTTAAAAATCGATTTTGAAAAATTATTGTGATAATTAAAGACACTGCTCAAAGCAATTAACCCGCTTTGACAATCATCCCTTATCGTTTTTTTCTCTCAAAATGAAGAAGAAAATTAAACTGCTGATTATTTACTACATACACATTATCTATTACCTTAGTTGTAATTGCTTTTCACAATTTAGATTTGAAATGAGCATGCTATTAAAGAGCCAATTTACATGAGAGTCTCGTGACGAGACAAACGATTTTATCCAGTCGTCAGGCACGTTTAAAAATAGTTTCAGTTTATACAAAACACTAATCCAAATTCAAGTCTTATATGAGAACTATGTTTAAAGCTTATACCATCTTCATAGCTATTCGCACAATAATTACTTGTGCAAAATCTGACGTGGTGCTTAAAAATGGGCCCTCTAAAGTGTTTTTTGAAAATAATAAAGTGTACAAACAACTTTGGAATATATTTCAGCAGCCACAGCAGTTGTACTCAGTTCAACTAAATCAAGAGATTAAAAGCTTGTGTGGTAGCAAGTGTCACGTAACCGTAACCAACTTTTACGGTGTTGACATAAGACCTGTAAAATTTCCAATTGTAATACGAAAATTAACCCTGATGGTTTTTATAGTTCAAAGAACCCTAAGCTTTTTTTCTCATCGGAATCTTTTCCCAAGGATTAAATGGATTTACGACAACTCAAATTTCTCCGATTACTGCACTCAAACTTTGACAAGCTTTCAATTTAAAGTTGACAACTTTTGTTTAAAAAATAGTACAGTTGTTAATCAGGATATGATGCTAGGAGAGCAATTTGCAGGTGTAGATTTTTTTGCTTTTGTTGCAAAATCAAAACCTTGGAATAGAGAACTACAAATCGGCATTCATCCACCAGCATTTTTGACACAATATCGAGTAGCAGATCCTGAATCTGCAATGTATGACCTTCACTATCCAAGCAGCTGGTATTATAAAACTAAAATAAATTATATGCGCTACGCAGTACCAAGTCCGGTTCCCACAAAAGCATTGCTTATTCTTAAAAACAACACGTTTGCTTATAACTTACATCAAATTTACTACTTGCTTGGTGTTAAGCATTATAAACGTATTTTGCAGCAGGTTGTGTTTATCCAGGAACTATCACATGATGGAAAAGTGGTTCAAAATAGAAAATATTTTGATTCTACTGAATATAGTCGCCCACAAACTATGTTTTATTTCAGTTTCTATGGTTCTCCTTTTACAAGTTTTAGATTTAGCTATTTTTGTCATACCCGTGATGAAGTTGAAACAAGGCTTATTAATTTCCCTAAGCAGCATCGTGTAATCGGAACTTTTATAAAAATGTTTATTTCTGTTATTGGAAATCACACCGCAGTAAATCCCGCAGGTCGAACATGTAACAATCTTAAGACAGATTATAACGGAAACCCCAATCTGGCACAATTAATGCTAAGAAATGTTATAAAAAATGGTTACAAAATTAGAGGTAGCTCGCTATTAACAATTCCACAAGATTATGCGAATTCAAGGTTTGTCAGTTGTGGAAAGCCTCCGACACCATCACTGGCATTTTCGGAATTATCAAACGCCTTCAATTTTTCTGTATGGATTATGATTAGTGTAAGCTTCTTGGCTATTATTTAGTATACGGTACTGCGAGTATCGGGACGAGAGTTGTACCAATCGAAAGCCCTTGACCTGGGGAGTCGAATGATACCACTCTCGGGTGGCGCAGATGAGGGGTTCGTCCCCCAGCGGTAATTTTCAAAATGCCCCAAAAAGGCATTCTTACATGCATTCAGCGTGTCTCACTTTGCCCCACATAAACGCGGGAAGATTTCTTCTTCCCTCAGATGACTCCAACCTTAGGTATTAGTTAGGTTAGGTATGTTTAGGTTAGGTTGCGACTGGAGACATACTGCATAATTTTATGTAAGTGGTCAACGACTGTGGATAAAGCAATAGACCTGGCTACTTTGCGTTCACTTATGTTTGATTATAATTGAGGTTCGCGCGACAGCGCGAACCGAGGGGGTCTGGGGGCCAACCCCCTAGCTAGCGGACGAGCGTAGCGAGGCCCGCGCCGTTTACTGTAACCTGCAATGCGCATTTCCTGTGATTTGTCAGGGGTCAATTACTCCCTCGCTTATCTGGGGTACTGTGAGACGCGTCAATTGCATGTAAAAGTGCCCTTTTGGGGCATTTTGAAAATTACCGCTGGGGGACGAACCCCTCATCTGCGCCACCCGAGAGTGGTGTCATTTGACTCCCCAGGTCAATGGCTTTCGATTGGTACAACTCTCGTCCCGAAACTCGCGGTACCGTATACTAAATAATTTCCAGCTTCTTTATAGTTACCATGTTCTCAAAACTAGTAAGTGGTGAAAGATGCAATAAATGGATATGTCTACCTACCAGGTTTTCATGGAACAAGGCAATCCTTTTTCTGAAAGACAATTAAGTAGAAAAACAAACGTTATCTGCATTGCCTTACTTATATCTGGCATTGTATTAAGCAATTCGTACAAAAATGTAAACGTTTATAACATGATTTCTCCACGAAATCCTGTTCCTTACACAACTTTTGAACAGTTATTTAGCGATGGATTTAAGTTTTATACTTGGATGCAAATTACAAGTGAAACATTTGACCGTATTTTTCATATGCTAGTTCTTTCCAATTGTGACACTTCTGGTAATATTACAATTGTAAACCACGACTTGACATACTTTTGCGTTGATTCGGATGATAAAAATGAATCAAGTAACCTCACCGTATATGTTTCTGATGTAAAGATTTTTTATGTTGGAGCTCAATATCGGGATTCTACTCTTTTAAAATTATATAAACATGCTAAAGTATTGCCTACAACGGCATTAGAAGCAGGCAAAATAATAAAACAGCAGCTTTTGGGGGCTAGAAACGAAACGGAAATGGAAAACTATATTAAAAGTCAAGCTTACCAAGCGGAAAAAATATTAGCAAAGTGTGATCGTACAGCAATTATTTTGCCGTGGTATCTGTGTGTTGATATATTTAAATCTCTTGTAAAACGGGGAGTAAAGCATGTGTTTATAGGAAAGGAGAAAAGGTTTGAACATGAGCTGAATGTTAATCTAATTGGATTTTGGCCATGGTACGTTGTTAAGAATTTAGTACTTTTGAAAGGCGAGTCTGGACTACTTCAACGGTGGAAAAATTTGTTGGCGGCAAGCACATCGCTGAACCAGGACACACAATGGGATGATGGGTATTTAAAAGTACCAACAATGTCAGGAAACGTATTAGTTATTTTTACCGTTTGGGCTGTGGATTTAATTACTGCGGCGTTTATTTTCACCATTGAGTGTATTCACAAAATAAAAAGAAAGCTTAAAATGTTTGCCGTTACGTCAAAACAATTGTTAATGGTTGCATGCAGATATTTAGCACGGTTTTATGGAAAAGTTGTGCAGCAACTTAGAGTCATTATCTCAATATTAAAAACTAGAACGTGCATTAAACTAACTGACAATTGTTGTAAATATAGCTTTTTTCAAAGCATCAAACAGTGTTTGGTTGGACATGCATAGAGGCATGAAGTAACTAATATATATATAATATATTGAAACAACTAGCTTAGTTGAAGACAACTAGCTTACTTTGCGAAACCATATAGTTTTAAAAATTTTATCTGGCAATAAAATTTTTTTATTAAAAAATTGAAAACACAAATTGTTTAAAACTTTACATATCATTTTAATGTTAACTTAAAATGGATGGTAGTAAATTCATTGAACAAATCTTCTATACAAGGAAAAACAAAACTGAAAACAAAAATATTTTATAGTTGTAATCATTATGGCTTAACTTTATTGTACAAAGCAAAGAGTTTTTAGGTAAAAAACACTAGCCTGCCTTAGTAGAAAGTCATCTTGGCCAACTTTCCCTGGTAATACTCGTAGTCCTTTCGACTAAGAAAGTGCAGAATCTCCTGTTCTGGCCAGTATTTCCAGAAGGTCATACTCTCCAGTAGTGGCAAAGCCTTCCAAACTGGGGACAAGTAGAGCATTATTTTGGAATCCTCCTCTAGTAGACATCCTTCATCATCTTCCAAAAGGTTTTTAGTGATCCCAAGCTTATCCTTGTCAGCGTTATAGTTCGCTCTTGGCTCACTTGCTTCTTCAAATCCATCATTGCAGGTCCAGTCCCGAGCTTCAAGCTCCAAGTACTTTAACTTTTGAAAATTAGCCAGGAAATCAAAACTTGTGTTCCGGTTCATCCTATAACCAATTACTTCTAGTTCTTCCAACAGTGGAAGATTTATCTGACTTGGAAAAGAAGGACTGGCATTTGGAAATTCCAACCATGTGGGATTTGCATACCACAGGGTTAGATTCTTCAAACTGTCCTTGTACATTTCCAAAATCCTAAACAAATCAACCAGGCAAACATCAACACGAAGTTCTAGTGTGATCTTTTGGAGGGGCGATCCGAGGTTCCTTAAACTCTGCAGATTTTCTAAGTCATTAGGGCTCCGTACCCAATGTTGCCAAGGTCTCCAGTCTCCTATATACAAACTGAGATTTGTCAGCAGCGGCATTGGACTTGGCAACGGAATCCAAAACTGTGAAAGTTGTAAATTCTCCAATTGTGCTCCATACTTAACCAGCATTTCTCCAAAGAATCGTTCCAATCCATCACCACGATCGACACCAGCAAAAATCCGCAAGCTGACCAAGCTTGATAGATCCGGAAGCGAATTGTCTTCCAAAAACCGAACTACATCTTGAAGCTGGCTGACACAGCAATAGTAGGAAAATCCCAAGGATAAGGTTTTCAGGTTTGGAGTGTTTCTTAACAAATTCGTAGCGTACCTCACGAAGTCTATCCAAGGGTTCTGATCTACTTTCAGCTGAAGGTGATAAATGCGCGATCCAAACTCTTGGAAAAAGCGTCCAAATCTAAATCTCCTGGACTCCTCCAATTTGACTGTTCCACCTACCAATTTTGCTGTTGGTAAAGCTCGCAAGTCATTAACAAACTGGTTATACTGAATCCGCTTTTGTCCTTCCAGGCGACCGTATTTTCGCAGATCTACAAAGACTCTTCCATCCTCAAACTTATTCATGAGCTTCAACATGTCCCCGGATTCCAGAAGATTGTCAACTGTGTTCCTCCACCCTTTGGAAACTTTGCGCAGTGTCAGCAAATCACTTCTTGGCAGATAGTTGTAATTTAATTTAATTTATTTATTGTCAATTAGATTCCTTATACAAAAAAAAAAAGGTGGTTACTCCAATGACATACATGTATCGCATTTTACAGTTTTTACTTAAGTTTTACATGTGAGAGAACAAACGGTTTTGACATACAGTTTTTTTTGTTTTGCTTTTAAATCTTAAATTGTAAAGTACTGGTAACGTCGAATCAAGTAATGTCAAAGTCCAAGTCTCCTCATTCACTTTGCACTGAAAATGTTCCCGGAACAGGGGGTCAGAGTTGGCAGCATTCACGCGGTCCTTGGGATTCTCAATCTTGTCCAAAATCAGTCCCCACACCTTGCACAAGAACATCAACGAGTTTTATTGTCAGTTGCCGTTTTTGGAATATTTCTAAACAAAATTAATTGTCAATGATAAGCAGAAATTACCTCGGATGAGAAAATCTGCAATAACGGATTGACAGGTTCCCGAACCGCTTCAGGTTCTACAGGAACTTCAACTCCACCCACTTCAGTCACCACAGCTGCATCAGGTTCCATTTTCACGATGGACATCGCACAAAACTGATTCACCCACAGAAATTACTTTAAAATCAAGAGAACAGAACAGTTTTAATTAAATCTGATAATCACAGAAAATGGACTGAGCTTGCTAACGCCAAATGAAACAAAACTTTGAAGGCAAGCGAGAACTCTGAATTCTAAAGGCCAAAGCAGCGGCATGATGCAGCAGCAGCTGTACAAAGTTGAAATAGGCGCGCAGGAAATAAAGCTTGATGACTCACGACGAACACATCTCACGAAACTCAATCACATTTCCAGATTTGCGCGGACAGCACAACACGAGTTTTCATTAAGGTGCACACTTTACGTAGACAGAGTCCAGAGTCATGAGCAATGCAATTGGAAGCTGAAGTTTTCGTTTTGTAGTTCACTGAATTCAATCGTTAATGCGAAACTAAAAACATAAAATAGTCCCTGATGATGTTTTTTCCCTTTTATTTGCCGTTGAATGAAACCTTGGGATGATGAAGCAGTGGATTTTATCAGTCTTTTAAGCTGTCTGATAGCGAGTTCATCTGGTGAACCAAGATCTCGCTGTTTTCTAACCCAAAGGATTAGTCTAGCTATCGAAAGTGGGAACGCTATTTCAGTGATGGGAACTTTCCCTTCCACGGATACATTTTCCGAATTTTTTTACTTATTATTATAGATTAGTTTAGTTTAAGAACCTCATTCTTATAATCAGCCTGTGTGAAATGTAAAAACAAAACTTTTACCTAACCTCAAATACCTCAATTGGAATATGGGTAACAGCCTAGTTGGAAATGTGTAAACATTTTGCATAACGATTTTTTTTATTTAATAATTAACGAATCTAAAGCCCACTTACAGAAAGTCTAGGTTGTTTGGTTGGTGGAGCCATTTTATTGTTTGTTTATCTTATATATAAACGACTTTTTTAAAACAAGACTTTTTGGTATAGGGCAAACATATTTTCTCTGGTTTATGTTTACATGATAGCAAGAAATACGGTATAAAATGTATATTATTAAAACAGTTTTGCAAATCCTTAAATCCTGCAATCGTTTCCATTCACAAAACACAACACAAAAGCACAAATGTAATAGGTAATTAATATTTTAGTTTTAGTTAAGCGTTCACGTAAACAAACCGTAGGTGGTGAACTACTTTCTTTTTGTATGCATTTGTTATTTCCAACAGAATATAGTATCCTCGCTTATGCAAAGTATGTCTTGCGTGGGCTTATAGTAGTTAATTAAATAATTGTTTTCATTCAATTAACATTTGTCTGGTATAAGGTGAGTTTTCAAATGAGTTCATATTTTGTTTTGGATCTTTTAGCAAAGGAAGCTAAATGGACAAGAATATTTAAGTAGTTATGAAGCCAACTGTAGAAAACATCTGAATAATATATATGTTTTCTAAAGCTGAATAGAAGCTAATACCATTTTTAGCATTCGCCCTATTTACCTTAAGATAATATGTTTTGCTAATAAAGTATCAGTTTATGAAGTACCTTTGAGCTAGAAAGTTTAAAATTTTGCTTTTGAGCCAGCTCAGTACCATGCCTTCGCCTGAAAACCAATGGTTGCCCCTTAAATACTCCAAACTTTGCATCAAACTAATCAACCTTGCCTACGACACTAACTGGGGTGCATTTTCCTGTTAAACAAGTAGTTTAAAAATATGCCAGAAAATAAATCACATTATTCAATCCTCAAAGAAATATACGTTTTTATTATTCAATTTTTATGATTTACAGTTTACTCCCGCATTAACTGTAACTAAAAAGCTCCTCATGTCCCCAGTGACATTTTCGCATGTGCTTAAGTAGCCCACTCAAATCCAGTTGTTTTGTATTTTTGTAATCCAGAAATTTTTGTTTTGTATTTCACTGAATTGAATCATAAATGCGAAACTATAAACGCAAAATAGAAAACTGGATGGCAGCCTAGTTGGAAATGTGTAAACATTTTATATTTAACGACTATTTTCCTGGATAGTTTTACTAATGTAATATTTAAAGAGACTGAAGCCCATTTGCCATAATTCCAAATTGTTTGATTGGTATAGTTGTTTTATTGTTTGCCTAACACGTTTTGTATGAGCAAGTCGTTTTTGTATTCGACAAGTATATATTCCTTGCGCATAAAATAGACATTATTAAACCAAAATGGTGTAAAATGCAAAATGATTATAAAGCTTTCTAAATGCTCATTTTCATTCACCAACACACTACATTAAATAACAAATGTAAAAAGTAATTAATATTTTAGTTTAGTAAAGCGTTTACGTAAACAAGGCATAGGTGGTGAACTAATTTAATTTTGTATGCATTTGCTTCTTCGAAAGAAATATAGTATCTTCGCGTGAGCAAACATTGCCTTGCGTGGGCTTTTAGTCGTTGATTAGATAATTGTTTTCCATCACTTTACATTTGTCTGGTATAAGGTGAGTTCATGTATGGTTTTGGATCTTTCAGCAAAGGAGGCTAGGTGGATAAGAATATTTAAAAATATTTATGAAACCAACTGTAGAAAACATCTGAATAATATATATGTTTTCTAAAGATGAATAGAAGCTAATACCATTTTTAGCATTCGCCCTATTTACCTTAAAATACTATGTTTTGCTAATAAAGTAGCAGTTTATGAAGTACCTTTGAGCTAGAAAGTTTAAAATTTTGCTTTTGAGCCAGCTCAGTACCATGCCTTCGCCTGAAAATCAATGGTTGCCCCTTAAATACTCCAAAATTTGCATCAAACTTATCAACCTTGCATACGACACTAACTGGGGCAAAGCTCCAGTAACTTTTAATTCCAAATCCGCCAAGTTGGATGAAACTCGTCAAACCAAGCCAAAGTCCGTGTACCCATGGATTGCTCAACAGTTTTTGTTTCAAGTGTTGGCTGGTGTTTGCCTCTCAGTGTGGAATTTTTACTTTGTCTCAAATGCCTCCACTCTTAATCGAGTGATGTTTGCAATCTGTTTTTTTGCAACTAGTGCCCTAGTTGGGCTTGTTAAAAAAATGTTCTTAGACTTTCACGAAGTGGCTGTTGGATTGAACTCGTTACTGGATTTTCAGGCAACTTTGAGCAAAGGTAATAAAAAAACAATACACAATTGTATCGAACAAACAAGATCAAGTATAAAATTTACTTGGTATATATAGAATACCCCACTGAATGGACAAACATTGAAACACAGCAACGTCAAACGTACCATTTGTGTGGAGTGATGGCAATATCAGTAATTCAAGTTGACATAATGGCTACAGCGCTGGCACTTCTGGAAGTTGTGGTTGAGTTGGATCCTCCAATGTTCTTGGTTTCAAAGCTTATGCCATATCATGGTGACATCTGGGATATGTCTAGAATGGCAAGTTTTGGAATTCGAGCATTTATTAGTTGCAACCTTGCTTTAGCTCAATGCAGAAATATGGCGTTTCTAATTCCATATTGTTTGCTCACCTTTCTATCATATTTGGATATTTTTAAGTTGCTGCAAAAAATTTCGGGTTCATGGCAGATTTTGCGGCTGTACAAAAGGCTGCAAATTATTCACATATTTACTACCCGATTGATCAATAGGTTCATAGCAGTTCTTATGATGTTGGGACATACTTGCTGTGTAGCATTCTTCTGGTTATATACGAGGCTGGCACTGGACACCAGTTTATGTTTCTCTATTGTTTTTGCAATGTGGAGTTGCAATTCTTGGTTGGGTCTTGTTGGCTTTGTCGGTACTTAGCAAAATTAACGAAGTATCGGGTGAGGTAATCCAAGGGATGGAATCATGCTTGTATCTGGAGAAAAGGCCAAGATCAAGAAAAATTCTGAAACGGGAGTTGAATACGTTAACAAGACTTTGTTTCAAGTCGGAAAATTGGTTTATCATTACTAAAGATTCGCCTGGTAGTTTCTTTATGACGGCATTAGACAATCTTGTTTCTGCAGTGTTGACATTCTAGAACCTTGTATTAAATATATGTATCGTTGGTACTGGCATTGTGGAACATAGTTGAAAATTCAGCATAATGTGCACAGCGAGTCGGAAAAGAAAAGAAAATTATATTGCCACTGCAATTCGTATCAGGAACGTTAAATCAAAGCATTCATTTTGTTGATCCTGAGACATTTGCTGACAAAAAAGCAAATTTTGTTCTAAAAAAGTACGCACTTCATTGTTCATCAGACAGTTGTCAGAATTGGATACTTAGCATAAAACAAACACTTATCAAAGAACATGGATACAAGGATGTTCACTGTTTGTTGCTACCTCACAAATATCCTCTAAAATTTTACTTTTTTGAAATATATACGGTTAATAGAGAATGGGTGCTTCAAACACTTTCACGAATACAGGCAAGTGGCTTAACACGTGCATGGGCAACTTGGGCAAAGGAAGCGTATTACGCAAACAGAGGATTTATTAAGAATGGACTGTACAGTCCTTATTCTGTTGCTGCAATACCATCAGAGGAGAAAATTGATTTGAAAGCTCTTATGGCGAGTCTTATTGTAAATGCTGTAGTTATTGTTTTAGCAGGTGCACTTTTACTTGCGGAATGTTGTAGTTTTTAGTTTTTCTAGGAGTTTAATACCTTAAGAGTTTGTAAGTTATACTATTACACTGTATCAAAAATGACTGTGCTTTAAATTAGATCTATTGTTATTATGTTGACTGAATGTTCAAATTCAAAACATTGCAAATTGCACATGATAGAGAACATTAATTACTAAAAGAATCATGATATATAGATATTACGGTTTGCTGTTGACATTCTAGAATTTTGTTTTAAATACCCATGCAGACTACCCACTTACTGGTATTGTAGAACATTTACGTATTGGTACGTTAAAACTGTAATGCAAAAATCACCGATAGTGATGAGAGGTATCATACATTTCTTGCATTTTGTAACAACTCCTACACTTGACCAATCCCGCCAGTTCCTTTATTTTACAAGCTTGCATGGTCAACCTGTGACAAGGCATGATATCGTCACTCCTCCGCTCGTTTTCCAATTTCCACCGCTTTCTGCTTCGCGTTCATAATAATTTAAAACCTGTATAATACAAAACCATTTCCACATCGTAAGTTGATGTGCTAGATAATATCTGTTTGATATGAATTTCTATTTTCCACAATCAGATAACAAGATAAACAAGTAAATTAGAATCAAATTTCATTTTCTAAAATGGGTTTGTGATTTAATCAAAAGTATTTATTTTTACTTAAGTACCTGTACAAGATCACCAAATCGGCATACACGTAATATACATGCCTAGACTTGAAACGTAAAGCAATACGTAATGAGAATACGAATGAGATACAGACTTCTCAGTCTTACTACAGTATTGTAAATTGTAAGTTGCATCTAATTTTTTCTTAACTGCTTGTCACTGGTAGGGAGAGAATATTTGACGCCGTTTCGATGTATCCTTTAAAAGTCACGTAATTTTCATATTTTCAGATCAAATATCGGCACCAACAGGTGCTAGTAATGTATTATTGCTGTATAATTACATACTATGCCATATTCTCTAATATAACCAATTTCAGTAATGTAAATATCTAAATACTTATTTTGATATTTTTCCGTCAACTTAAACTAATTGTTCTGTATTTTCTAAATTTTTCAACTATATAGGTGAAATTTTAAACCTATGTCGTTGGTTTAGTTTTGCCATCTTTGTTCTTACACATTTTAAAACATTCAAATTTGATCCATTGTTTTACAAGCCAGCTACCAATAAATAACTTGAGTTTCAAAGCACCATAACATACATCTCTAGTACATTGTTTTAGTTCAACAAAACACTTCTTCCCAAAAGAAATCAATGATCTTCTGAACTCAAAACAAAAAACAAGTATACTTCCAGCTATTCCACCAAGCAGTATTGCAAATATTACAACTATATTCCCACTCATTTTTGCCGGAGTTGGAGGTAGTGTTTCTACATCTGAAGAAAAATTTCTTCCACCAATTATGCTTGCCCACCACTCCGTAATTCCAGACTGTTTTAGCAGCGATAGCCTAGATGCAATTGTTGGTGAAACATAGTCCCGTAGTTCAGCATAAAACATTACCCTACTAAACACTTCCTTACTAGCAGATAAGTAGCGTATCTCTGATGACCTAAGCTCTTTCATATAGTCACGTATTAAATAAGTTGGCAATAGTATTGCAGTTTTATTGCATGTCGTAAGTTTTTGTCGAAACCCTGCGTTTTCATGGTGCCATAGGCGAGTTTTTAAATGTTTTGTAAACCTGTAGTAATCAATACTATACTCTAATGAAATAAAGTTGCCTTTCACCAAAATGAACATACTGTCAATAAAATCCTGTACAGTTTGAACTATTCCGTCAAAAAAGCGAGCGGCTTTGTAAATCTTTTCGGTTTTGCTGTTGTTGTATTTTTCCAATACAGTAAAAGCTTCAGTGAGTCCAGAAAAGAAATTTGTGTAACGCATTTTGTATCCAAATTCGGAAGTTATGTTTGTGCTATATTGCACATAGTTTAATAACAAAAGATTAAGCCTTATACGTCCAACTCTTGAGAAAAGAGTAAAACCATCTTCTAAAATGTCGTCAATAAACTCATACAGAACTGGACTTCTTGGTGTGATCATATTGTAAACGTTGTTGTTCTTGTAGGCATTACATAACACAATGGCACTTAGCAAAATAGACGCTGTAATTATACGCAACGGCGTTTGCTTTAAACGTTCAAGTGGGAATGGGTCCCCTTGTTCTAGACTAATTTTTACAAAAATAAGTGCGTTGTAAAAACTTGTTTTTAGCGAGCCTTTGTTTGAATAAGGAAACCATGAGGAACCTATAATAACTCCGAGTGTTATCCAACCAAATGCTATGGCTGCCCATACCGGAGGCTCAAATACATTTACCAACTCTCCAAAGGCAAATGATGTCATTCCTTTTCTTCCACAGGAAATAAACTGAAGCTTTAGATCTGCAATTTCCATTTCAACTTTAAGATCCAGTTTGTGTTTCACGTTTCCAAACAAATATTCGAAATTCCATCGTGGGAAGAAATTATCGCTATTAATTTCGTCTGTAGGTCCAGCTCGAATGTGGCCATTGTCGCAAACTGTACTGCCTTTGTATCCATTATAGTAAGTAAAGTTTTTCATAAAATCTTGAAGCAACATTACCACAGCATACGCAAATCTATCTGTGGTTTCTTCTTGCTGCATTATAGTTGTGTATCTAGTGCCATACCGGGATAATAAGTTGCATTTGGCAAAAGCAGATTCAACTTTTTCAAGTACATATGTACCAATGCGGTGCCCTCTATATTCCCAGTGTGTGATGGAATATGGTTTATCCGCTACAGATTTTAGTAAATGTTGCAAAACATGTTTAATTCCTAAATGTGACGCTTGTCTTTTATACAAAACTTGGGGTTGCCAGTGGTACAAACAATTGAAGCAAATGCGTAATAATTTGATTTCTGAAATGTGAAAAGTTTTTCTAGATACTATTGCGTGCAAATATGCTGCATGTGAATACCGATTGTACCTATTAGACAAATAATAAAATTCACTGTCCATATCCATTTCAATCAGTGAGTTCATCCAATCTTTAAGGTAAAACTTTGCTGATGACCGTTTTTCCGTTTCAATAGCAATATGAAATGTTGATGCACTTCTCATTGTAGCTGTAGGATACTCACAAATCAAAATATATCTGAATGCTAAAGTTCTCCTGTACTCCAACACAAATGTATCTTCCCACCTCCAAATAGAATACCTTGCATTTTTAAAATAACCTGGTGGATACAATGAGATTTGTACGACACCAAGCATTCGTTTAGAACGTGCATACCTTTCTCTTACATCCATTGTTTGACAAAATCTAACAAGAACGTAGGGATTTCCTTTTCTGTAAATTAAATCTTGTCTAGCACACCAATCTTTCCAAAATATAGTGCAATCAGTTATGTTAATGCCATTCCAATTTGGTTGAAAATTTACTGGTTTATTTTCCCATGCATAATGCACACAGAGATTAAAGGTTGGCCGTTTTATTATAACGGGTAGACTCAAAGGGATTAGGTTAACATGTTTAAAGTTTTGGATTATAATCAAGCTGTTGTGGTTGTCAAATGTGGTTAGGATTTCATTTAAATCCAGAACGGGCTGAGCATTTGGAAACTTATTGTACCAAGGGGAAAGCGCAAATGTAAGTGTTTCTCGTATTTTTGGGTTGGTTTTCAAGTTGAACGGTTGAACATTTTCCAAAGTATTCGCACATTTAGCAATAATGTTGCTCAACGTGAGAGCATGCAAGATTGATTTGATTATATGATGCATTTTTAACGCTGGTGGTAACAATTATTCACTTGAATTCAATGTTTAAAGTTTAATGTCTGGGTAAGCACTTTCCACAGAAGTATGTGCTCAGAGAGTGTAAAATATTTGTTTGACAAGGTCTAAAGTATGCGCTAGATACTTGTTTCAGTCGAATTCTGTGTGGGCGGCAGTATTATATGTGGGCCTTGAAAAATCCATTTGAACACTGCCGTGGAGGATTAATTTGACTAAAAGCAAAATTTTGCACCGTTTTAAAACATTTTCTGCCTTTATAAAGTACCTGAATCAATTCTTAGTCTTCTACTACCTATTTCTATTAATATTACAAATTAAAGTTGTATGAAGGTACATGCATAATAACCAAATATAAAGTTTAAAATAGTACATCAAGAGAAGTAACTCTATATTGAGATTTCAAGCCATTTTTTGTGATTCGTTTTACCTAGTCATAAAATTTCAACATTATACGCTTTTATTGCAGGAATAGCTCTTTGTTGTAATATGTAAATGTTGCTATTATTCCATCCAAAGTAGAGTGTTAGATATAGGATAAGCAAATATGTCAATTTATTTTATCTACACAAATTTATTAGGAGTAATATCTACACTGTAATCTATTCCACCATTTAGGGTTGCTTGATATAAATTTCCATTTGCCACAATCAGATTGCACAACAAAGAAGTCATTTTGATTGCTTTTACATTAGATTTGTAATTTGATCAAAATACCTGTTGTTTTTGTACTTTGAGATACGTAGTCTGCAGCCACTTTACCACAAGACAGATAACAATTAAAATTGTTTTGGGATCTTTGCGCTGCGTTTACAGAATAAGATATTGTAGCAGATGGAACTCATATTACAAATACTATTGTTTATTGTTTGGTAATGTATGAACAGTATAGTAGAGTTTGTGCTCAGGAGAATAAGTCAAAGCATGAACGTCAAGTTGAAAGCCTCCAAAAATTAATTGAGCATGATACATCATGATACAATAAACAAAGTTTAATCAAATTTACCAAACAATTTTACAAAATTATTATTTTAATATATTACTTTATTGTGATTAGATTTGTGCAGGGGAAACTACTGGAACAAGTCGTTGTCATGGAGACAGCGGAGGTGCTGCTGTTGAAAGCGATGGCAAATTTGTTGGAATCGTCTCTTGGGTGAAGGTACGTTTTATAAAATATCTGCAAATTGATATGCAGTGACAAGGAAGTTGATTTATATTACATAGTGTGGAACGTCCCTATATCCGACCGTTTTTACTAGAACGTCGCATTATGTAAACTGGATTAGGGAAACAGTGGATCTGTACAAAGAGATGATGAACATAAGCATGCCATTTAAACTTTACTAACTGACTAAGACAAAAATTTGCTTTATCTTCAAAACATGTACTTACACAAATTATTGACGGTAGTTCTTCGAAGTACTTTTGTACCTATCATAATTGTTTTTTATTAAACAACAAACTACTTGACATTATACATCATCGGTATGTTCACTTTTATCATAACTTAAAATGATAACTGAATTGTTAACGCTACATTATATGATTCATGTGGAAAACCTCCAGCAACACAATTTAGAACTGAGGAAGCAAAAACTTGAATTTAAAAGAGTTAAAAGCATGCATGTTAAATTTGTACACAGGACAATGTTACATTTTCTGTCATTTAAGAAATTGACTTGATCCAATCAAGTCAACCAAGAAATTGACTTGATTCCTATTTAAAATTCAATTGATAAAAAGGAAGAGAAAATAAATTAAGAATCCAAAAATACCTTAGCTCACATGCATTGTGTATTAAAAATATTGAGATGTGCATGCTTAGGTTTTAATTCAAAATGCAAGTCGCTGCCTTTTTAGCCAAGGCGAGACATACTGATACGCTTTGCTGGATACTTTAAAATATAGAATGAATTGTTTTTGAGTAGGAATAATCATTGTCAATCAGTTCAATTAAGCGCAATTAGCTTGTCCATCAAAACATCAATTCGAGTGGTATTTTGTTCTTTCCTTATTGCATAAGGCTTTCACATTTATTTGCCATATTTAGCGTTCAAACAAATTTTCTGCTTGTATAAATAAAACTATACAAATTTCAGTAGATTAATTTTTTTATTTGCTTTAAAGAACTCATCGGCGAAAGACTTTTTTCATGCGTTGATAGCGTTGACATCTCATCTAAAACTTTTAGCATGAACGGACATGAAACTATCGCTGAGTTTAGTAGTTCAACAGGCAATTAATCACAAAGTGTCATCATTGAATTGATTGCTTTAATGGGATCAAGCTGTCTCCTTGTATATTTTGAACGTCAGCTATCAGATTGTCTTGAAAACCGTTGTCACACCACACCACATTTTCATCAAGTTGAAGTTCATGGCATTCCGGGGTTGGCAGTGGCCAATGTGATAGCAAGTTAAAAACAGCGTTATATTTCCGAATATAAAAATGATTTCTATAAAGCAAACGAAATCTGTGCGACAATTAACTTACAGCGTTTTTTCTATATACTTTCTTTTGACAACATTTTGTGCAAAAACTTATTTTGTGGATGGAGCAGTTTCTCTTACCGGGTTTCTGCCATACAGGGCATGCGATGGTGCCGCTGTGCTACGTTTACCACGTGGAAATGACACCTATTTTGTTCGCTTACGTTTAGGATTTAAGTTTCTTTACTTAGGAAAAAAGTACACTTCAGTGCATATTCCACGCAATGGAATATTAACTTTCAGCGTCCCACGCGGTTTGTTTTTTAAATATTGATTTCCAATTATATACACTAAAATATCAGTCTTCTAAATACCTATTTGAAATTTAGGTGGATTTGGCTGGCCTCTGTCCGGCGGCGGCTGTCAATATAAAGATTATATTAAATCTCCAAGTGTTATAGCTTTGCTAACAGACATTGTACATGAAAATGGAGGAACTATATCAATTGCAGGCGGCCTAGACAGAGGAATACTTACGGGCCTAGAATATGATATTTCCAAGGCATCTTTAGTAGTGGACCGGTTCCTCATACACTATTTTGTCGTAACTTGGAATAACGTGCCACATTCTTATGACAACTCGTCCAATAGAAGTACATTTCAAATAATTTTTACTACGGATGGACTTAATTCCTTTGTGCTTTTCTATTACAACAAGGTTCAAGTACCACCTGGTTCCAAAGCTGCTGACGCTTTTGCTGGCTTTGTAGACAATGGTGGAAACTTAACAATGCTTCCCGAGAGTGGATGCAATGGACATATCAACACACTAGTAAGTAGTTCTAATATTAACGTTCCAGGAAAATGGGTATTTCAGGTGCATACACATGTACCTGATAAAACTGAGAAAAGCAATGAAGACGCATCTTTTATTTTTCGGTTAACAAAATTTTACATCAATAAATTATCAAATTTGTGTTTGATTTGTTAGTAAATATTAAAGGGCTCTGCATGCGCGTGTTATTAATTTAGCTTCCTCCACTAATGATGTGCTGAACACTTGTATGCGGTTCTGAGTTTGAAATTGGGAATAATATGTTTAGCAACCTCGTTATCGTTTTCATTTGATACTCCCGGCTCTTTCCTAATATTTAACGTTAAATATATTGCCATAATTCTGTTAAAACGTAGAAATTGTCTAAATAAAGCTCGATAAACCCTATGAAAGTTTTTGTACAATTCTTAATGATTTTTTCAAACGGAGTGTGAATACGGATATTTATTCGAGAGTAAGGTGACTGGACTCAACTTATATCGCATAAAACCCTAGGCAATTTATGTTACAGGTATACAACTTTGTTATTTTTTCAGCTTTCTTAAACGACCACTTTTATAGATCCGTTGCAACATTTTTTTTAATTGTAAGTGTAAGTATATTTTAAGAAAAGATCAATTGCTATTAATTATGATTAATTAGGAACACTTGCTATTGTGAAATATATTTATATAAGCATACATATATAACTTATAATATAATATAAGTATGCCTTTCACCGGTGCACGGAGGGAAGTAAAATATTTAAATTACAAAACGGAGAATTACAAATGAAGAAGGTCATAAATTAGATAAATCAAATCACCAACTTTTCGTTTATTTTATTCCTTAGAGTTTAATATTTTATGCAAAAACATTCATTTAGTAATGTGTTGTGTTTCTGGAATGTTTTATACTACATCATATTGTGTATTTATCAGTAAATATAGTTCTTGTTTAAAAATCTTTGTCCTTAATAATCATAATTAGATGTATAATTTTAGGTTATTGATTGTACGTCAAATATAAATAAGTAAAAAGGTTTCTATGAAATTTCTGTGTAAGAACCTTTGTTATATTTACTGTTTTACAAAACAGAATAGCAAAGTTGCAATTGCAATTAGATAGTGTTTTCAGTAAGTGTTTAAGAATGTGTCTGTGTATATTTAGCTTAGTCATGTACCATACTATACATGTTCATTCCTATTTCTACCGGACATTTTACTCTTTCCAGTTTATTTGTATTTTTGATTTTTTAAACACCCCGTTTTAAAGTCAAATTCGTATCTTGATGCGCTTTATCTTTCACATGTAGATCACGCAATAATTGTATTCATAAATTTGAAACAATTAGAAGTTTTGAAACACGTCTCAATGAAAAGCATTTTATTTTTACCTTCATGGCATTTGATTTTTGTTGAAACATTTGCAGCTTAGGGAAAAGCCATAATGATAACTGCTTTCATGCATATTACAAGTGGAATTCCATAAAGGTTCTAAAGTAAAATGTTCTGCACATATTTAGCTGTGCTATGCGGATCCCTATTCTAATTTTTGAACCCTATTGGAATAATTCCATTTTGAATAAAAAATCTAGTAATTGATGAGGATGGTCATGCATTTCCATGTCTTGCAATTTGTAGCAACTCCTAATGTTATGTCCGTCCAAAGCGGCTACGGTAGTTCAAAAATGCAATCAAACCACATAGTTAAAACAAATATCAAACACAGCATGGTTTTAATTTTTTATTGGTACTACAATAATTTTCAATTTAAACTGGTGTAGACTGACGATAGGAGCCAAATAAATTCTTTTACAATAAAAGTGAGAATGCTTTCACACTCGACACTAAAACGGTTAGAATAAAGGCAATATTTTATTTGTCAGGATAAAATCGTTGGTTTCCCGGAAATCCTAGGCATACTCTCCAAAAAGTCAAAAATTAATCATCACTTTGCAGAAAAATGATTTTTTCCGGGAAATGAATTATTTTTGTCATTTTATTTAAATTTAAGGTTCTTTTGCAATATAGCAAATACGATTATCAGTTCTTCTTAGTGCACTACTACGCTCCTTTTGACCACTTGGTACTTTTTAGTACCTAATTCACCTGTCATCGTCTCAGAAGTCATCTCAAATTTATTTTGTATAACAGCGAGAGCGACAACATACATGAATAAATAAGACTCCAAAAACCAGAACAAGTACAACCGTACTCAAGGAGATATATATTTTTCAAATGAAATACGATGAACATGAAACTCGCTATCTACAAATCGCTTAGAATGATTTAACAAATTTCATACACTAAAGCCACAGAGTTAATAAAAACACGCAAATCTATTTGACAGTGACTTTTTAAAATCTAGAACTCTAACTGCTGCTATTTGCGCATTAGTAATCAATCGTTTCACAAGTTTTGGAAGCATGTTCTTTGTTCTCCAATGCAATGAAATATCTTCCACAGAAATTAAAACCCCTTTCCACTTTAATCGTTATGCAATAAGCTCTACACGCCCAAAATCTAAATCAGAATCTGTATTCCCCATCTTACTTGTGCTAGTTCTGACATCCAGTCAGAGACTGTAGTTTCTTTGCTCAACAAAAATTTGCATATAATATTTGGTATGCTAATGACTTAATTTTAAATAAAGTGACAAAAATAATTCATTTCCCGGAAAAAATCATGTTTCTGCAGATTGATGATTAATTTTTGACTTTTCGGAGAGTATGCCTAGAATTTCCGGGAAACCGAAGATTCTATCCGGCAGAGAAATTACATGCCTAGAATAAAATATCATTATGCTCTAGAAGCTTGTAAAATTTGCACCGAAATATGTGTAGGCTCAGTTGTATATTTTAGACCTAGTATAATGCATACATCATTTCAGCAAGGGCTGTTGGAGCAAATCAAGACTATTACAAAAAGCAATTTCCGGACAATGTTTA
Source organism: Entomobrya proxima (assembly GCA_029691765.1). Classification (NCBI taxonomy): domain Eukaryota; kingdom Metazoa; phylum Arthropoda; class Collembola; order Entomobryomorpha; family Entomobryidae; genus Entomobrya; species Entomobrya proxima. Next base: position 47,835,272 of record CM056168.1, on the reverse strand, counting down.
ATCAGTTGTTTAAGCACATAATCACACATGGTCACGCTATTTGTCATTTAAATTTTGTCTGCTCTGAATTCCTGTTAAGCCTAAATAGAACCTGCAGAATGCTTCCGTGACATGTTTTTGATAAAAATTGTTTATATATGGTACATTTGCGCATACTGTAAGCACGGTGCATAAAAATAGAGTTATTAAAGCTGGGCGCGTGTATAACCTCTAGCAACCGTTTGTATTTGCGTCAATACTTCAGAACGTCTTGCGTTATTTTGCTTAGTACTTATTAAGCTCAAGTAAAAATACTTTCTCTAGGAGTAAAGTAAAAAAGTAAAAATAAACCCATTTTAGACTAACTGCAAATTTGCGTTTGGATCTGTGAGCTTTTTAAACCGCTCTATTATCCTTTTTATCCTTAGTGAAACATCAACAGCTGCGCATGAATTCAAAAAGTTTCTGACAGGTTTAAAAGGCCTGAGAAAACACATTCGGCAATTCCTTCATGCCAACTGCTTTTAACCATTCTTTCTTTCAATCCTTTAATCCGTCAGATAACTAGACTCTATTTAGTGTAACAAAACTACGGATTTCTGTTTTACACTTGTGTAACTCATTTAGTGTAAGTACAATAAATAGCTTCGCTTGTTTCTCACAACCTACACTCATATACCTACTCAACACTTTGGATAAATGCAAATTTATTGAAAACACAATTTTAGTTGGAGTTAAATTTATTCATTTCCAGGTTAAGCTCACTGAAGTTGTCAAAATGTATATTTACTACACCAGTTTGTTTATATTCAATATTTTTATTCTGATGGTTTCCCCACATGTAGAAAACATACAGTCGAAATATGATTTTCAAAATGCGTTTAGTTTTTCTTTAGCTGAGAACATGAAATCCTTTGAAAAATGCTTTGTCCAAGTTACAACATACCGCCAACCTTTTCACATTAGATTGCCATTTCCAATTGCTGTTAGGCATATTAGTGTAGATTTGAGGAAAAATAATATATTACTGAAACGCTGTGAACGTCGCCATATCTTTACCGAAGTAAATTCCAATTCTCAAATGTATTTTGATTTTCATGGTAAAATGTACGACACTGCTAGTTCCGACAAACCGTCTGTAAATCAGTCACTAGCAGAAATATTTAATTGCCACCGCTCCCAACTAATTCACGGAGGACCTGACTATGAATTTAAAGAAAGCAAAGAGAACCGGATAAGCTATGGTTTATGCATTAAAGTTAATTATTTATACTTCTCCGCAAGAACAAGGCCATGGTTTTGTGAAGTGCATTTGGATATTCATCCAACTCAGTTTGCTCCTGTGAACCCACCGCCAAGCTTTTGGTTTTGGCCACTTTTCTTAGATCCAGAATCTGTTGACGGAGATTTAAGAAGTGATCTACTTGTATCTTTCAAGACTTCACAAACAGTTTTGTTGCGAGTTTATTTACTGGTTACTTCAAGTATAATTAACAGATCGATATATGTTGAATGGAGAGAACAAATTTGGAGCAGAAGCCGCTGGTAATTTGGAGACTATGATGTATTCGGTTATCTGCATATAGCAGCTGTTAAACAAATGTCACTTCTCCTCATCTCAAAACCTTGCTCATTTTCCGAGCACAGGTGTGATTTTCAATTAGAATTTGTGTCAAAGCATAATGATATGTTGACACATTTGGCAAACAATTATGCCTCGGTCGTGCATCCAAACTTTGCTGAGGTGCAACTTGCATGGACTAAAACTCTTGGCACATTGTATCTCAATATACAGAAACAGAAAACATCATTGCAACAACTACGCTACAGTTTCCAAGAAAAAGATCTACTAAACTTTGGAGAAATTCAACACTTTCAAATGTGGAAAATGATTCTAACAAATTCCAGTCTAAAAGGTGGTGGTTTAAAATTGCACAAATACTGGGAACTATATTACTTTACGGCAGACACTGTATCAGTGCCAGTAACAAATACTACAGTGTCGCAACATTTCTTAGTCTTAAGGTATAAATATATTGGATGTGGAAGATCAACAAATACTCAGCTAGGATTTGCTGAGTTACTAGCCAGTTATGATGATTATTGCTGGCTTTGTATTGTTTTAGTAAATCTTTTGTTTGCACCAATTGCACTTATTGCCTTAAATAGATACAGCATTTACTGTAGCCAGTTGTACCAGTTCAGTTTTGTAGAGTACTTTGCGTCACATTTACGAGCGTTAATAGAGCAAGGAGACCCATTTCCAGTTAGAATATTAAAACGTCCTATTTTACAGGTGGCAATTACCCCTTTGCTACTAGTTAGCATTTATTAATAATAAGCAGTGCTTACAAACGAGAAAATATAGACAGACTGGTTGCACCTCGAGCAAAAGTTGCACTGGTTGCACTTGTAGAAAATGCATTTGATGTTTTTGTTGAAATTGGCTGGGTCCATGAATACAAAGGCGAAGACGCAGTCAAAACATTGACTAAAGTCAACAATCATTTATATAAGCCCGCAAATACTTCTCTGAATGAATTTAAGATCTTTACTCGTATGGGAGTGCTGCGTAAATATGACTCTAGTTGGTTTGAATATTTGTACAATTCTACAAAGCTTCATCCTAATCTTTTTGATTGGAATGCCAGGTACAAAAGTTTGCTTGAAAATGTCCAAGGATTTCATCAAATTTTTAATAAGCGGCATGAAAACTTAGTAATTAAAGGCCTGACTGCATGTAAAAAAGCAGCTGCCTTGATGCCGGAGGCTCAAGTTGAACAAATGAAAAGGCAACTTTTAGGAATGCACAAGCGAGACAGAGTACATGTTGGGCGTGAAAGTCTAATAGAAACAGGATTGGGTCATTATGCCATTCCAACAAAGCGGAATTACTACCACGGTTGAAAGCCTACACTTTCAAATCAGCTAATTAAACGTTTAAATGGCTACCAAGCTTCTGGATTGGATGGTAGATGGCTGTCGTTGGCTGTGTGGCTTGGCAAAATGCGCAAAACTAATTACAGTGGAGTCAAATTAGCTTTTGGAGAAAATAGTCATCAAAGTGCATCCATTCACGGAAATATTGTGGTTATTTTTATTGTGCTGCTAGCTGGTAATCTTTTGTCACTAATCATTTTTGGATTAGAAAATCGTTGGAGAATATACGTGTTACTGGGTTGCATGTTTGCAAAAATACAAAGCAACGTAAAAATTTATTTTAAATTTAATAATTTAATCATATAATCATTTATTTATTAAAGATATCCAATAAGCATCTTGCACAGTTACATCACACGTTAATATAACTGAAAATGATACAGAGAAATTTGTAAGGACGAATTTACAAGTTACATATTACATTTAAAGAAAACAAGGAGAGCAAGCAGCCATTTAAGGCGCTGTGCAAATGGATGTAGAGAAAAAAATAAGAGAAAATAGCTGAATTAGGTAAATAGGTAAATACAAAATGGTATACAATCGAATACTTAACACTTGTCCCTTAATATTCTAATTAACGAAGGAATTGTAGACCTGCGATAGCGTTCGTACCTAGTTTTAACCAGGCGAAAATTATATTTATTTTTATTATACCGGCTACTATAGTTGAGATTACGTGTAATTTGGTATTTGCTCAACCAAAGTTTGAAGCGCTCACTTTTTAGCATTTTAATACCAAAAATTAATATTAATTCATTCCACCTGTCAGCTAAACAATTCAGACCTAAGATTGTACAAGTTTCTGCATAGTTTGAGCTGCTTACATATTTCCCCGAGATTATAGAGAGAGCCCTTTTCTCAACACTTACTAACTTTTTAATTTGTTCAAGAGTTAGGTAGTTTGACCAGAGGATACTGCAGTATTCAAGAGTGCTACGAACGTGTGAGACATACAGTTGACTTAACTGGGATTTTGAGAAACCATAATGCTTAAGTTTTCGTAAAATAAACAATTTCTTACGTGCCTTTAAGTAGGTTAGATTAACATGATCTACCCAATCACATTTGTTGTTTATCATTACCCCTAATAATTTGCTTGTGTTTGAGTGTGGAAGGATATGCCCGTTAATTGTAACGTTAAGCTTACTAAACCTTTTATCTATCGAGTTGTCAATAATGATTACAGTACTTTTAACGGGATTAAGGCACATATTATTACTTGTTAGAACACTATTTACTGTATTTAAGTAATGATTAATTTTTGGTTCAGCATCGTATTTTACTGCTTCAGCTACACACATATCGTCAACAAATGCATTCATAATATTACTGGAGTTGGCATGTATAATTATTAATTAATATATTTATTGGCTGAGAGCGCAACAACATCTAATCATTTATCGCTATTAATATATCCACTCATATTAATACGTAAGCTATTAGGCAAATATTGTTATCACCACCTGGACTTATTCTCTTTACTATATTATGCCATATGTAATGATTGTTCGAAAGCGTCTTAACCAAATCAAACGTGCAGTCGCCTTCCCAAACAAATGCTCTTCCGACTTGAGAATAAATCGAATAGCAGGCATTTATAAGCTGATCTAGTTGTTGAAAAGGAAAATACCTACGTGGCAAGACCATGTCATAAACTTTGTCATTTTTGTAAGCATTGCTTATTACTAGAGCACCAAGAAGTGTAAGCAAAACAAATATCCTAAATTTTGAAAGTTTAACTAAACACATTCAGGAAATGGGGAAGATTGTTCTAATAGTAGCTCTATTGGTATTATGAATAATTTTTGTATGTTCAAGCAGAAACTGGAGTATCTGGCGCTGACACTGATAAACATGGGTACAACCATACAAAACGTTACCAAAACAGCAAGCCATACTTGGTTTTCAAAACTAGCCAACAGAAGTTCTGCCATAATGATTCCTTGTTTGTTTTTCCACACCTGCAACTAATAAACTTCATTGCCCAACGTGGATACTCTACATAATGCGAAACCTTATGCAAATCAAAGCTGCCCAGTAACAGTAGTGGTACATTCATAGGAGAAAGTTGCTCAATGTAAAAGTTTGGTTGTAAATATTTTCCAAAATATTTGACAACATACTCTGCAACAATGTCTCTGCACTCTGATGACGTAGAGGTTGCCAAAATGTTCCATTCCGATATATTGTGAATACCTACCAAACTTTTTTCCAAAGAAGTGTAAAATTCAAATCCATCTGCTTCTTTTGTTCATGTGTTTCGCTAAATCAGATATTTTTATTGTAGTGTTGCATTTAAAGCATGGCGGCATTAGTAAAACATCGCTGCGATTTTGAAGCGTTTCATTTATTTTGTAAATAATTAGTAGCTCGTTGGTTATTGCTTGTCTGTACAAGCTTATTTCTCTGCTTGGAAATTTTAAATCTTGAAAGTTGTTTAGTAAAAATACTCTGTAGCGAAAGGCGGAGGCTTATTCGAATCGGCTTATTCGAGCTCGGATTTATATTCAGAAAACCAATACCATAAAGCGTTTACGACATAAATGTTATTAAAAGCGTGAAATCGTTCAGTAATTTTTGGCAATAGTATGTCTACATTTATTTCTCCCTTCCACGGACGAATTGAGTGCACTAAGCTATCTTTTAGCACTTTTGCGCACAAACCTTTTGCAAGAATGATTACTATCTAAATTTTGATACAAATGTTTTGATGCGCAAACAGTAGTATTGTTTAGCACAAATGCATTAGAAAAGTTAGAATTACGCGTGACTTCAAATGGAAAAACGTGGAGATTCCACCATTCACCGATTCCTACTAGATTAAGCCGTCTCAATAGAACAGTGATTATTTGGATTTAGTTACAGATGCACTAGCCGAACAGATAATCGGCGCAGAAGTTTTTGAATTATCCTCTAAAATTGGAATGTGTACTTCTTAAAAAACTTACAAAGAAGTAATCCGGTTAGGAATGTATTATTTTTTAACAAATGGAAAAACTTGTGGGCTCTTTGAAAAAATATCGTGCTATCTTTAAGTGAAGCTACTTGTAAATTCAATTAAAAAGGAAAATATGCATGTAACTGAGCCTACACCAAACTTATTATTTACCTCATTTATGTATAGTTACCTCACTATGGCCTGTCGCCAGATTTTAAGTATTGTTAAATATATTCTATTACTTTAATACTAAACCAATGTCTTGTAATTTAATTTGCTAATGCTTATTAAAGAATACACGTGTAAGACTTGACAGGTATGCTTGATAGCATTGGTTGGCAAGTTCTTCAGGTATATAAACCAGCAGAATAAATAATTGTTTTAATTACATTATATGTTTCATCTTATACCAGATGTGTGCAGCGATCCAGAGAATCTAGGTTAACTAATGTAAAAAAATCTACAACATACGTTATTGAAACAAGTTCAAATCATGACTCAAAACAACACTTTATTCCTAAAACTTATTGCATTGTCATCTAGTACATACCTCCGTGGCAACATTGTAGAAGATAGGAATTTTATAATGGTAAGGTAACACCCTTCGGAAATTAATACCCAGACAAAGACATTTATTCTAATATCGTTTCACAAAATGTTATCTACCTAATGGTATGGTATTTACTTTCCTATAACCCAAAAACTACGGCAATTAGTTAACAATACATATATTTACAGGTTATTTTGCAACTTCCAAGATTGATTTTTTGGAATTTTCCTTTGGGCAGGTTGAGAAAGGTGAGTTGTTGAGTAGAATTATATTTTGTATTTATTTGATTAATTAATTTTTCTGTAGTAGTTCCTAGTTCCTACCACAATAAAAGTTAGCAAAAAATTACTAAGGTTAATTATTATAAACCAAAACCCAATCCAGTCCAGGAATCACTCTTTTTTAATATCTGGAGTGAATGAAGGCTCCATGTTCCTATGCAAATAGCATTTTTTAGCAAATCTTTAAAATAAAGAATGCAATCACAAAAATTGTAAATCATTGAAAAGTTGGATATACATTGCACACTGTATCGCACATTTTGACCATTTATTGAAAACCCCCAAAAAAATGTACAGTGGGGGTAACATGAAATAAACAAAACTGAAATAACTTATACTATCAGGTTCAAAGTTTAAATATTTGCTGTTTACAACAATAAATTGAAATCATATAAAACTTGGGTATTAAGTATAATTAATACATAAAATTAATGTTGGACTAATAATTAATGAAAGTTGACACGTTAAGTCATTTTCCAAAAAGATTACACGGTGAAATAATAATAAGTAAAGAAGTAGCATATAGTATATTAGTATTTAATTTTATTCGTAAGACTTATGTCTGCTACAGTAGCAGTGCTCCTGTATTTTTTAAAGTCCTCGCGTAGTATAGTTAAGGCAGCGTCCATCCTTCTTCCATGTTTCTGTCATTAAGTCTGATGCCTGAAAATAAAACAAAACACTGACGTTAATGAATTATTTGCAAGTATTATTGTTTCTGCACAATATATTCTGTAATTACAAGTACCTTGAATCTTCCATTTAACGAGAGCTTCTGTAATTTTGCAAAGACAAATGTCAAATCTGAAATGAGTGGTTGTGTAGCCTGGGTATCCGTGCCTTCAACCAGTACTTTCAATGACAGCTTCTCCAAATCTGAAATCGTTTAAATAGTTCAAAGTAAAATCAAATTCCACAGAACCTAAGCCAAATCTAAGAACAAAAGAAGTTATTTGTAACCTGTTAGCATTTTGATACAGGGTGCACTTTCATTGAGTTGGAAGTGAGTCCAATAGTCAGGACTTTCTCGTAAACCTGCTACGACTGGAATGGGTACACCCAAAAAGATAGAGTCCCAATGGTCAGAGTTGTTAATGGACTCACTGCCGCGAACGTAAATCCTCAAAGATTTCAATTGCTTCATTTCCGTGTACAAATAATTCAGGCCACAAGCTTGTGTAACGGATGGCAACATTAAGCTGAGTTTACGAATGTTAGGAAAGGCTAAATGAATGCTCTGCATGCATTCCAAATTAATTGGTAGCACATAATCAGAAGAACGTTGCGCTTTATTTTCATCAGCCAGGGACACAGATAAAGCTTTGACGGAGTGCAGAGGTGTGCCCATAGTCCACTTACGCAACATCTCTGGCGTCTGATTTGAAATATTTAAAGAGTCTAATTTTGAAAAACATTTGTTTAACATGGGATGATGATCTTCCAGCTCAAAAGTAGTGATTCCAGAGGAAGTCAGACAAGTCAATGCTTTCATTTCTGAAAAACGCACAAAATTAGTAATCCGAGGGGGGCCGTTGTAAGCTGCTCCAATAAGTGTCAGGGATCGCAAATGTTCACAAAAGTTGGCTAAAATTTTTGATAGCACGCCTGCGCAGGACATGTATTCGAGTAACAACCATAGTTTCAACAAATTGGGTAACTTGTTTCTGACCAGCAGTTCAAGTTGCTCGCTTGTCATTGTTGCGCAATGAAGCTCCAAGCTGGTGATACATTCTGGTAGAGTAACAAATTCAAAACCCCGTGGTGCTGGTGGTATGCGTACTATTGTGTCACCTTCATCTTCACATTGAATAGATGGAACCAGAAACTCCTTAAGAGAATGAGCCTTGCTAAGGAAGCTTTGAATCAAACAGATAACGTTGGTCGGGTGTCCAAAATCAAGCTCCATTCCCGACATGTTGTCGGCCGCCTTTTCCTGAGTAAAAGTTAGAACTAACTTTTGTAAAATGGGTAAATCTACTATGGGAAGTACGCCAGGAAGGGATCCTCCGTGTTCGGGAATGATCATGGTCAACTCCACAAGTCCTCGTGCACATTGACGCAGGAAATCCACCAAACCGTCGTAGTTCTCTCGGCGAAAGAACTCCTTCTGTATCTCCAAGCTGAAGGTTGGGAAGGGTTCCTCCACTCGGTTTTTAACACTTTGAGTAAATCTGTCCAGCAGCTTTCCTTGGGCTTCCACATCATGCGAGTCCTTTAAGGAGTTTTCTTGCGTCAGTTCAAGCATAAAAATTGGCTCCTTGTTCCTCCTCATCACGTTGGTCACTCCAGTCAACCAACTTTTGCCAACCAGTCGAACCGCCTTCAATGTTTTCTCAAGCGTTTTCACGTTTTCGTCATGAATTGAATAATCCAGAATGTGCTCCAGGAGCTAAAACAAGCCGCCAAATAATTGACAATTAGTTAATTAATTAATGATAATAAATCACCAAGCATGTTGTCAACTTACTGCACTTGCGGTAGGTTACTTACCTCCACTTGACCAAACACGGTCTGAACTGACGAGTATTCCGGCTCTTGAACAGCTGGTCCTCCACTGGTTTCGGCTGCTGACCTTCCTGTGTCCATTCCGCCTTCAGTCCCTAATTCTTGAGAACTACTTCCCCCTGTCCAATTTCCTCGACTACTCATTGTCTTGCCCTGGTTCCGCACTGATTCCTAAAATGATCTGAAATTGAAATAACAGTTAATAATTAAAAATTATTGGCAAATTAATCTAAAAAGATGTCGCAATTATGTAATGAACTTAACACTTAATGAACAAATCATTAAAACAATCACTAATCATTCAATAAAAAATTCCTGAAAATCCCAATACTTTCAGGACTTTTAGACGAAATCTTCCGTCACCTGTCACCACTTTCCCCTCCCCCCTCCCCTCTTTAACTATTTTGTTCACTAATCACCTTACAAACTAAAAAATCCTACAAAAAATCACCACTATCGTCACTAATTTACCACCAAAACCACCCAAAAAATAATTAATCAGCCATTAAACTCCTTTTCTCCTTAAAACAGCCAATTTGTTCAAAAGTTCAATTAAAACTTGCCAATTCAATTAATTTTCTAACTGCTGGACCGCTACTCTACTACTGCTGCTCCTTACTGAACTATCTGAAGCAGGTCAGTAGGAAACCAGCTGATCCCGTGATCCGTCTCAACTCTTTAAAGTCCAGAGAGATTGACAGCAGCACAAAAGCATTGAAGATCTTTTTTTGCGCAGTGGCGCCGGTCGGAGTCAGAGATGAGCACAAAAAATGCTTAACCGTTTCACAAGCTAAACTCGATTTTTTTGTTTTCTCTTGTTGCGCAGCAAACCGCGCGCACTGAAGCATTCGAATTCCAAAGCAAATACGAAATTATGCATCGCCGGATGTTCATGTACAATGTACATGTGTACAATGTACACTGTACATGAATGTGTTCATGCACACTTTGTGTTCGTCTGTCCGTCAACTTCATTTTCTACACCAGGCATACAATTTTAAAGCAATAATTTCTGAAACTGTTTATTCAGTTTTATAAAGTTTTTATAGAGAGAAGAAATTATGTTAATTGTACCTTGTTCCTAAATAAATCTGGGAAATTATTACCGGATTTTATCAAACGGTGTTGTATTATGTGAACAACTTGCTCTAAAAACATGAGCTTAATCATACATACCACATCAGAAATTTTGCAAATGCTTATTTACGACAATGCCTACGCTAAAAACGCTACAATTGTACAGAAATATTCAAATTTTGGTTACAGTCAGTAACGAAATTCAACAAATGACCGTGCTAGCGTTGATCATTTGTGGTGCTTTTGTTATACAAGCGCTTGGCACAGCGTCGTTAGTACTGATAAAATGGAACGTGCAAAACTTGATCGGAATATGTTTCTTTATTGTGGTGTCTGCAAACTGTGTGGGACAGATACTAGTGATTGGTACGGGATTAGCGGTTGTACATACTCTTTCTTGTAAAGCTGTATTACTGTTACAGTAAAGTCTGAGGTTAGCTAAAGGGCCCGCCAGAAAAAGAAAGGAATGTCAACGATTTTACTGGTCATGTACACCCTTAAAGGTGAAGTTTTGTTCAAATAATTTTGTTGAACGCTTAACACCGCTTAAATGTTTATTGTTTGCAAGTAATATTACAACTAATATGTTGTTATTGAGATAGCAAGTTTGCATGTATGAACTGAAATGATAAGCAAATAATTAAATAACAAGAAACGAACTAAAAACAGAATGATATTGTGATTGTTACTATTTGTCGCTAGTCAATATATTTTATACATTCTTTGCTTAAAATATTATGATACCGTTACTAAAACCTTTCTCTGTCAATTAAATTCATAAATTAGAATATTAATCTATCTATACAAACTATTCATTATATCTATACAGAATTAAAAGATAACATATTTACATTTAATCGCGTAAATAAAAGTCGCAATTATCTGCGCTGCTACAATTACGATTGCCTCCTTTTATGAAATTCTTTTTATGGTAATCCAGATTGTAGGCATATAATATAATACGTAACAATAAGTCCCAAAAACTGTAAATACAGAAAATAGGTAACTCTATTATTGGTCTATACACTTACAGTCAAGTCCCAAGTGTCTATTTAGACACGTGGGCCTTGACTGACTTAATTTTGTCAAATAGTGAAAATTTCAAACCCATACATTTGCCAAAGTTGAAAAAGTCACTGGAAACACATTAAAACCTTTGATTGCTATTGAGCCACTGCTTATTTCTGTCATGAATGGCTGCACCACGGAACACGGAACTTGTTTCGGAATTGGTTCAGTTATAAACCACTGCTGGAAACAGGTTACCTGTACAAAATACACCTAATATATAGTATTCAAACACTTAATTAAAGTAAATGCATACCTCAGAACAGATATTGGCTGCTGTTAGTAAATTCAGGTTAACACTAGCAAGAAAAAAAAGCAATTGAATCCAGTCCAAGAAAGCCATCTTCTCTACTAACGCCATATACATCATAAAAGCGTAGTAAATCATTGATTCCAGCATAAATCCTCCCTCGGCAAATCCAATAATCTGATTTATTTCATTGCTTAAATATTGTAATATCTTATAGTGCTTAAATACCACACGCCAGTCAAACTCGCTGACTAATGTAAGCGATATAACTTTTACAGCTTCATGTAAAGTTATCACGTGTACCAAAAGAAACAGCTCGCAGTACAAAGGCAAAACAGTTCTAGATAATATTTACAATTTTATTCGTCAAACATTCCATCAAATTTTGTGAATTTTTGTAAAATTTGTACAGCATTTACCTAGGTATGTACGCCCACACAGTAAGAACCCCAATAAGTGTGTCTCCAGAGGAGCAGTGTAAAACCCCATCCGATGTTGGGTTAAATGTTTTGGCAGCCAGAAAAAAGTTATGCCTACCTTTACTTATTGCGTTTAACCAAGCGTTTGTAAAATCTATGTTGCTCAAATCAGTAGCAAAACTTCCTAACAGTAAATGTCTTTTATTGAAAAGATAAAGCACACCAAAACTAGTATAAATTAGTGCTGTCAAACCAGTTATATTTCTTACAGTAACTTTGGGAAAGCTAAACGTTTTATCGTTTAAAGCCAGAGGAGCATATGACTTCATACCAAAATTTGCCTGAATGAATTTCGCTAAGTTTAGGTATACTTTTTCTTTATACCAAAGTTGATACAGTATCAAAATCTTTGTTAAATGAGAAGCTACTGTGATAACAACTTCAAAAAATGCCATTGGATTCCTATTCCCAACCCATGGCATTGCCCGGCACTCACCAATATACCAAATGATTGCAAGAAAGCAGTTCGCCATTGAAAGTAATTTTTGGAATATCCACTTGGATATAACAAATTTGTCTTTATTTTGTTTTAGACGAAAAGGACAAAATCCCATATAATATGCAAAATCAAAATATGTTATTAGAAATTCTGAGATGCCAGCTGGAGCAATATACGTTTCTTGGTCTGAAATTATGCCCATTTTTGGTTATGTTTTGGTAACACTGAAAAATGTTAGGTTCGAAGATTCTTCCACATATATACATTAGATGGTTTTTCAAATAAAAGTAACTTCCAAATTTAATATATTAAATGTACTCGTGGGTGTTGGTTGCTTACGAAATTCTAAATCAATTTTTAAACATCATAGCCTTCTGCTTTCACATAAAATTACTCAAAAAGCATAATGTTTTTCTGCATTAACAAATAAAACTTTTACTCAATTTGACATATAACTAAACTACATCAAACTTCACTTTTCAATTTATTTATTTTTGGGTGGGTTTTTATTAACAGTTCCAATATTTTTTCTTTTGGTAAGTGGCAAACTTTCTCTGTCCTTTAAATTTGCTGGAATTGCTCGCAGTAATTTCTGTTTGTTCAGGCGTCGTTCCAATTTTTGATTGATTTTATGTTTTTGTACGGTGGGAATGGGAATATTACATTTTGTGCAAATTATCTTTTGTGAAGGTAGCTGATAAGGCAATTCTCAACGAAACACTTCCCACTTTTATCACGATTTCTCTGCAGCCTTTTAAAACTCGCGTATAATACCTTCTAATTCTAAGCCGTGTAACCTGAGACAATTCATATTTAAACTTGTACTCCACTAAATCCTTAGCCTGTGCTTCTAAATCACAAGCCAGTTTAAATGTAAAATGAAACAAGTTTTATGAGTCCCTTTCCCCCAGGTTTGTTCACCTTTTTAAAAAGGCGTTATAAAATCAGACTATGATATTCTGCACACCTATAAAATAATTATTCCAGCTACTAGTGACTTGACAATCAACAATAGAATATACCTAAAGGTTTACAAAAACGGACAATTTAAGGGATCTTCTCCTTCAAGTGTAACATAATAAAATGGTACCATTTCCCTTTCATCTAGAAAGGTGCCTTTTATGATTGCCCGTGATAAGACCTAATCACATAATATCGTTGCCTCAAAAGACCGTGACTAAAAGACCTTGTCCTCAAAATATCGTCACCGCAAAAGACCGAAACTCGAAAATGTCGTTGTTATAAAAGACATAAGATACAAAATGTATTCATTACATTTTTAATTTTCATTTCATCTGTATAATATACTCAATGTATACTGGTATTAGCAAAGCATAAAAAATACTTTAATATTTTTTAACAAACAGAATTGCCAACTAAAAGTTGAAGCTCCAGAAGTGTTACAAAATATGGACTAATTTTGTAGTAGACTATTTTTTTATCTTTATGCTTCCTTATTTTAGCACGATAGATAGTAGATTTTGATAGAGGGAACATTTTTTATCGCAATGAGACCAGGTTCCTAAGTTTATTAGTTCCTATTTGAACTGTAGTTTGGGAGAAAACACCATTTTTGTAACGCCGGTTTTGCCCTTCCCATTCCTCGTCTAGCAAATTTCAAAATTTGACTTGGTACCGAGGAATTTTTGAATACTTTGTACTTGTACGTATAAAAACGTAAATTTTTTAGTGTGAAGTATGGGCCATTTTCTGGTATACAAGACTACGTGAAGGAGGAAGGAAGGAACATAAAATAACAAATAAGATCTACATATCATGTCCATATTTATTAACAGTCCTGTAGCTTCAACTTTATGTTAAACGTATTTGTTGCATTTGTTGGCAATTCTTTTTGTAAAAAATATTAAAGTATTCTTTATGTTTTGCTAATACCAGTATACATTGAGTATATTATACGATGAAATAAAAATTAAAAATATAATGAATACATTTTGTATCTTATGTCTTTTATAACAACGACATTTTCGAGTTTCGGTCTTTTGGGGTGACGATATTTTGAGGACAAGGTCTTTTAGTCACGGTCTTTTGAGGCAACGATATTATGTGATTAGGTCTTTTGTAACATAACCGCCTTTTATATCTACAGGGTGCATGTGGATGTTACTCTGTTCTGTGTTGGAACTGGAAGCAAAGCTGGAGAAAATGTGTGTCCAATGAATCTGGAAACTTATGGACATACTACGGACCAACTGATTGTCCAGTGGGCCGGGGTGGATTCCATTCAGTTTGATAAAACGCAGACACTGCTAGATAACCATGTTGTGGGGGATATTGACCTGGAGGCGGGGGCTATAGGTAGCATTAATGAGCAATATAGTTATATTTAGGCGAATTTCCAGTTTTTGAGAAAGGCTTGTCTGCAGTAGGGGATTGAAAGGGAATAACATTTAGTTTATTAAAATATATTTTAAGTTTTGGGAAATAAATAAAGTCTGATATTTACAATTTTTCTACAGTACACCAAAGTGTTTGATTAAAAGGTGCATTTTCATTTGAATTTTGATAACCATTACATAATCTCTCAGCATTTAATAACATGATTTAGATAATTTGATTTGAATTGTCATACAGCCCTCCTCGGGCTGGTAGTTTACAATTTTGCAGCTTTCGGTGGCCACTGGGTTTCCTTGTGGACAATTGGCGCCCGTTGTGGCGTTACAGGAGTAACATTTCACACCTGAGAAATCAATTAATTAATTATTAATGGTTAAATACTTTTAGAAGCTAAAAAATCACCGATTTTAAAAATCCGCCCAAAAACTCCCTTCGAAAATGAATACCTATTTTAGGGACCTAGTACCCAGCACTTCGGAGATCTCCCCGTTTTTAGCTCCGTCCAGCTTAGCTTGTCCACTAGCCCTATAATCAGCACGGAGATTATACTACGCACAAACAGCGCGAAAAGCTTCCCTTTCACAGCTTCTCAGAGAGACACCAGCGCTGAGAATTTTGGGCTTGGCCCAAGATCGAATTCAGCCCATAAGCTAACACAGGCTTTGCGGGATGCACGGATAGGATACTGAACTGCACAAAAAGCTTCCTTTTTTTCAAGCTACCAAACCAAGCCAGCATTCTTTAGGAAGAAGGACCCTTGACCATGGGCACTTGACCTCCGAAAAAATGGGACACCAAGAAGAAGGTGACAACTGTGGACACTACGCCCGTGGGGTTGCGCCAAGGTTTTTTCCGGTCAACTGATGAAAAAGTTATAAGTTGGTTAGCTTCCTCCTTTGTTTCCGGTGGAGACGACGGTGGACAGCAATGTCAACACAACACGATCCCCAACCAGGAACTTCCACTGCCCAGCAGGTGACAAAGCCAACTAACTTTCAAGCCGTTGTTCCAACCTCTGCAACTTGTTCCCCGACCAATTCCGGGTTTGACACCAGCTTTAGTTGGAGCTCGACCTCCGGAAAAGCTGAGTGACTTTGTGTATCCCTTTTGTCATAATTTAAGCAGGGAACTTTTGGGTGACAACTGTGACCAGATTCTTAATGGCCATCGTGTCTTTTGGATTAGTGGTCAACCACAAACGGGAATTGGCTTGAAGATCAAGTGTTTCGGTTAATTTTTGGGGATTCCAGGTTTAGAACAATTCCAAGGATTGTGGTGTCCAGTAGCAGACCTTGTAGTGTTGACCACAAAGTATAAGTGGACCAGGGATGAATTCCGGGAAAAAGTGATTGCGGGTAAAACGGTGCACATGAAGATTTACGGTGACAAGCCCCGGATTAGGAAGAAAAGTGACGCGGATCCGAGGAGCATTATATTGGCTTACGAAAGTAAAGTTAAAAATGAGCTGGTTTTCATGGACATGGGCAAGTGGACGGATTTGCCAAAGATTTTGACAGCCGCGGCACACTATCAGGAGGAAAAGGAGAAAAAACCGAAGAATTTGATTGTTAAATCATTATTCATTAGCAGCTTGGGCTAAAATACAACTAATTACTTGGTAGACGTACCATAAAAAAGCTTTTATAGTATTATGTAATGGGCATTAATTGATGCCAGATTACGCATTATATTGTGGGGTTAAGCATATTTCGTAGAAGGTTTGTGCCATATTTACACTTAACTAAACAATTTACAATCCATTTATCCCAAACTATACAAACTTTCTTTGTTAAGTATGCAACAATAAATGCTATTGTTCCAAACAACAGACCGGAGAGTAAAACTATGAAAATAACTGTAACGTTATCCTTTATAGAAGCACTTTGAACTTTCACTGCATCTGAATTGTATTTAGGTGTGTTATCACTAACTTTAGAAAGCCACTCTGCAATACCAGAGGATTTAAGCAAGCTCATTCTGGTCTTGATAGCAGGTGATAAATAGCCTACAAAAGAAATTCCAACATTAACCTGACCAAAAGTTTCTTTGCCAATTGACACTAGATTTTGTCCCAAATTGTTTACCCTTATAGCATAGCGATTGGCTAAATACTCTGGTAGCACTATTGCTGTTTTGTTACATTCTAGCAAGTTTTGAATATACAACATCTTTTCCTCTTTCCGGAATTGACTTTCAATTTCAGAAGAATAGCGAAGCCTTTGAGTTTCATTCTCAAATTCAACTCGCCTTTTAAAATAAACACGTGCAAAAGCAGTTGCCAATTGTTCTACTAAACGTGAAACACTTGGGTGCATATCAGAGTTCAGATACAAGTTGTCTAATGCTATTCTTCTTTTGCTAAATAACAAAAAATAAGACCCTTTGTTGCTACGAACCTCAGATTCGGCTAGCACAACGTTCGTATACGTTTTAGCACTTAGACCATAAATTACGTGAGGTGTTCGTCTGAACCATTTGCTGGAAATTACCAATTGGCTACTACTAAAAAGCAGATCTAAATTAAGGACTCTACTGTAAATCGAGAACTTGTCAGTGACAAGATCTGCCAGAGTTTTGTACAGAATTGGAGCTCTTGGCACAACCATGTCGTATATATTATCATTTCTGTATGCATTGCTTAGAACCAACCCACCTAATATCAGTCCTGATAAAAGCATTCGAAAAGTTGGATTTTTCTCCATGTAAGCTTGAAAGGGGTCACCTTGTTCCAACAGAATTTTTATTAGTCGGAAAATATTATTCAGCCATTTCATTGAATAATTTTGAAATGAAAACGTGCCACGTATTATAGCAGCTAGAACACAAATGCTTCCAACGGTAAGCAACCACACATAGCAATCAAACACGCTAACAAATGCTCGAAACGGAAACGCCTTAACACCTCGTTGTCCACAAGCTAGAATGCGTAATTTACCCAAATGGTTTTCAACTTTTAAAAGACTGTCTGAGCCGGTATCTGTAGCAACTCCTGATAGCTTTACAAATGGCAGCAAACGGTTTTCTTCGGAATCGGGAAAATTGCATAAAGTTTGTTCCACTACAAGACTACTCCAGCCCTGATGGTTGGTTTGATAGCAGAGATGACACTTTTTGTTTTGGACAACGTAAATTGTTTGGTTTGACATGGATAATAAAATGAGCAATGATATCCTGTGAGCAAATCTATTTAGCACATTTTCAAATACCAGTTGTTTCAAGTGACCTTGAGTACATTCAACAGCTATATATTTTTTAACGTCGTAAATAATTGCCGCCCTTACGTCGCCATTTGCATCTATACCCAAGACAGGATAGGAAAAGTGTACTAAGTTGCTTAAATATGTGGCATTAGCCTTGGTAAATTCTAAAAAGGAAAGCTTGTGTATCTGTAATTGTGTATTATTTTTGTTAGCCGTTAGAAGCACGGTTTGGTAAATGGATCTATTTTTAGGAGACACTACTGCAAGAATAATAATGAAGTTTCTTATGGGGTCTTCTTTACTGTATTTTACTCCATTCCACGAGTGTATCCAGAACTTTAAAAAGTTAAAGCACTCAAGAGCATCAAAAGATTTTGTAATCGTTTGTTGCGGTACTATGAAATGATAAACAGGCGCTGACATCCGTTTCACAGTCCATGAAACAGGTTTGTATGGACCTGACAAGGAGTTCACAAAATTCCCAAAAGATTGTGGAATAAACAAATGCATTAGTATTTCTCCAAACCACGGCCTTGACAGCAATAACCTTGTCTCCAAACCAAATGTACTTAAACTTATATTTTGTGCGATAGCATCTGAAGCCAGTTGGATATTTCTAGCTAGCGTATTGTTATGAAACATGAAAGCTTGAAAGCTCCATATTTTGTACTTTAACACAGAGGGTAGGTTTGTCTCCGGAATATCAGCTCCGGCGTAGTTGAATATTGTAATTAACGGATTACCAGGTGGTAAAATGGGTTTTAGTATATCATTTAAATTTTCAATTCGATAATATATTTCGTTGTCAAATGGCATCCTCCCGGAACAACCATAAGAAGTTTTAAACTTGGTGCATCCCGTTTTATCTTTCACTAATGTGGCAAATATAGCAATCGAAAATACAATTAACAACTTTAAACTTCCCAGAAACGTCATGACAAAAATAGTTATATTTCGTTGTTTTCTTTGATGCTATATTAAAATAACTGTATTAAAAAATAGGTAAAAGTATTACCTTGCGATTTTCCTTTTTGGTGAATATTGTTTTTATTTCAATGCATACAATAATATGCAATAGCTGTGCTTAAACTTTTTGCTTTTGAGTTGGTACGGCCATTCTGCAAACAAACGTGTCTGGGGAAGTAAAACTAAACATTAAAACAGGAAACAAGACAAACTCCGGAATTAAAAGTACAACATCCGCACAAATATAGTTGTATTTCCGCATTTTTATATATTTTGTATATAATTATATGAGTAATATGTAGATGAAATAGTGCTAGGTAAGCAGATTCTCTTGCAATTACAAAGTACCTTGCCTACCTTGTGCATTACAATAAATTGTCTAATGTCTCACAATCTGGCCTTGAACGGCGCTCCACTTCTTTTATTTTGTTTTGTAGGATGGTTCTACATGTGCCAATTATTTCCGTTTGTACTTAAGATTAAACGTACAGTAGCCTGGCTAGAATTGTTAATTTTCTAAAAAGTGATCTAAATCATTTAGTGTTATCGTGTGATGTGCTAAATAGCTAACAAGCATAATAAGCATGTTAGTAAGCATAATAAACCCACGAAAGCAAACGGTAAACCTCAATAGCTCTCATCCAGGATACCTTATACGAAAAAAATAATAGCAAAGCTTTAAATGCCAACAGCACATGCACAATGAAAGTCTTGGAAGAGAGTCGTAAAAATGGGAAATTCAGGATTTCAAATCCATTTATGACCAAAATACATCTTGATAAAGGTACAAAGTATGCATACATAGAGGGCAAGTAAATGATTATGAATACATAATATTTCGAATGTCTACAACGTTGACTCTCCTTTAATTGTCATAAATAAGAGGTACTTTTGGGAAGTAGAGAAAACAAAATACAGAATATTTTTAAGCTTTACTAAAGTAAAAAATCTATTATTTTCGGTTTAAGGGTACCAGCTTAAAGAATAAAAAACATCATTATAAATTTATATACTCTAAAAAGCAAATTCGGAAAAATATATTAGTCTGGCTCGTGGAACAAAAACTGTTTTTGAGACAATATCTAATGTTACAGTGGATTTCATTCCAATATGCAATATTTAAAGTTTAATAGTTTAATAACTTCTAAAGTTTAAGCTGTTTTCGTTAACAAACCAGATTTTAGTACAAGTAGTCTCCTAGTTTCGTACAATATAGTTAGCGCGTGTTTTTAATCAATAATTCACCTAAAAATATTCCCTACAGACAACTCTGCTTTATTATTTGCCGACTACGAATTGCAACATAAAAATAACTAAGAAACCTTAATTTGTTGTTTGCAGTTGTAGCCAAATCGAAAAATTGAGTAGTTTTTACTTTGACTGGTAATGCATTATTTTTTTCCAAAATAGCTCTTCCAAAATATATTTCGCAAGCATACAACAAGAAACAACATTTTGTTGTTGATGCTAGAGATAATCCAACTAAATTTTTGTCTTTTATCAACATATATCATTTGTCTGTTTAAACATAAAACCTACGTTTTCAACTTGTTTATAAAGATTTGTTACTCCTTCTGTAGAATACGTACAAAAATGTTACTGACAAAGACAGAAATACTTGCAGTTAAGCTGCAAAAATTTGTGTTCTTTTACATGGTTGCTTTTCCTGTCAGATATGATTCCTCATTCACAAAATTGTTTTGGTTTACACATTTACAAACACACTTGGAAACGCCTTGGTCTGGGCATTAACATTGGTTTACGGCATTACTAATTTGATTGCTTGCTTAGAATACGATGAAATATTTTCTCGTGATGAGAGAAATATTGTAAACAGAATCAATTTTCTTCTCACAGGAATGGCTTGCACTTCCGCGCCATTTTTGCTTTTTGCTACTTACGAGAAAAGCATGCATCAAAGTATGAATGCCTTGTTGGAATTTTCCTCATGCTTGCTGAAAGGTGAGTAAAAATAAATTTTAACTCGCGTCGCAGCTTGGAATAATTTCACATTACGTACGGTACATGATGTACCTAGCTTGCAAAGCTACTTTGTCAGTTGTTATAATATCATAAGAATATATATATGATTTTGCAAGATACGTAGGTTTAAAAAAATATTTTTGAAAATTTTCAAAACACGTCTAGAATTTCCTTCACGCCAAAGAAATTCAAATCTTGGAACACTTCTGCAAGAGGTTGTAATATTTGGATACATTTCCTGGGCAGCATTACTAGTTTGGATCACTCCTGTTTGTTTCCACGTTGCAAAAATTGACATTTTCTATTTTATAATTAAATACACTTTGTTTAGCCACTCTGCGGGAGTCGTGTGTGTTGCTACAATTGCTCGCGTTTTTGTTCAGGTTGCAGTTTACGCATACTTATTTCAAGGTGCAACATTTGCATTCTTATGTTGTTTGGTGGCAGCTTCAAGATGCAGTCAAACTATGAACGTGTTTCTCTATCAAACGCGCTCGTTAACTAAGTTTGCTACCCACATCAACAGATTCAGAATAATATTTGCGAATTCTCAAAAGATTCTTGATAATGTATTACTCGCAGTACTTAGTGTTGCGTTTTTGGTTTTGGTAGGTGTAGCATGGGTAATAGTTCGATGCGGTGCAAAGCAAGTAACTTATGTTTTATATGCAGCCTCGATGGTTTCATTTGTTGGCTGTGTCGCAACTGGTGTAGCACTTCTTTCTAATTTGTGCAAAATGATAGAAAAAGGAAATTGTTCTGTTGAAAATAACCAAGTTGCCAGCCAACTGTTTTATGCCAAATGGAAGAACAAACAAAATCATATTCGTTACAAACAAATTAAGGCTTTAAAATCTATCGTGGTAAGATACGGTCAGTTTAACGTGATTAACAATCAATTTTTTGTGTCTTATTGTTGGCAATTAATACTGGAAATTTGTGATGTTGTCCTTATGTTTAAGTAACTATGTAAATAAGTACCTACTAAATGTTTTATACAATATTTTGGAGAATGTTATATCCCTCTGAATCAACAAAACTAAGGGCACATTTTTTATGCTGAATTACCATAAACGTATCGTATAAACTGAGAATAGAAGTGTCAATTGGAGGAAAACTTCAACTAATATTTCCTATTTCGAAATTTAAATCCTGTTATGCATGTCTATAATGCTGGGTTTGCAAGTATTTAGCAAACTTTAATACGCAACAAGAACTGGAGTTACTAAAGTGCACCCCTGCGCACCTCCACCTTCCACTCCCCAAAGCACCCCACGAGATATTTTAACCCGGTGTTAGCATGGAATATTTTTACACGGTGGTAGCATGGGACATTTTAACACGGTGTTAGTTAGCAGTACCAAATTTTAACATTGTGCTAGCATTAAAAAATTTATATGGTGGTATAATATGGTGTTTACATAGCAAAAGCTAAGCTTTCCCATCAGACCGTTGCAAACTTGTCCGTTTTGCCCCAAATTCGGAACAAATTATAGTATTTTATAATCCTATACGATAATTAGTCGACGGTATTTGAGAAAACGAAAGAAGTTGTGCGTTTGTATGCTTACACCATAGTAAAAATTTGCAATGCTAACACCATAGTGAGAATTTGCATGGCTAACACCATAACAGTGAGAATTTGCAACGCTAACACCATAGTGAGAATTTGCAACGCTAACACCATAGTGAGAATTTGCAACGCTAACACCATAGTGAGAATTTGCAATGCTAACACCGTGTTAAAATCCCATGCTAACACCGTGCTCAAATCCCATGCTAACACCGTGTTAAAATCCCATGCTAACACCGTGTTAAAATCCCATGCTAACACCGTGTTAAAATCCCATGCTAACGGGTTTAGGACCTTTCACATTTCCGCCGTTGCAACTAGGACTTCCTTCCCATTTCGACATTCCCATCGGACAATTCCCACGCGTTTTCGATTTTCCCTTTTGCACATTTTTTCCCATTTTCTCACACGGATATATTTCCCATTTCATTTTTTCCCATTTCATTTGCAACAAAGACAAAGCTTGATTTCTTTCATGCGCGACACCTATACAACTTGCAATGAAATACATATGAGTTCGGCTTTCAGTTTCCAGCTGTGAGTAAACACTTCTTACGCTAAAATTATAAACTAATCACTCTCCTTATCACTTCTGAACCAGAGCTGGGCAGGGAGACCGGGCAACCAGTCTCCCGTCTCCCGGTCTCCCTATGCGGGCTACCAGTCTCCCGGTTGCCCGGTCTCCCGGTTGCCCGGTATCCCGGTCTCCCGGTTGCCCGGTATCCCGGTCTCCCAAAAATTCTTGGTCTCCCGGTTGTCCGGTATCCCGGTATCCCGCTCTCCCAAAAATTTCTGGTACCCGGTTGCCCGGTCTCCCAGTAAAAGACCGGTCTCCCGCAGTGGGAGACCGGGCAACCGGTCTCCCGTCTCCCGGTCTCCCACGGTTGCCCGGTATCCCGGTCTCCCACCTGATTAATTGGTCTCCCGGTTGCCCGGTATCCCGGTCTCCCACCTGATTAATTGGTCTCCCGGTTGCCCGGTATCCCGGTCTCCCAAAAATTTCTGGTCTCCCGGTTGCCCGGTATCCCGGTCTCCCACAAACCCTTGGTCTCCCGGTTGCCCGGTCTCCCAAAAAATTTGGTCTCCCGGTGGCCCGGTCTCCCGCCCAGGTCTGTTCTGAACTTTAATTATTATTCAGAATGTCTCTAAACAAGCGTAAAAACGGGAAAATGGTTTTAAATAAACCATTGGCAAATGGACATAATTAGGAATCGACTTCGGGACCTCCCGGGCCTTGGGGGCCTTCGGCCCCGCGAATATTTGGGGCCTTCGGCCCCGCGGATAAACTGATTTTAACAAATGGACCTCATATTTGTAATCCTGGTCAAAAATGGACCTAAAATCATGTTTCACGCAGCATAGGTCCACTAGTTTGGAAAATTTAACAATTTAGGCCCAAAATCAGGTCCTAAATAGGTAAATTATAACAATCGGACCGTGGATTCGTAATCCCGGTCAAAAATGGACCAAAACGCATGTGTCAAACATGATATGTCCATTAATTTGGAAAATTTAACAATTAAGGGCCTAAATAGTTAACTTTTAACAAATGGACATCATATTTGTAACCCTGTTCAATAATGGACCTACAATCATGTGTCACACGGCATAGATCCATTAATTTGGACAATTTAACAATTAAGGCCCTAAATTAGGGCCTAAATAGTTGAATTTTAACAAATGGACATCATATTCGTAATTTTGGTCAAAAATGGACCTAAAATCATGTGTCACACAGCATAGGTACACTAATTTGGCATATTTGACCATTAAGGCCCTGATTTCAGGACCTTACAATCCGAATTTTAACAAACGGACTGTGGATTCGTAATTCTGTTTAAAAATGGACCTAAAATCATGTGCCACATGATATAAGTCCTATTTATAAATGTTTGACCGTTGGTGACCTCTGACCTTTGGAGTTTACCTATTGACCTGGAATTCATAAGGGTTCTGTCGGAGGTTCACTAGAGTCTGTATACCAAATTTGGTTGTAATCGGATTAGCCATTTCGGAGAAAAACGTGTTTACACGGACGGCCGGACGGCCAGACGGCCGGACGTCCGGAACAGGAAATTAGAAGGAATCTGTCAATTCCTAATAATAAGCTTTATTATCTGAATTCAGAGAGTAGCGTTAGTGAACACTATGTGTGTGTGGACAAAAAATGTGGAGGTCGAGCACTTAAATCCAAAGCAACGGGTGAATACAGTTTATCATTCCTGGCCAATAATAAATACTCTTTGTTTTGATTTGTACACAAATGCTTTGTTTGTTTTCTAAAATTCCTTGAAAATTTGTCCTGGGAAATCTGTCCGTTTGGCATGGGAATATTGTAAATGGGAAACTTGTCCTCGTGTGAAAGTTGTCAAATGGGAAATTCGAAATGGGAAAAAAGTCCTAGTGGCAACGGCGGAAATGTGAAAGGTCCGTCACCCATGCTAACACCGTGTTCAAATTATATGCTAAAACTGCGTTAAAATCGGGCTCAGGGTTTAAGATGCAACTTGACTTCCAAATATTGTAAATCAAAGTCACTTATTGGACGTGTTATGCAAACGTTTAAACGATTGTGACATTTAAATATTTAATCCTCATCTGTGTATCTACGATGTAGTAGATACCTTGATATAAACAGAAAAAATTTTTAAAACGGTTGGAAAACATGTTGTAATTTTCTTTCAACAAATAGTGTTTTTGCTTTAAGTAATATCAACATGTTCAAACATATGTATATATTAAGGAAACGAGTCAGATACGGTGGTTTCAACAGATCTGGGACGATAGGTTACCTTAATGCCAGACAGTTTTACATGGCATATCTGTATGAAATATTTTGTGTCAATTAGTTTGAATAAATATTTGGAAATCTGGTGTTTATTCAAGGGGTAATAATAGAAGCATAATATTACGATGTCCATTATATGCTTATATGATATTTGGTATAATGATTTTAAATTTCAAAACGGACTTTCTCATGTTACGTTTAAATGTAAAATAAGTTTGGAAACCATCTACTTTGGAAACATTCGATAAATGGATTACAATAAAACATAGTTAAACATGAAGTAAAAATCTTTTGATTTTCTCAATAAACTATAACACCAACCTTCAGAAAGGCAAAATAGTATCATCAAACTTCTGACGCTATAAATTGTCTACCCAGTGAATTAAAAACTCGATTTTAATTCATTGATTGTGACAATGGAAAATCTTTATATCTTGCAAAGCACTTTTATATTTTAGTAAAATAATTTTACTATGTGCAGGTTTATCTTCTTGTCTCCTGATTGGCGTGCGCGCGTAGTTTTCGCAATATACACTGGACTTACAAATACAAGGTCAATCCAAATAAAACACGACAACCAAACGATTTAGAAAGGACTCCAGTAAGCTATCTACCTTGGTAACCACCTAAACCTTGATACATGTGAACACACATACGCCAATTGAAATGTTGAGTTTAAATACGATCAAGCAGTAAACACGTAACAATATTTTGAATCATATCGTCACATAATTTCATTCCTAGCAAATGCGTGGAATATCCGTAAGGCCAAAACTTACAACCAACATCATTTTCAGCGCAAACTACCTTTCTAGCATACTTTTTGTTTCAGAAATGGCTTCCAAACTTGTCTAAATCGTTTCCCATTTTTGTGTAGGATTCCTTGCGTTCCATGATAAAGCAGCGAGACAACAAAACACATTATTGTGGTAACAGACATTCCCAGATAAACTACAAAAGGCAGCTTGTCATACATTCTGATGGTCACATAACAAGCACTTACTCCCATAAGCACACCAGCAGAAACCAAAACTGATATGAAGCAACTTGCAATTTCTGTGTATAATTCGCAGTAACTACGTGCTTGAGAGTAAATTTTGTGACATTTATTAAATTCGGTTGATACATCCGTTTTCTGCTGTACGCTCTTCCTGCATGTTGCAACTTGAATAATGCCTCCCGTTAACATAATTATGCACTCCGTATATGCTACAACAAACATAATGAGACACAAAACCATATAGGTGCAGTACGAAAAAGTTACACCAGTGACAATGGACGACACCACCTTTACCAGAACACTGTTTCCCAGTATCAGCTGCAAAGGGTCATAATCAAGAGCAAACGGAATAGCAAAAAATGATAAGGAAAGTCCAAAGCCAACAAATGCCGTGTAAACCAAAATCTGTTTGCACAGCTCATCACTGAAAGGTGATGATGAACCGCTGGTGTGAGCAGAAGTGATTAATTGATTCATTGCAAATTGCAAAGTAATATGGTGTAGGTAAAATGTAGCGAATCCACTGACTGAAAAGGTGATGGCTGTTCCCGCAAATAAATATACAGTTGCCTGGTCCATGTGAAAAACTGTGTAGGAAGCCCAGTGTGTTTTTAGCCAGACTAAACGGTACGGAACAAAAAGAAAGAAAAATATCGAACAAAGGAATATAAAAAGTCGCAATCTTTTCTGCAACGGATTTTGATAACATGGGTTAGAATATAATTTTGACTGGCTTGTGTTGGCGGCAAACTGAAGCACAATTGTATTTTGAAAGTGAGAATGTAACTGAAGCAGGTATTTTATCAGTGTCATTTTTACTCCTTTCCCAATTTATATCCAGAAAACAGACAACCCTTAACCAGTTAGGTTTCAAACACTAATTTATGTTGTGAACAACATATATTTATGTGGTTTGCACCACATAAATTTATGTTCCAAACAACATGTATTTATGTTCTTCAGTTCACAACATTAATTTATGTGGTAAACAACATAAATTTATGTTTCGAGCATTGTCCAGCAAAAATCAATAAACATAAATCGATGACCATGTCCGTGTGTGCACATTCAGTGCACATTCTCCTTTTATTTGAAGGAAAATTGTATTATCAAATTGGTTTTTTCTGAAAGCGGTTACAATGATTTCAAAATTGATTGTAACTGTCACATAAACACAAAATATAAACAAAACTTGTGATTTGACAAAAATATAAATAAAAAACAAATTTGAAGAAAATGATTGAACTGAGTTGCAAACTTCAAGGAAATGATCGAACTAAATTGTAAATATCAGGAAATGGGTAAAGTTCAACTGATAAATATCAATTGGCACATTACAACTTGTATTGATACCTTAAAACAGGAAGCATTATGCTTAATTTGAGTTTTATATAATATGTAGAAGTAGTCAACTTTTTTGCGGGCTTCGGGTGACTAGTTTCTCATATTTTAAGCTTTTGCTTGGAAGACATAAATTTATGTCATTGAATATAAAGAAACAACATAAATTTATGTTTTACGTTTTTGAAATCGCCGTAACTTGGCCAAAATATAATTTAAAATTAATTTTTAATCATTTATAGTTTTTTATCATAATTAGAAACCTATAAATGTCATTTCGGGGTATATATCACTGATTAAATCAGTTATTTTTAATTTTTTCTGTTTACATCTTCAAAAAACCATTACTAATTTTCCACAAGGGAAGTTTAAAACCCACAAGGACCAAAAAATTCTAAATTTTATCTAGTTTTTTAATAATAAAAAATTAGCGCGTGGACTGTCAAAACCGCGCGTGGAGCACTGATTATTTGAAACCGTCACTGATTAGAACATAAATTTATGTTTTTACAACATAAATTTATGGTTTTCAAGACAAAAAACACAAATTTATGTTTCAAACCGCATAAATTTATGTGGTACAAAAAACATAAATATATGTTGTTCACAACATAAATTAGTGTTTGAAACCTAACTGTTAACAACGTTTGTCTGTTTTCATGTACAAAACCAAACTTAACTTCCAAACGTTATGTTGAAATAAAGTGTAAACTTGAATGAAGTTTTTATATACGTTTAGATTTTTGAGAATAGTAGCAACGTCTAACACATTTATAAATAAATTTCTTCTGAAATATTCAAAAGGAAATATTTTCTACAGTTAAATTTCAAAAATGTTTTTTTCTTGAGCTGTTTATACTTTGCGTGCTAAAATATCATTGACTATATCCCATTCAATGTTGTGACTAGTAGCTTTAGAAATCCAAATTATCCCATTATTGGCGTAGGAGTTTATGTTCTAGGTAAGCGAATTGCCACTTCCTGAAAAATACCAACGTGGCCTAATTTCACATAAAAGTTTGTTAGTCCCATTTACGAGTTATAAATCTTTTATCTATTAAAATAGAAATGTGGTTTGTCCACGTTTTATTGACGTAGCCGTTTGAAGCTGACAAATGTGAATAAATGCTTCCATTTTGTTGGTATTTACGTCTACACGGAGCGATATAATCAGACTTCCGAATTAAGTTTTTTATATTTCTGTTTCTCCAAAGCTGATTATTGGCAAATATTTTTAATTTACGATATTGGTTGTTTAATGGACACATTAGTATATGCCTTTAATATTCTACTCCATCTTTAAATAAAGAGCTTGGAAACTTAATTACAATTTTCCAAGCTAGATAATAAATATTAAAACATACCATTCTTGAAGTATTGTAGGAGTAATCCGGATAAATTAAACATATCTAATCTTGGTTTTAGGATTGGAGATTGCTCTATCTTTTACCATTTAATACATATGCCTATACTTTATCCCGAAACTTCTGTATGTCTGCTATAAACCCTGTATATATATAGCCAAATTTTATTAAAATGCCAATGTGACCTAAATTCATATTAAGTTTTGTTAATCCCTGTCACGAGTTATATCTATTAAACTATAAATGTTGTTTGTCCACCTTTTATTGATATAAACGTATGAAGCTTGACAAACCGGAATAAATGCTTTCATTTTGTTGTATTTATGTCAAGAAAGAGCGATATAGTCAGACTTCCAAATAAAGCTTTTCGTATTTTTGTTTATCCAAAACTGGTTAATGGCAAATGTTTTTAATTTAAAATATTGGTTGGATAATGGACACTTTAATTTAGGCCTATAACATCCCAGTCCACCTTTAAATAAAATTACTGCTTTCTAAGAAAATTAGGTACTAATTTATAGAACACTCCATTATACTGGTATCGTAGCAGTAATCCGGATGAATTATACATGACCTCTTGGTTTCAGGAGTGGAGATTGCTCTTAATTTTACCATTTAATATGCGGTTATCAGCGGCGGATACGATACGCTCTACATGCCTACTCCAAGCTCTCTCATACTATACATACTGCTCTATACATAATGCAGAGTCAATATTTTTAATTGGCATAATGGAAGGGCTTAGCAGCATAAAGTAAAGTGGATTTCATACTTAGGGAAAATTTATCAAGTAAATCAAATAATAATGCAGAAGCGTAGCTTAGAATAAGAAAAACCGAAACGGTTTGGCAATATACTTATTTTATGTTAACTGGCATAATAGTTCCAATACTTACTTGTTTTATAATTATAATGAATTCTATTAATTTTATGCGCGGTGTTCAAATTTAAAATAAGTGGGGAAATGATGAAAGACGCAAACTGTTCAATTTGTTGAGATTATACTGCATAATTATAGTAAGCTGGTTACAAAATTAACAAAAACAACACGTCTATATATCATATATTGTATTTTTGTTACTCAAATAGAAGCTACATTTTTACTTTAAGTAGTCTATTACAACAAAATTAAAATTTAAAACATATATAATAAATTTATAAATATGCTGCACAATATATTCAAGTAAGACACAAACTCTATATAATTTCAAGTAAATCTAGATTCTAATAAGCAGTAGTGCATTTAAAACATTAGTGTTCAATATTTCCAGAAAATTTATTGTTGCCGCATTTCCAAAAGTGAACGTACCACCACAGTATATAGGAAGTGGTGATTGCGCGAGCCACATTCGATGTAAGATCCTGTTGTTCCTTGAAATTCGATATCTCTTTAATTTGATGCCGTAACCACTAAGTCCATTCCGTATTAGTTTTAAGCTTTGCGTTCTAGCCAAAGCGTGAACATGTAAAAATATCATAGCGTTTCCCAATCCACCAAAAGAGAGCATTCCAAAACAGAAACTTACAAACGTGGGTATAATAAACCGACAATAAATTGTTATCCATGCAAGTGTTGTAAGCATAATTTGCATGCACGCAACATACACCAGTGATATTTGACTCAAGCAAGAACCAACTGCTCCGTGTACTAAACGCGTTTCTTGATAACGACGAAGAATCCGCAATTCCATAACAAAACTTTTTGCATTTTTGACCAGATATAACTCCAGTGTTTTCAAACGCCGTATCAAAGAAAAATGTACACTAATTACAATTAAGACATAGGCGGCTACATCATGAAGTAGAACAAACAAAAAGTGTGACTGGAAAAATAAAGCAAACAATCTGAAAACACACTTAAATTTCCCGACTTGATAGGGACCACATGAGGCTCTCAAAATTATCGTAGGTACGTCAAACTCAAAGTACCAAAGCAACAGCGACGCTGGTAGAGAACCAATTAACATGCATAGTACACTATAAAACATTAAAATGCCAAAGAGGTCTTTGCGCCGGCTAACAGTTTTTATAGACCCACTGCCTTTATCAAAAATTGCGTTAACTGCTAAGGAGAAAATCGTTCCGCTTTTGCATATGAAATTTCTAATTCCTAAAACAAAAGCGCCGAGATCCAGATGAGCAAACAGAAAACTTGCTTCTAGAATTTTTGATGCGGTCAGTGAACTAGACTGAACAAGTTTTTGCAGGAACATGAACATGATAACCATTGTTACTTTTATTACTAGGTTACTAACTTGACTTGCTGTTGTGTGCAATGGTTTTAGAACGTACGGAAACAGATGAGATTTTGCTATTTTAATTTCTAATAGACTGCTTTTAAGGCGACCAAACGTTTGGGAGTAAAATACGTAAGCACTTGCCATCATTGGGGTTAACCAGGGTTCAAACACTATCGACTCCATGATTAATAAGTCAAAATACGTTCTTTTAAGGCTTTTAAATACAGGAAATTTCACAGTGAGCAATTTCCGTACTAAAATGAATACCGCACTTTCGGCATTGATTGAAACGAAAAACTACAAAATTTATTTCCATGAATATGGCATGCTATGCTGCAGAGAAAAGTTCAGCTGATAAATGAACATGTGTGACCTCAACCTGAATGAGTTTATAAATAGCTTGATGTTATATAGAACATATGATTGTTTCTGAAACCACGTGAAGCTTATTACAGTTTGCCACGTGGTGCTCATTATATAGTTTGGATAAGATAAAATGGGGTTATAACGTTCCAAAAAAGTATAC
The DNA here is from genome assembly GCA_029691765.1 of Entomobrya proxima. Classification (NCBI taxonomy): domain Eukaryota; kingdom Metazoa; phylum Arthropoda; class Collembola; order Entomobryomorpha; family Entomobryidae; genus Entomobrya; species Entomobrya proxima. The sequence continues at coordinate 47,803,430 of CM056168.1, read as the reverse complement.
GGAAATAATTTACTTAACTTACTTTGCTTTTTTTATTTGTTAGTATAGCTGTTAATATTAAGATAATTTGTTTGTTTTGTGGCTATTACTTACATGTAAGTTTGATTATATCTATCGATTATTTTCATTTTTTCTTGATTTGAATTAGAGTCAAACGAAATTAAATTTTATTACTGTTATACTTGTGTGGACTTTTACAAAAAGTTTCACCTATTTTATGTAGCTTTGTAGTCATTAAATAGTTAAATGATGTGTGCATGTATTTATTGGATATATGATGCAAACAGACCAACAGATTAAATCTGTTGCCTAACAGAACAACAATTAAAATAATTTCAGTAAGTTGCTTGGGGTAATTTATTTTTGTGTGTCAGCTGGGTGCTACCTAAGATCTAGTGTATCCGTCCACTATATTTTATAAACCAGGCAAAATAGGTCTCAGCCATGCATTTTGGGTCTTAACCTAATATTTTCTTTTAGATTATTCAATTGCTAAAATAAACCACAATCCATGTTAATCCATGTTGATGGCTCTTCTTTTAGTAAAACTTATTGGTCTACTCCGTTATGACTCCCAGATATATCACCATAGCAATAGTTACAATCTATTGCACAGCAAAAATCATCGATTATATAATTATATTGCCCCAGAATTGTTGGAATAAAGTGCATACAGAATACCATATAAGTTGAACCAGGGGTTATTTTGATTGCTATTGCTCTGATGCTGAAGGTTTCCATATGATGCCAATAACGCGAAAGACAGATTTCGTTTTGTTTTGACTGGGTCATTGAGCTTATAATATGGGAAGTGTTAAATACTTTCGACATCTGAAATAACAAATGTTGCCTTAACTGAGTGAAATTCAACGTTATAATTTTTCCGTTTTAAAAACTTACCTTTTGTGAGAAATGCAGTCCTAAAACTAAAATTGACACGGATGGAAAAACCCAAATCAAATCAGCTATTGCTTCAAAGACATGGGAATTCAAAACGCCGGACAAAGTTAAGCTATCATACACAACCAGACTCACAATTTTAAAGAAGACAACCATCCCAAACACTTTCTCAAATCGTCGCAACAATCGGATCAAACACCTGAGCTTTGGCTTCAGATTTCGATACTGAACCAAGACATCTTCAGATCTAGGTTGATCTAGTAATTTTTGTGATTTTAGATCAACCCTGTTGCCCAGTTCTTTTAACTGCAGGAATATACTCAATATAAACATATTTGAATAAAATCCCCTTAGCATCCCAAAAGTGCGTGTCAAAATATACATTGTGATGACAAAATGCTTCCTAATAAGTAGATCGCTGATCATAAGTCTTCCAAAGATGTCAGATTTTTTCGCATACTCAAGTAGGTCCATTGAGATTCTGAACTTGGAAACAATCATCGGATAAAATACTCCTGTTGCCGTTATTGTTAGGAGCACATTATTCCATACCAGATAAGTGTGGTGCTCCTATAGTAAATCATACTTCAGTGAGTCATATTCAAATCTGACCCGATACTTAAATAATTCATGACGGCTGGTACCTTCTGTAGTTTTGAAGTTGATCCAACTGGAAACATTTCTTGTAGCTTAAAAACTTTTTCAAGGAATCGTACAATTGACTTTTTGCGTCTTAGCTGAATAAATGTTAAAGTTCCTAGATACAAATGGAAAATGACTATAGCAAAATGATATAGAAGACCCGAGGTTGCTTTGTAATTTGTTTTATTTGAATGGACATCCTGGATCTTGTACCAAAAATAGCACATGGTAAAATAATATGCGGCCATAGTTTGGAATAGGTAAGTTGCCTAACACGTTTAAAAACAGATACAATATTAGATATAAACAATATTGCGTACATGAAATTTGTAAACTCACTTGTAGCAATTTGGATTCTTTAAGCTCAGGTTTTCCTTTCTCATTGAAACAAACTTTGTATGGTGTCCAACCAAAACATGAAGCCCATTTGTAGTATGTTTTGATAAAAGTTAAATTTCCGCAGGCTAATTGCTTGGAAAGCTGGAGAGGAATTATTTTGTCGAAACCTATTTTATGCATCATAGTCGTTGCAATAGAGTTGCGTGAAACAAGTGCTCTTACTTGTGTGCACTCTTTGTGTTTGTACGGTTATTTTATTTTCACATGGGAATTTTAAGGGTACATTTTGAAAATTCTTACGGACTTAACTAAAACTGAACGGAAAACTGATTAAGTCAACTTAACTGTTACAACAATTTGACATGGTTGAAATGAACGGTTTGAAAGGAACAATAATTTGGCTTACGTTTATGTTGTTCTGTAGTTCTCAAAACTGAGCAACTGAGGCTCAATCAAATTTTAAACATTGAATTTTTTTCAATGCCCAAAAACGTCAATAAAAACAATTTAAAATTAAATGAAACTTTAAAAATAATAAGTTATTCAGAGCCCGAAGCGTCTCCAAAGTATTTGTGCACGTGCCATGAAAGCTATGAATAACCACTTATTCACAAACAAAACAGGAAGTTGGCTTTGCTTACCAAGACCTACATAGTCAGAGTTATAAACATATTTGTGTCCGAAAAACAGCGTGTGTCACGAATACGTTTACAGCGCCCTTTGGGAATTTCTAATTTATATCTGTTATTGTAGTAGCTGTTGTAATTAAGACGTTTAAAATTAGCTAAGCTAAGTTTATTGTATGATTGGCAATCGACCAGCAAACAAAATAGAATATAGCCAATGAATATTTATGCTTATATTTCAAGTCTTAGATGGTTCAATTCCAATGTGCTGCCTAACGGATGAGAGTAGCAATCTAAACAAATACCTACTGTGTCAATATATTCTATATATTATTAACTTGCATGTCACGAATTGACTTGTGCAATTTAATTCTGAATTCTGAAACAGGGTTTAATTAATTTTACACTAAAAACATATCTTAGGAATTGAAGAACCACAAAAATTGGGTCCATGAAGAGAGCTCCCAGAAAAATCTTTTATCCTAATTGATATAAAATGAAACGAACAAATGAAAGCATAATTCTCAAAATTCTACTAACTTGGTCATTCGTGGTTCACTTGCATACTTCTGTTTTGCATATCAGTAAGATTTTCACAAACATTATTGTAGTATCGTTCTTGCTTGAAAATATTGTATGCTTAATACTAGAAACCCCACTCCAGTAGAAATCCAGAAAATAAGCCAAATGCGTTCTCCACTCACAAGGTATGCTATTTGACTGTTAATCGCAAATAGAGATGCGATATATCACATCTTGTTCAGCATTTCGGGTAGATTCCAAATCCGGTTTCAGTTTGGTGTAAAACGCAAATTTGGAATTTTTATTAATTAATTAGTAATCGTAACTAACGTAGGAATACGCGCGCTTGACCCCAGCAGCATTCCGAAGGTGCTCCTCCCACTACACACAAAACACACAAAAACAATGCGCAAGAGCAACATCACAGTACACGCAGCAGCAGAGCACTGCAATGCTTGGTCATTCTTTTTGTGTGTTGTATGTGTAGAGGGAGAGCCCCTGCGGGATGCTGCTGGGGTCAAACGCGCGTATTCCTACGTTAAATGCGATTACTAATTAATTAATTAAAATTCCAAATTTGCGTTTTACACCAAACTGAAACCGGATTTGGAATCTACGCAAAATGCTGAACAAGATGTGATATATCGTATCTCTATTTGCGATTAACAGTCAAATAGCATACCTTGTCAGCCATTTGCTGGTTTGGAGTCTAGGCATTTTGCTTGCTACCAGGTCATTTTAGTCTCAAGCTATTTAAACCAACTCTTGCACGTTAGGTGACAAAGATTTTATACAATACAAAAGATGTCTTTGGTACACATTTTGACTCAAGCATGACATAATATTAAGTTTTAAAATGAAACATGAAACAATTTCTCGTTACCAATGGCTCGTTTACTCCAGTACAAATTACTACAATGCCGAAAAATGTTTTATGTATAATTTAGCAAATGATGCATTCAGTTTTGTTTAGGTTACCAAAGTGTTTGTAGTTTCTGATTTATGCTGAAAATGATAATTTATTTTTGCTTGAAGAGCTTAATGTCATATAAAACAAGTGGAAATACATACAGATCAGCAACAATTTATTAGAATTGAATAGTGCAAGTATTATTATAAAGAATCCAATTGACGTAATAACCCAGGACGGGGTGTCAAATTGGCTACAACTAACTAACTAACTAACTAAATGTTTTGATGCAAACGTAAATAATGTTAGAGATGCAAACGTAAATAATGTTAGAGATGCAAACGTAAATAATGTTAGAGATGCAAACGTAAATAATGTTAGAGATGCATGCAATATGTTTCGTTCACTACTTCTCAGTGCATTTACTATCATTCAATTTGGCCAAGAGAGGCTACTTTAAAATGAATATTTTAAGCGTGCGGGAATTTTCTTATACAAAGCCAACATCTCCTATGAAAAATTAAAACACAATAGCCAAATACAGTATTCATTCCTGATTTTATATGTTAACATTGCGTGCATATTTTATGCATAAAAAGATATGCCAAAATAGACCTTTATCACTACATATCCAGTCAATGCCCATATCCACTTTCTTGAGCTATTTTCATTAGCACACAAATAGCGTGTATGTACTCATCTAACTAAAACACTAAGAAATGTTGAGTCAGCATAATTTCCTCATCAAGATTTCATTGCTCTTGCCTTTGTTTACTATTCTCAGTCTTATAAGCCTCTCAACAGTATATAAGCATGTCCATGAGTAATTGACGTGCAAGTATATTTTGTTATTAAAGAGGATTTTTTGTACAACGTCGTGCCACATAATAATCAATATAAAATGTATTGCAGTGTTTACCTAAAACTTACCTCTTTGACATCACGTTTCTAAATTTGATAAACTTATCTTAATTTTAACACGCCTGCAAACATTGTGCTATTTGTAGCTTGAATGAAGTACGTTTTCTTTCCCTTCATGTATTTCCCCATTTAAATCCTATTTAACTGGCCCTCCATTTCATTACGATTTGGATTTGAAAACTAATTGTTTTGCAATTGGTCAATGTAGTCGTGAAAAACTACTCCGGAAAATGTATAGTAATATTGATAATAAAATAGTTGTGCAGGTTAAAAAATATCTCAAACTTTTATTGTTGTCTCATAGAGAAACATTTTTCAGTTTACAAAACAATTTGAATTGATTTAGCATAATTTTATATTCATTCCATTTAATTGAAAAAAACAGCAGTATTTTTTGTCCCGTAATAGTATGAAGTGGAAAGATTGTTTCCCAAATTCAATCAGTAATATATTTGTACCTTCTTGGCAAATATTCTTGGTCATTTCCAAAGTACGGGTAAGGAATTTGCCAATACTTTGTCGGTTCTGTCAAACTTCCACCCAATTGTTCCAATCCCCAGTACTTGCTTTTATATGAATCCACCCATTTTTCAAAAATAATGACATGTGTACCTGGTTTCAACAGGATGTCACCGCTTTTAAGTTCATCCTTGCTAATTGCTGTGGAGATTCTAGGAAGTGTCATGGTGTTGTAATTTTTTCCAGTTTTCCAAGCCATGGAAACATATCCCGAGCATTGAGTCTTGTAACCGTCTTTGTAAGCAGTAAAACTGAAAGGAACTATAGGATACAGCCAGCTTTTTGCGCGAGCGGCACTTTAACAGCACTTCTGGAAATGGCAGTGCTTTTACCTAAAAATCAGAACTATTATTGGATTGTTTGTTCAATGTAGGATTAAATAATAACTTATAGCAAGCTGACACTTTAGTGACTTACCCCATGCCTGGGCTAGAATCAGAAGTACGCAAAATCGTAAAATGTTTTTCGTCATTTTAAAGCCTTGAAGGACGAAGGAACGTTTATTGCGCTAAAGCTTTGCGGTTGTTTGCACGCCTTTAATAATAACTAGCAAACTCGACTTGTTTAAATAATTGAAAATTTGGAATTTTCGAAATTTCGAATTCGAAAAACGAAAAGGGAAAAGTAGCAGTAGCGTTCAGTGCTGATTGACAAATGCTTCGGCTTTCCCTGTACAAACGGTTTATATAGAAAATTATAAATGACTGCTTCGCTTGTGGCTTTCTGTTGTTTGCTATTTCACTTAACTTCTCCAGATTTAAAGTAGAAAAGCCACTCACATGAACAACTTACATAAGAAAGCATGCAAATACTTCAAAAAAAAATTTTGCACTTTCCTATCCATGCGCAATTTGCAAAAAATGAAACCTTAATCATCACGTATTTTTAAACATACAACCAAATATGACATAGTCAAGTATTAATGTTTCAGTGGAGTTCTCCTTATGCTTGAAAAACTTCGAGTGAAAGCTTATTCTTATTGCATGTTAATTGTTATTTGTGTTGTTTAAAATTTTTAGCATACAAGCAATAACATTCTCCGTTTTTATGTGCGGAGAGACGCCTGCGGCTGCTCAAAAAAGTACCTGTCTTAATAATGATGATGCTCTGAGAATTTTAATGAGGATTGAGAATGACTTTCTAATTCATAGTCTATCAAGTTCAAGCTTGCAGTCGGACAAAGTCAATCAGCACAACTAAATAGGTTCCTGTAAAATGTTCACGCGTATTCAACCTAGTTGTTATAATTAACGCTTTCATGCATTTTACATGGTTTATTTACATACTTTCAGAAAATCAACGTATACATAGCAAGGTTATGCTTTGAATACGTAGAAAAAATCTGAAGAAGCCAAATAAATAATCGATTCTTTGTATATGATATGGCCAGATTGCGATGTTGACAACTGAAAAAATTAAGAAATAAAACGATGATGGTGATGATGTTTTGTTATTTCTGCATACACATTAAATGAGACAAAACATTTTTGTCTTCTTTGCATAGTTTATCACTTTCCTACGGCATATACATAATCGTGTCTCTGATAATATAATCAACGCTTTCATCTTAGTTCATTATGACGCAGTTACTATGAACAAATTTTTACCGAATATAATGCGCACACATACATGTGCATAGTGCTCAAGCTCATCTTCCAATCTCCCGAACATTACTGAACTATCAACTAAAAAATCATTACAGCATAAAACAATTTATGAAAATTGTTGTGTACCAAATTAATCATTTTGTCCTGCTTGCGTAAAACCATTAAAATTTGCCTACACAATAAATACACCTGGTACAATTTTCTTGCAGTTTCTTCTGACCCTGTTAGCAAGAATTTGGGAAATCATAACGTAATTACTTATATACTATTGCAACTTGGATACCTAATTAGATACCTTTTAGATGATGTTCTTACAGCAGTAATTACTATTAAATGTAACTAAACTCAGCTTACAACTAATTGCTTATAATTTTTAACAACTAAATTACTTAATAAAGTAGGTGCATGATAACTTCAGTTTTTATTATACCTTTCTTCTACTAAAAATTGACTATTTTACTTAGTATGTCCGGCACGTCTTTGCTGTTTGCTGGATTTCATTCAAGACAAATTTGCTTGCAAGTAATTATTCTAACTGCTATAGTTTTTAAAAGAATGTAATTTAACCTAATTGAATTGTGAAACTCCAAAGATCTAACCAACTAAAATGAATGTAAGTGTCCATTTAAAAAGTATTCTATTTTCGACATCGATTTAAGCATAAAAAAACCATTTCCCCCATCAAGCACAAGAGTGCGACTACACTTAACAACAAATAAACCAAAAAGACCACAAGAATATTTCCTGTAACAGACGTTCTGTTTTCAGATAATTTGGCAGACCGTTTTGCTTTACGATAACTGCTAAGCTGAGGAATAATTCGGTTCAGCCAAGTCCGCAGTCCAGCGTCATTAATTGCTTTTATGTTGGTCAAAATTTTTGGTGAGATTCTTCCTGAAAACGAGAATCGAAGCTCGTAATCGATCAATGTTTTTTTAGAAACGTATACATGGTCTGTCAGTTCATTATTATGTCTAAGATCCTCGCATTTCCACAATGGTAGAATTAGAGCGGATTTATTACATTTGTAAAAGCGTCTCTCCATTGCCACCATCTGTAATCTTTCCAGTGGTTCGTTAAAATACTGAATTTGCTTTGTTAGCACCAAGTTTTGTATCTTCTGTAAAATATCAAGAGATTCAGGAAGTATCTGAGAGTTGTTCAGTAGTAGTTCCAATTCTGTCATACTGACGTTAATGTACTGCCTAATTAGTAATACCTCTTCAAAATGTGAGCGTACTTTTGTAAGCAAATACTTATTTAGTTTACTGAATGCTAAATAACTCGGTTCGTACAAGGTGTGCTGTCCCCAGATCATTTGAGATGACTTCAAGTTCATGTATTGTTTCTCCCAATGTTTTACAAATTCCGGATGAAAAACCGAATCGGAATAAATTTTAAACTTGTGATTTACTAAATCATTTATGGTCTCATGAGGAACTACACGTCTTGGAGAAATTAGATTATTGATATTTTTACTTTTGTAAGCGTTGCTTAAAACAAGCGCAATTAAAATATATACGCCTACAAATACTCTGCATTTACTTGACGTGCTAAGGGACTCGCCTTGTTCCAAATGAAGTTGCATAAAGGCACTAATGCTTGCCACAACACTTTTATTATCTACTACTTTGCACCACACTACAAAAGCTACGCTGGACATAAAAATGCCAACCCAACAATAGTTACCATATATATTGTACAATTGTGCAAATTCCAACGCAGAGTTTTCTGGCGTAGCACATGCAACAAATCCATACGCACTTATTGGGGTAGAATATGAAACCCCATAGATTCCATATTTTGTATATTCTTTAGTGCGAATATATATTTTGAGTGGTAAATTTTTAGGATTATCTGGAACTCCATGACCATTTTCGCAAATCGAGTAGCTAAAGGAAACATGTTTGTATATAAATGAAACGTTTCCCAAAACAGACCAAAACACGTTCACATATGCAGCGCTTGCATCTGTTTGTACGTTTTGTAAGAGCAGTCTACCCTTTGGAACCATGCAGTAGTTTAAATTAGCCCAAATCATGAATGCGCTGTTAGAATAATCGTTAATCAACCATTTAGTTGCGGAACCAAAACCTTGCTTGTGAATGACTTTGGGGTTTAGTAAAAGCCAGCCGGTGAGTTTGAAACAGTTTGCACTTTCGTATATGTCAGGAAATATACAAATTTTTGTTAAGCTGGCTTTGCTAGGAGTCTTAGTTTTTACAACTACTACCAATAAAACGTAGTTGAGATGGTAGCTTCCTTGCATAACTTCAGTATTCAGCCAGTAACGTGTGTTTAAGCTGTCAACCCAAGTGCTTGTTACCTTTAAGGTTTCGACCACGTTAATGTGGAACACTGGAACTGACGGAGACATCGACTGGTCAAATTCTTCTAAATTAAATTCATTGTGGTGCAAAATTTCCCGTTCATAGTGCCACACGTCTTGATACAGGTAGTGTACGGCAGATGATGACATGCTTCCCGAAGTCGGAAATGATACATCGCGGTAATAATGTTGATAGGGAAACACGGCAATTCGTATTTCACAGTTGCTGGATTTTGAGCTTAATGCAAAGTTTGAATACAGAAATCTAGTACAAACACCAAACAAGGGTTTGAAAGTTTTGTTGAATTGAAGCTCAGGACAATTTGGGAGCAGTTTATGGGAGCTGTAATAGTCACCTCTTTCTGCAAACTGCTTAAAATTCCATTCCAGTATTTCCTCAGAATCTGATTGCTTGGATAATATTCCAAGAGCCGGCAAGCGTATAATTTGTGGGACATAGAAATTCTTCTCGTGAAGGATGTTTAGGTTAAGAAAATTAGTTATTATTACTAAACAATTTGAGTGTTCAAAAGGTAGCAAAGCCTTGGCAAGATTTACTGAAGGAGATTTTAACCTAATAAGCCTGCCAGCTGTTTGGGATTTCCGAACAAAGTTTTGATTCTTGTAGCCTACATAATCGGATGTTTCAAAGAGCTCATCAAATGTTCGTGCAACTCGAAATTCAAAGTCGTAAGTTGCAGTTGTCGAAGTATTGATACTATATTCTGATAGAGTTGGCCTAATTAGTACAACTCTACTAATAAAAAGAAAGCTGTATAAACGCATGATAAACCCAGAAACATACAAACGTAGAGAACGGAGTTTGTGTTCAAAGATACCAAACCAAAAGATGGGAAATTAAAATGTACGGTAGCTGTATGCACGATACAGAATAGTAGATCACACTAAACAAGCACTAGCCTGATTCTAGTGGTCATTAAAAACTATGCTGCTGAAATTAAGTTAAGAAACCATGACAAAGTATTTTCATGATAAATTAATTTTAAAACTTTATTTTTATTCGGAACAATACTTCACTTTCAGCTGACAGCAATTACATTGAGTATCGTGGTACTAAGCACTGTTTAAAAACCCATTCAGTTTTGAAAAACTCTTTCTGAGTGAGTGTCTAAACTTTAAATACAGCTTTACCTTTAATATAATTCTAAAGACAAAGTTTGTCTATAATCAATTGTTTGTCAAAATCTTATTTAAGCATTATGATCCGGCACAAGTAGTCATTCTTAGCAATTTTACACTTTTCCTTACAACAGTAAGCTCTTGTGTAAGACAATAATTAGTCTTGTAACCATATGTTAATTTTGAAGTTGTTTTGATTAAAAAATATGATTTCATATTCTAGACGTAGCTCTGTGATAAATTCGTTGGATGTGCGACTTAATAATTACAAACTGGGTTTCTAGCGTATCCAAAATATCGACAATCTTAAACCTCAAGAACTGTATGCGAAGTTTAGCATTAACGTTTACATTAAGTTTTAAAAACCTATTAGAGCGCGTTATATCTAGTTTTGCGAAAGTATGGTTTTACTACATCAGCAAAACGATAAATTGGTAAAACTTAACACAAGAAAACTTATAAAACGGTTTATTGACAATTATATAACCAGTTTGTCAAATTTAATTTCTTTAGTTATCAAAGGCAAAAAATTTGTTGCAGCTACACGTGTTGACTAAACTACGAATTGTTTCGTAACTTTTTTGTCGATCGGCTAGAACAAATTCACGTATGCAGTTGTTTTTCTTCTGTAAATTTCTATTCTAATAATTCTAATTTCTATAATTTTCTTTTCTAGACAATTACGCGTTCGATAAAATAGAATATTAAATTATTTAATTTAAATAAAATACGCGTTTTCAGCAAACACAGTCTGCAGTTTTAAAACCAGTTTTGACCACTTACAATCGTATTTTGCTGGTGCTGTTTATTGCTTCAAACTCACTAAAATGTTTTCTGAAAGGCTTTGGCAAATAATTGGTTTCCGATTTACCATCATGGAATACGGCTACAGCTCGCCCTTTACCTGGGACAGAAAAAACAAGAAACTATGTCGTTCTGGAGCTTACGCAAATTTAAACTTTGGTTTGTACCAGTTTTACGCCATTTTCTTTGCGCTGTTTAACTCTTACCGACTAATATCCCGATCAATTCAACAAATTAGTAACCTTCGTGGGGAAGACGACGATACTCATGCAATTGTATTTGAACCAATTTTAGTAGCAATTGACTTACTATTAATTACGCTATTCGTTCTAATTGCATCTTTGCAACAAATTATTCGAAACTGGGCAAACGAAATCGTTTATTTCGTTAATCAGCTTATAATTACAGACCGACAGCTTGAAGGTAAATATTTGAAAATAATAACTTAAAATTCAATTATATTAAAAAATTACAAATTATATAAAATATTTTAGAAACGTTTCACAAGCGGATTAAAAACTACCACATTTACAAAAAGACAAGCTTGGTTCTGGAAGTACTTTCTTTTCTGATTTGCACGGGCAGTCTAATCTTTCCGTTTCTATGGGCAGCCTTTTTTCTTCAGAATACCGAGCCCTTACACCGGTTTTTTGTTGAAGTTTTAGAATTCAAACCTAAACTGGATTTGCAGACGCTTCCACTAATTTTGTATATTATGTGGTCAGTACTCCAATGTTCCAATGTAGTTGTTATGGTGCTATTGTCAGGCCTTATGTACTTAAAATTTTACTACTTTTGGGTAATAGCCTTACATCCAGTGTATATTTGTACCAAAGGGAGTTTTCTTACCAAGTTGGGTTACATAACCGAAGACGATATGATAAAATATTACAAAATGCACCAAGTACTTAATAAAATATTTGACCAAATTTATGGCAATAGGCTAATTGCAAACCATCAGGTTATGATTCAGTCGCTACTTGTAATAGGAATGTTTCTTAGCATTCGGTATTTTAACCTAATGTTATTTACGCCAGGATATCAAGTTAGCTTTATAGCAATTGGAGGAACAATTGCAATAGAATATATGGAATGTAAGTTGATAGTCGAAACCACTCAAAAAAGCAATTTACTTAGAAGGAAAATTAGGAATTTGGCTAAGCCTAAAAGTTTGGTTGTTAGAACGATATCAAATTCATGGGATTTGGAGATCAACGTGACTTATCCGTATTTTAAGATAGGAAGGGCTACATTTATGCAGTTTATGGCAAGCAGTGTGTCCCTTATAACGGACGTTTTAGTGGCTTCAAAAGAATAGCAGTTATGTTTAAAACTAGTCCTAAGCCCGTTTTGCCATCAAAACAAAATACAATTTGATGGCATCTAGAGCTAAATACATATATCAAAACTTTTAAACCATGTCTGGAAACCATTTCCGATCACTCTAAAGAGGCATCCGCTAATTTAACTCGTTGAATTAGTTAAATAAGTTTTGTTGAATTACCCAGGGTCAATCTCGGGTCCGTATTCCAGATTTTAACTAATACAAATTCAACCGGGGATCCTTTTTCATTAACCCACCCACTTTAAATTCAATAGTGGTTCTCTTTTCCTTCGGTGTCCTCTTTTTGAGAACCCAAGCAACTCAAAATTCTCTTTCTTTCAGAATGTAAACCTTCTCGGTTTACTCTCATCAATTTAAAAAGGGCTAAACATGGCTGGTTGGTTGGTCAGTCATTTCTCAATTATAAAAGTTTAGCCTTCATGGTTAAAAGCGGTAACCTTCCTGGTTAACCGAAACTACTAAAACCGTTTTAGTAAAACGATAGCCAAAAGGCTTACCGGTTTGCTGATGGTTAAGCCCAACCAAATTCAGTCCAGTCAATTTACCATAAACCTTTTTTATTTAAAAAAAGGGAGAATAAATTATTTTTTATTCAAAGTAGACGGCAGCGTTGACTTTTTATTTAAAATGGACAGCAGTGTTGATTTTTATAAAATTGACATTTAAAAAAATAATACTTGTTGTAAGTTGTAAAACTACGTCCAGCGAAAAAATTATTGGCGACAATTTTAGCATGAATTCCCCACCCTTCAATTGGTCTACATACCAAATTTGAGCTCAATCAGAGCAAAACTGTGAAAAACTACGCCTGGGGGATAAGCCCTACCCCCCGGGGGTAATTGGTTAATTTGGCTGAATTCCCCACCCGTTAATTGGTCTACATACCAAATTTGAGCTCAATCCGAGCAAAACTGTGAAAAATTACCCCTGGGGGATATGCCCTACCCCCGGGGGTAATTGGTTAATTTGGCTAAATTTCCCACCCTTTAATTAGTCTACATGCCAAGATTCAGCTTAATTCGTCAAAAAATAGCAGTACTATAGTGCAGTAACTGCACTGCAGTTGAGATATGTAATATGTTTTGTGTAAAAAAAACTTTGCCCCAGCCAGGAATCGATCCCGCGACCTTAGTACTACACTACCTCAAGCCCTACGCTCATGGCACTGGGCCACATCACCATTGGTACTGCAATAATGCAAAATAGTAAGGCAAGAAGAAGAGAGAGACAGACACACATTTTCAATGAAAATGTACTATTAGATACTATGACATGTACAATAAGTATATTCTGCGTAGGTTTGTGACGCAAGCAATAAATTCATTTTAAAATCCGATTATTTTCTAAATTGGCTGATAAACTAAATGCGATATTTGAATTGAATGGCTAATTAAATGTAATGTTAATTTAGTTGGCAATCAACAGAAACGGATATCCGTTAGTATCTAAATGGGTTAATGTTCAAACCTATCGCAAAATCAATATAGCACTGACTGATGCTACTTTCATCCATTTCAAAAGCTATCAACTAAGATAGGTGAGAATGCGATTTGTAAAATGCTAAATAAATCATTTTAATACAAATGAATAAACTTACAATTCCAAAGACAATATTTATTCAACCAACAATTCATTTTTTACATTTAAAAATGAACACCAACATCTAAGTCCGCAATACATTCATAAAGTCGCCATTCACAGAATAATTGATCTTTAAAATTCATTTTTAACAAATAAAAATTAACACAAAACAATTCAACACAAAAATCTCATTACAGCATATCATCTATCCTGAAATTCTTTTACATTTTACTATTTTACTCATCCAACTTACTAAACAATTCCAACAGACTATTAACTCCACCCCTTATCATCTCCCCAGTTTTCCCACAAGTCAATTTAAACCTCCCAACAACTTCATCCGTCAGTACTGAAGCCGCATTCCAATTCAAATTCAGCAAATCTAATACCACCACCTTATCCCCTAAAAACTTTTCCCACTTGACTTGTCTCAATTTTGGAAACCGTTCCATGCTCCCGGGTAACTTACCCTCCATCAGTTCAGCTTTACACTGAAAAACTTTTCCAATTCCTGGACAAACTATATCTCTTTTTGGATCCCATTTCTCGAACATTTGACAGAACTCCAAGGTCGTTTTCAGCACAGCTTCAACATTCTCATCCTCCTCAATGTCAACTTCCTTCTTGGCTTCGGATTCTGTCCCTGGAACTATCTTCTTCACCAAATACGTCACCGCCAGCAAAGTTAATAAATAATTATTAAAAAATCCTGGACTGGTCAGCAAATGAAACTTGGCCCAGTATCGAAGAAGATGGAGAAATGGCTTCACTCTGGCGTCAAGTTGAACCCAATTTCTTAGCAGCTTGTTACTTTCCAATCCAATTTTGTTTCCAAACAGTAAATTAACCACAATGCCAGATTTTCCATGCTTTAATTGCAAAACCGGAAGTCCACAATAAACCCTAGGAATTATTGCACTAAACATTTTCCCTTCCTCTTCCAAGATGGTAGACACCCGTTCACTCCACTTCATCCAATTTCCAACCACCTTTCCTGTTTCCAACTTCACAGCAATGTCCAGAGCATTTTGACCATCACCCAAACCCAGTAGGAAACTCCCGGTTATTTCCAATTCCAATTTAGGATATTCCTTTTTCAAAATCAGAAGTAAGTCCAAAGCCAACTGCCACCTAATTCTAATCTGGTCATCGGTCATAGTCTGGAAATAAGTAAATAGCCTAAACTGCTGTCCAAGACAACCTTTCTGAATGATTTCGTAAATTCCGGGACAAATTTCAACCCGCTTTTCCCTTAAAACTTGTCGATTATTATAACTTAGCTTTTGGTAAAAGTTTCCCTGGCGAATGTCAAACTTGGCAGGGCACTTGTCATAAGAACTTCCATTTTCTGTTGGAGTCAACTGCAAAGTTTTTACCATCTCAGGAGCCACTTCCTTCATCTGTTTGTACAGCAAGCTTTGCTTGAACATCGTCTTGGCGTCAAATTTCTTTGGCTTTTTAGAACAGTTCTCCTGATAATTACGCCAAATCCACTTGGCAATCTCAAGGTTAACTTCGTCAATGGTCACCTCCCTGACCCTCATTATGTCCACGTTAGGAATCGGATGCTCCATCTTCTTCTCACAAGCCTGAATAATGTTCAGGACTCGCTGCTTCAATAGCTCACTTCTTCTCAGGTCAATTTCCGGTTGAGAATCATTAAACTGCATCCCATCATTCACTCGCCCAAATCCCAGAACCCCCATCCCGGTGGACTCCTCAACGCCATCGTCATCCTCCTCTTCCACTTCTTGACCTTGACCAACTGACTTCAAACTTAACTTGTCCAAAGGAATTTCCTCCAACAGACTATCATTATCGTCAACTTCTGCCTGAACTTCCCTCAGTAATTTCATGTAACTCTTTTCCACGCTGTCATCTGAATTAATTTCCAGTTTCTCCAGGGCTTCCTCCACTGGGACAGGTTCTGGTTCAGGTTCCGGTTGGACCTCCACCTCAGCAGGATCCGAGACAAACTGAGGAAAGAACGTCTCCATCCTTGGCAACGAGGTTGCCGCAGATCGTTTCCGGTTCCCCTCCATTTTTCTGTCTTTTCCCTCAGCTCTGGTCCTTACGTTCCCTAAAATAAATAAATAATTTAAAGAAAACCATTAAATTACGTCACTTATCCACTAACTAACTTAAGGTTAGTTTAAAATGAACTGACATCAACATTATCAAATTATTCGTTTAATTAATTACCTATTTAACGGATTCAGCCAGAGAAATGTTTTTCAGAAAACTATAAAAAATTAAATCAATTGAAAAAGTATAGTGACAAGGATAACTACTGATTAATCAATTTAAAATTTGCTCGCTTCTACTTTAACCTACCAAACTAACCGTTAAATCGCCAAAACTCTTCCGTTAGTCGCAAAGTCCTCAGTCCTCGAATTTTTACTAAGAATCTGGATCCAGATTTATTCACGTAAAGTTTAATTATGTCTGAATTTGCATTTTGTAATTAGCTGAAATTATTAACTAAGTTTACTAAAGCTTCTTGGTTTGTTTGTAGACGTGTATCAGCTGCTTCACCTCCGTATTCCATCGCCGCGGCTATAGCATGTACCTATTTTATAGGCGGCGTGCTATAGCTACGCCTACGCCGCTGATTGCATACAAGGCTGAATATTATAACACCGTCCATAAATTTGAAACTTTTCTTACAAGGTATGCTATTTGACTGTTAATCGCAATTTGAGATGCGATATATCACATCTTGTCCAGCTTTTTGCGTAGATTCCAAATCTGGTTTCAGTTTGGTGTAAAACGCAAGTTTGGAATTTTAAACAATTAATTATTAATCGTAATTAACGTACAAATACACGCGTTTGATCCCAGCAGCATCCCCCAGGTGCTCCTCTCTCTACACACACAACACACAAAAGTGCAGTGCTGCTGCGTGTGTGTGCTGTGATGTTGCTCTTGCGCTTGTTGTAGAGAGTGGAGCACTTGGGGGATGCTGCTGGGGTTAAGCGCGCGTATTTGTACGTTAATTACGATTAATAATTAATTGTTTAAAATTCCAAACTTGCGTTTTACACCAAACTGGAACCAGATTTGGAATCTACGCAAAAAGCTGAACAAGATGTGATATATCGCATCTCAAATTGCGATTAACAGTCAAATAGCATACCTTGTTAGTAGATTAATAGCTGGGGAGGTAACTGATTCAGCTGGAGGGGATCAATGAGGAGAATGCGACTGTTAGCAAAAAATCGCCATTAACTTATGGTTCATTCTTAGGTGTAAATGCGAAACCTGCGGGAAGGAATTCAGGGTCAAGTGTCAACTGGTCATCTATTGAATAATCATCAGGATGATAAGATGGAGGGAAAGTAATCAGAATTGCAGATGATAAAATGAGCTTTTATAAGTGGACATTTTTTGGTTATCATTATTTAATTTCATCATAGCCATCATTCTCAGCAAGTTTTCTTCCAGAATATCCACTAATTACTAGTGATTACTCACTGATTACCCATTTACACAGTATGAATCAAGTTCAAAGTTCTGCCCATTTTCATGACGCGAAGTTGGAAGTGGACAGGAAATAGAATTCATTTTTAACTGAACCTGTTCAAAGGTGTGCTTTGTACACCTTCAAAATTTCTCATTTTTATTGCAAAGATGATCATTGCAAAGTTCAATTTT
This sequence comes from Entomobrya proxima, assembly GCA_029691765.1. NCBI lineage: Eukaryota > Metazoa > Arthropoda > Collembola > Entomobryomorpha > Entomobryidae > Entomobrya > Entomobrya proxima. The sequence goes on along the minus strand of CM056168.1, from coordinate 47,785,591 downwards.
GTGAACTTTGAGTTTGTGATGGCTACTTCCGGTGAAAAGGTCAGGCTCGATCCAACATTGAAATTGGACTTTGTCAAACGTTCCCATTTTCCTTTGTCTTTCTTTGTGCGGAAAAGGGTAGCTTTTCTCCGAAACCGGAAATGGTTCGTTTTCATCGCTTCATGAAAAGTTCGTCATGAAACGTTTCTTCGTTTTTCCTGTAATTTTGTAATTTTCCAAGTTCGAACCCGGAGTAGCCACTAGTACTACAAAAAGGATTGAAAATTGTCAAATGGTCATTAGTCCTCTTGACGGTTTCAAACAGAGAAAGCCAAAATCTCTAGAGATAATACGTCAGAAAAGAGAAGAGTCTTCGGACTATTGGCACTTTTAGTAAAGCAACCGCTAAATTGTCTATTTTTGGGGAAATAATAAAGTTGAAGTTCCTTAAACTAATTTCAGGAATCGTTTGCTATTTATTTTCCATCGTTTGAAATAGTTAACCCAGTCATTAAGTTAACATTTTGGGGTTCCAGAATTGCCCCACTTTTGTGAATGGTTCATTGGAAGCATATTTCACCTCTTAGCTTTCCAAGCGTTTGAGAAGCCTAGACAACCAGCACTGACCAGGTAAGTTGTCATAATTTACATGACCATTCCAGCTGGATAGTTCTTCCGAGCTTCCGACAAAGTCGCTAAGTCCAGCTCAAGCGCTTTACCACAGACAAGTCAAGTAGTGACACTTCCAGATATTACAAATCGTGTTATCATTAGAATGACGTAATCGAGAAAGTTAATGAGGAAAATTAATCGATTAATTTGGAAGGGAGCTGCGATGTATCGCTGATTCTGCTTGGGACACCATTCATTTCTTTCATGCTGTCGCACTGCAGTAGCAATGTGGCAGCACAGTGCCACATTGCTACTTCAGTGCGGCAGCATGCATGGGGATTTTTTTTCTAGTGTGTAATAAAGTGATTGAGCTAGGGGATTGGCGAAGTTGTTCTAAGTTAATTAATTAACTGGGAGGTGAATACGAGTTGACTTTGAAATTAACTTTTCTCATTTGCAGTGAATTATTTCTAAGACGCTAAATAACAATTCAGTTAACGATTGTACACCACTTGGAGGACAGCTTACAAAATGCCCGAATTTAATCTAAGAATATGTGGGGATTTGAGCAACAACTGGAGACTACACTTCAGTGCAACAGACAGGGACGTCCTGAAACCCGAGGAAATTGGCAGAGCCATTGTCTCACCACCGATGGGTTTCCAATACAGGGGCGTTCATGCAGATGGAGCTTGGAATCGGTTTGCTTTGGAAACTTTGGTTCCGCTGGTGGTTCCAAGGCCACCACAAGGACTAAATCTGCAACAAAAATTGGAGGCCTTACAGTACTAAAATTCTTGACATTTTTTGTAGTTTTATGTGATTATGTAATTTATTGTGAATTTGTGGTATGTTTTTGCAGGAAACGTCAGTACAGAGTAATCATCTTCAGTGACGCCCGCGTCCAACCCGACAGATCCCAGAATGATGGAGACAAGGTCAAGCGGAAAATGAAGATACGTTTGGTGTCCAATATTCCGTTGAATGCAACTCGTCAGCAGAGGGAAGAAGGCTGCTTGGTCCAGCTAGCTCGTCTTTGTGGTCCTCAGAATTTAAATCTGCAAATTGAAGGTATGGGAACTAAAGACTGGTTTCCATTGATGGACGACCCCTGTATTCTTGTCTGGAATGAAGTGGACTTGAGTTGGGAGGGGGAAGCAGAGATCACCTTCCAGAATCGGCAACTGGGCGTGTTTGAGGGGGCACAAGGCTTAGGAATTGGGTTATTCAGCATTACTTCCAAGATGGAGGTTGACGGAGTCAGAAATGTCCTTCGAATTAAGTATAGTAGTCCAGGAGTCAACTGGATGTTACAGAAACGGATGTTGGAGAGGGGGACAAACTCAGATTTGGTGATTAGCAGTAGTAATCCGAAGAACAAGAAGAAGCCGAAGATATTCAAGTGCCACAGAAATAAGCTGGTTGGTAAGTTGGTTAAAAAGTTTAGAAAAAACCGGATGTTTTGAACCCATGACTGGATCTAACTATTAATTGTGATTTCTTTTGCAGAAGCCAGTCAAATATTCGCTGACATGATCCAAGAAAATCGGCAGTCCATCAAGCTGCCAGAGTCGGAGGGTGTCATTGAAGCCATGCTTCATTTTATCTATTACAAAGGCACTGACAGGATTTATCCTCCTCGGGAGCATTTAGTTTTGGAACTTTTGAAAGCGGCTCACAAGTACAATATCGATAAACTGGTGGACGTGGCTGCCTTCGTGTTGCAAACCGGAAACGGGATGGATTCCCCTTGGCCAAGCGTGGAAACGGCAATGCAAACAATTAGTTTCGCCAGAAACTTGGATGAAAAACGCTGTAAGGAGTTACGACCGTTACGGGAGTACTGCTACGAAGCTGTTTGCGTGCCGGAAAAGTGGGAACGCAGACAGAGTAAGTCTTGGAGGAAGTTGTGTGGAATTGCCAAGAAGATTGGACCAGGGTTTGAAGCACTTTTGCAAAACCTTCGGTCAAATAAGGATGGCAAGTACATTCGGAAGTTATTGCCGGGTAGTTTGGATGGGGAGTTGGAACGAGTGGAGGTGGAATTATTCCATAACTTTTTGATGTCCTCGGGGCCATCCTTTGTCACTTGTGATGGTGTCGTGGGAATATTTAGACTTGGGAAGCATCTTGGTCGATCAGACAAGGAGATGGAGGAGGTGGAGAAAAAGGCTAAAGCAATTATGCAAGATGAAGACACCCACTGGCCACTGAGATATTATCAAGTGGACTACCTTGTGGAGCTGTTTTGTTTGGCGAAACAGAAAGAGGGTCAGTTCTGGATGGACATGAAGTTGGAGGCGGTGAGGAAACTAATGGAGTATCAGACTAAGCAGGAGAAGAAGATCAAAGCGTCTACGAAGTACAAGGAAATGATACTGGGGAATGCTGAGGTTAGGTAGCGTCCATAAAATACGTAACGGTGTTCGGGGGAGGGGGGAGGTAGTGGTAACCGTTACGGTTTTGTACGGAGGGGGAGGGGGGGTCCTACGGCAGCGTTACGTAACGGGCAAACAAAGTAAAATACTGGCAAAGATTCTGCATTTTACAGATCTATATACTTAACTTTGCAACTCAACTGTTACTGCTAGGCATTCCTTGAGTGTCACCTTTCTCGTTTGACTTTGCTAGAAAGTTTTTACTTCAGTTAACATTTAAACTGATAAAAAATGGCTGACAAAAGTAAATGCACAGTGATCTTTTGAATGCATTGCGTGTGTGTGAACACGATAAGGTCAGACGCGTTATAAGAATCAAACCAAATTTGGTACAGTAGTTCATGGGGTCATAACGACTCCTTATTAAGGAGGAACCCTTTTGATTTTGAGCTAGATCGGTTATCCCCTGGGTATAGGGGTAGGTAACTCACCTGACCTTACGCTTTTGTCACAATCACACCAACTTTAGTACAGTGATTCATTGACTTTGAGCTTGATTTGTTAACTCCCTGGGGTAATATGGTGAAAGGAGTCAGATAATCAGACAGACAAATATGCATATGGCTCAGCTACGTATTTGAAAGGATTAATTAATCCGATTATTTTGATAATTACTTCTTACAAAATCCATGGGAACATTCAAGTTATTAAAATTTAACTTGTATTTGATGCATTTTGAAATTGTTCGGATAAAATTTTATATGGTTTTAAAAAATACTACCATTCTTTTGTTAACTGTCTGCCGTTACGTTATGCATGAGGGGGAGGGGGGGTAAAGGATCTCCGTTACGGCAGCGTTACGGAAGGGGGGGAGGGGGTCGAAAAAATGGGGTTTTTGGCGTTACGTATTTTATGGACGGTCCCTTAGGGAGACGTTTAATAGACTTAAAGCAGCCATGGAAGGGGATAGGGTTGGGCAACCAAAGTCTAAGAAGAGGAGGCGTAATTAGTTATTTGTATTTTGTTTAATTCTATACATGTCCCATGAAATTCTAAACAAAAAATGATTTACAATTTTTATTGATTAGCATCTTGTTTTGTTTTAGTTATCTATCGATGGCCACCAAGTTTTGATAGCATTTATAGTTAAGTTTTTCCACAAGTTGATTGTAAACTGAGTGATGTTATAATAAACTGAGTATGTTTTTTGTTACTTGTAACACTTAATTTGTAGTAATTGAAATTATTTCGAATGACTTAAATCTCTAAACATTTTATATACAAACTGCGTTGTCTAAAACCTGTAGTGTAATGTTTAAAAAATAAACATTTCAAAGATTTTGCAAGTAAGCAACCTCTAACAATAACGGGATCTTGTTATTAAGTTAAAACATGTTAAATTGCATATTTCAGTAGGACCGAGTTCCAAAATTTCGCTTTACGTTTTTAGTGTTTATCTATAGATATGTACGTATTGTAAATAAAGTAAAATGAATTTTATATATGGAGGTTTACAACGTGCTAATTCATGTGTGTATGGGAATGCTAGAGCAAAACGTCATCAAATTTGCAGGGCCATGAATAAAAGACGTAAACCTTGTGTGCCACACCAGCACGACATTTATCAGCATATGTTCTATTCCGTTTGTTTTGTACATACTGTCGTAAGGGCTAAAGATAAAACCAACCTCTAATGCATCGCTAAATTACCGCCTTTTCTATTTTGGTGGTAGACCAGCTGATGACGCTAATGCGGATTGGTTGCTTAAAACAACGACAAGCTAGCGTAAACAAAGTCGCCGACCAGAGATTGTCGGCAACCAATCCGCAGTAGCGTCATCAGCTGGTCTACCACCAAAATAGAAAAGGCGGTAATTTAGCGATGCATTAGAGGTTGGTTTTATCTTTAGCCCTTACGACAGTACGTTGTTCAAAAATTCTATGACGCACGTTTTGACAACTAGTAAGTTTAGCAAATGCTAAAACATTTCTGTCAACGTGAGGGAGCTTACTCATGCTTCAACTTGAAGCCTTCAAGTTCCACCAAACTGATTTTTGTATTTCTCACAGAATTGAGTTTCAGTTGAGTATCATTGCAAGGCTAGGCGTCAATAATGTTTCATCATAGCTTAGTTTTGATTAGCAAAGCTTTCCAACTTTCAGAGTCTCTTGGAAGCTTGATTGTTCATTGGAATCATGGCAAGCAGAAGTTAGAGCAACCAGAAAATTCCGATGTCATTCAGCAAAAAGCTAAGCGAAAATCAAATTTCCAAATTTGCCTACTATTTCTTCTTTTTTTGTAGCGGAATTTACAAATTTAAACTTTCAAATAAAAGTAAAAACAGCGTTAGGGATATGGTATTGTACGGATTTGGCATTACTTGTTTACCAATTACAAGTTTGTACATAAATATTCTTAGAACAAAGACATCAGATATTTGCTTGTACATCAACGGGCTACTCAACTTTCCCAACTATTTCCCAAGTTATTGTTTTCGAAAATGTTACAAGAAAACATTTGCTAGAAAAGTTAATAACCAATTTCCATTCATGATTTTTGTGTCATTGGTAACAATTCCAGTTGTGTATATTTGGGGTATACACTGGAACAATCCTTGCAAACCTGCAATTATCGGTTACTGGATATTACCTGAATGCTACACTCTTTTCTCTAATGAAAACGAATTTGTCTTCCTAGTCAACGTGGCACTAAAATGTTTGCTATTTGCATTAAATCAGTGGATTTGGCTGTATGGACCGAGTATTACTGTAGTGTGCTTTTGCATTTTCTTCTCAATATGCATTGCCATAATTCGGGAATATTTGGAAAGGTAAGAAAATGGAAATATCTTAAACTTTTATTGAAAGTAACTCATAGACGAAATTTTGTAATTATGTTTAGCATTCAGGTTTCCACTGGTTCCAGCAGATCCACAAATCTTCCAATACTCCATCTATATAGAACTTTGCAAGTAATTTCGGTAATCATGAATGATATTCAAAAATCCCTAATGGTTTTCCTCATTCTGGGAATAATTCTACTTCAAGCTTTTTCAGTGACTATACATTTTAAGGTGAACTTATCCAAAGAAAGTGTTATTATTCCTGTTATGTTTGCTGCTATTATACCAAACACAATGCTTACGCTTACGCTCATGTTTGGTGAAATGGCTAACGTAAACTCGGCGTCTGTAAAACTAACTAAACGACTTTCGTAACCAGTTGGCTTTGTGTGGAAAGCCTTATGAGAGAAATGTAAGGTTCAAGCGATCATTTTATAGAAGCTGCTCAACAATCAAGGTTGGATTTGGTTCATTTAACTATTTTGATAAGCTGTCTCCCGTAAGATTTATAGATGTTGCAAATGACTTCACTGTAAATATGCTTTTGGTAAGCAAATAAACCTTCTACAGGAAAATGCAACTTTACTTAGGATCTAGGTTTCCATTAGTTTTATTTTCCAATTGGCACAATTTTGAATAAAATAGTATACAATCAAAAACCCTAAACTTTAGTATATATATTCAAAATAAAAAAGTCTACTTGTTAAAATGATGTTTTTTTGATACATACATAAATGATAATGATATACTAACAAGCACTTCAATAATATTTTGTTAAACCTGTTATAACCTAATTTATATTAAGACGTTATATGAATAAACATTTTGCTAATTTCATTTTATTGTACCTATGTATTCTTGTAGAAATAAATTACAAACTGTTAGTCCTGCAAAAGTTCTAAAATACGCTGATCAACTATTCCTTTTTCCACTGCACAGTTGTAAGCAGTTTTTCCCTTCTTGTTTGTGCAGTTCTTATCTACTCCTTTTTCAATTAGAAACTTTACCATGTCATAAACGTTTTCTGAAGCATCAACAATGGCACAGTTAAGACAATTATCACCATCATTATCCAAGTCGTTAATGTTACATCCCAGCTCAACAAAATATTTCAAGTGTTGGTAAAGCCCAGTGGATGCACAACAGTGGGCCATGTTGGATCCATGATGTGACTTGGTAGTCCAGTCAGCCCCTAAACTAATCAAATGTTGTACCAGTCCCAAACTTCGTTTTCCTAAAAGCGCGTAGTACAACACTGTTTTTCCTTTTTCATCCTTAGCGTTTAGTGCAGTAGTAATATTTTTAATACTGTTTTCTAACTTGTTAAATGTTTTCGGTAATATTTCTAAATTAAGCAGTGCTAAATGCAAAGGAGTAACTTTTCGTTTATTGGCCGCTACCAAAACTTCCCCAATTTCTTTAGACGTCAACAAATCTACAATTTCGTCAAACTGTTCGATTGTGTACCCTTCTGAAAGAAAATGAGCAAACGTGTTTCCTTCATAGTTTTGTAACATCACATTAGCCCCAAAGTTAACTACGGCTTTTGAAAACGACACACTTCGTTTTCCTACTGCCGCGTATGTAAGAATTGAATTTCCTTAATTGTCTTGTTGGTCAAAATTAACTTTGTTAATATTAAAAATATTTAAAATGTTTAAAGGAACTTCAATATTACGAGCAGCTAAATGAAGAGGCAACTGCAAAGTTTTATTCAGTGAGCTGAAAATGCTAGAAAAACCATGATCAAAGAGAAAGGAAACAATTTCCGAAAACTCTCTTTCTCCATAACCTTCTTCTGGTAGAATGTGCAAAAACGTGTTACCATTTTCATTTTGGGCTTCAACGCCACAATAGCGATTTTCTATTATGTGCTTGATAAGACTGATAGAACGTCGGCCTAAAGCAGCATTATGAAGCAAAGTATTTCCATTGGCATTTCGGTAATTCAGAATTACATTTTCTGACTTTAGCATTTCAAGTGTTGAAGGTAATATTTCTATATATTGTATAGCATACAAGATTGGTGTGGATTTTGAATCTGAATTGTCCTTCAAATTAAAAATGTCTTTGGGATGGCGCATTGCTGAAGTTAGTTTGTTCTTAGTTCTAACTGGATAGGTTGACAGTGAAAATAGTAGATGTACTAAATCATTGAACTCTTCCGAACTAAAGTATTTAGCAGTTAAATGACAAATATTTTCTTGCTTCTCAGTTGTAGCAAAAATATCAGCACTATTCTCAACTAATAATTTAACTAGTAAGAAGTGAGCTCGCTCTGTTAACAAAGGAGGTAGATTATCTTTATCTGGCATGTTTACCAACTCTGGATCTTCTGCTAAAAGCAGCTTGACAATTTGAACCTTTTCAGTGATTGCATTAATTTCTTTGGTATAGCTTCCCTCTAGACTAATGTGCAATGGAAATGATTTTTGAATATATTCAAGGCCGCATAACTGCAACAAGTATTCAACAATTTGATAATTACCACGTTCTATAGCATAATATACTGGACCACGGTCCTTTGTGTACTTGAATTCATACAAATGTTTTCCAGTTACGCTATGTAAAAATTCACAGGCTAGCTTTAGTATGTCAACAGAACTGAAATATGCTGCCATAGACAAAAGCATTTGAACATCGATATGCTTGTGAAGAAAACGAATAAGCTCAACTCTTGGGATCAGAAATGGAACTTCATTAAACAACGGACTATTCGCCAATTCTTGCTTTAGCACTTTTGCAAGACTATCAGTTTTCCAGCTCAAATTAGAAAAAGGTTTCCAGGTGAAAAATACGTGTAAAATAAACTCAAAAAACCGAGCAGAGTTGTATGTTGCGCAACCCCAGATTATATCAATTATTAAAACTATGTAAGAATTCAGCATTTTCATTGGATTTTCAAGCAACACATCAAACTGTTTTGAATATAGCCGGTTTTCAAACATGCTACAATCAAAAAACTGAACAATACCTGGATGGTAAAATCTTGGTGCCAGGTAGTTGGAGTCGGGCATTTCTATTTCATACTGAACTCGAAAAGCTTCGTTAAAAAGGAAAGTTGTAAAGGGAAGTTCACACAAGTTTTGGGGAGCACCGTTTTGTAACCACTCGACAAATATTTCTGCAGCTAGATATTCTGCAAATGTTTGATGAACAAATGCTAGCTTCCCAGGGTTTGTCAAGCTTGCTTCCACAATCCCATAACTACACATGTCCTGATAATCCGCGTTAACCTCGGTGCTTATTGTTCCAGGAAATAGTAGATTGAGCGCTAGATTAGTATGAAATTTTAAAACTTGTTGTCGAATTGTTTCCGTTTTGCAAGCCGAATGAAGTTTCAAGTCAATGAAATTTTTATAAATGGTGTAAATTGAGTTAATTAAAAACTTGGATTCAGTTAGGAAATCTCGACCCTTTTGCGCATCCGTCAAGTACAATTCTGCTAGAATCCTGCACTGTAAGGGAATTCCAGCCATGTCCTTTTCCTCATTTACCACCACAGTCGTGTGAAATTTTCGTAAGCAGGCATATGCCAACTGTTGTGTTTGGCTGGTGATTTGCAACTGATGCTGAACCTTCCAATATTGTAGAAAAAAGGAAACCTGTTCGGTTTCCTTGAATGGCAACATGTTGTATCCTGGAGTACCAAACAAATCTTCTATTTCGGAACTATGATGAGGTCGAGTTGTTAAATAGACGCGAATGTTTTTAATTTCATTAACAGTACAACTTAGAATCCGTTTGGCAAAATTTACATCTTTTTCAGTAAGTTCATCAAACCCGTCCAAAAATAGCTCAATGGAGTGATTAGGATTTTCAAGTAGGCTTGTTACCAGTGTCTGGCTAAGCCTTTTTGTGGAAATTCGCTTTGCAAGGCATAATCTAATAGCTGACGGATTTATGCTCTTTTTGTTTTGAAACAAGTTTACAAAGTCAACTATTGACAAAAATATGACGTTTCTTCTTGGTTTCATCAACTTAACCTGTCGAGCTAATTCAGCAAGCAAAATCGATTTTCCCATGCCTGGTGAGTCCACAATCAAAACTGGAAACTGTGTAGGATTTTCAAGACATACTTTGGCAAGCTGTTGAACAGTAAACACAATATTTTCAGTTTGTAGCAGAAATGGTTTAATTCGTCTGGTTGCTCCATCTTGACTTGATTTAACGTAATGGTATTTTTCATTTTTAAATTTTATCCAATGTAGAGCAACATCATCAGTGTATTTTTCAATGTCCCTAAAATGGTCTGGGTCTTCCAACAAGATGAATTTTACTGTTGCGCCATAAATCTGGTTTCTCGACTTTTCCGTTAAATAGTCTGTTGTGAGTTTAGATTTTAATCTACCACTTTGTTCCTTTGCTAACCTTGTGAGCTGGTGTTGTTGTATGCCTTCGATTAAAAATATGTCATTTTCCAAACTTACAAATACCGATGTATCCAATTTTGTGGAGATTTTTACACATCTTGGAACGTAGTACAGAATTGGGTTGGGAATGGTTTTAGCTGCTAGCACATAGTTGGCTTCATCTTTGCGCATTAACAGTTTATAAGATGCAACATCCAAAGAAGTTTGAACAATTTTTTCAATTTCGTTTTGCTCAAGCTGCATACAAACGTCGCCAAGTGGAAAAACAGCACCTTCGAAGCTTACATTCGCATTTAAAATTTTGTCAACTGGCACAGAAATATTACAAAAATTAAATGATGATTTATCAGGATTGTATATTTCGATGCCCTCAAGAAGAACAAATAACGCTCCGCTCTGATTTGTATCATACAACGCGTGTATAAGGCTCTCGTATGCTCCTGTCCTGGCTTCCAGTATTTGTAATAAATGTTTTGCTTGGGCCTGTTTCCCCGCTAAAGCGAGTGATGTCTGAATCACAAAATTAAAAATAGTAAATAACCATTTCCATTTCCACAAGCATTCATTTGTTATTGTCAACTTACAATAATATCCTCGTCAGCAACACTCAGAACATCATTGCTAATAAGGTAACTAAGAAAAAGTGGAGTGCATTCTATACCACTAACAATAAGGCTTGGAAGATTCTTTCTTATCACTTCTTTTTGCCAATCTTCCATGTTTCAAATATGAACATTTAAAGAAAAATTTTAGTCAAGGCAATGATGTTGTGAGAATATGTTTCTATTACTGTATAATATTTTGTGTCATAAAATATTTTTTGCAAAATTATTAGCCAGAAAAATCGACACAACATTTAACTGCTTATCCAAAACTATTTCAGAGTTTTAATACTGGGTTTACACATATGATTGCTTGTAGAAATGTGATAAGAAAAGACCCGATAAGTAATATTTGCATTTTGTTCTCTTAGTTGAAATTATTGAACACATGATTACCTTGATCCACTTTTTATCGATGATAACAAGTGTCAGTTTTGATTGATTGGATTGGTAAAAGTAAACAAATTTACAACTAATTTAAGCAGAACGGAAAATGAAATACAAATAATAATGCATAACAGTGTGTAAAATTTTGTGAATTTTTATCTTGAAATGTGCCTATTTAATGATCAGCTTTATCAAAAGTGTCTCATCAAGTAAAAGTAAAATATAAGTCGCATGATCATTAAAACAATATATGTAAATGTCATTCAGTGCAACTGAATTTCGAATTTTATTCATTGAGCAATAATTGCCATTACTTTTTGGATTTTGAGACCTGGTTAGATTACATTAAAAATTGGTATACTGCACAAATACAAAGAAAAATATTATGCCGCATTCTGATACGTATAGTTTCTTTCTTTAGAAAAGCATTCTCCACATTGTATAAGCCTACCGTAGAAACGCATACACATAAATTCTAATATTGTCTGGTTTAGAGTCGATTTGGCCTGGTGTTGAGCCCCTAAGAATACAGTGGACGGACACTAGTATGCTTTATACTTTAATAAAATAATTACCTAAGCTGAAGCAGCGATATTAATAATGCTTGTATAATATCGTAATATATCTCCAAGCTAATTTTCAAAGGTGTTTATTTTAAATTGTAAACTTTATATTCATATTTATATCAATTCAACAATAAATACCTACGTTACATTAAGCAAAAACAATAAAAAAAGTAGTATAGTTAATAAAATCCTAACATCTTCAATATTATTAATATTTTTGCAACCCACATCTACGTATTGCGCTTATCCAGCAGCACCTAATCAATAAACCTGGCTATTGTAAAATCAATGAACCGAAGTGGAGTAGATTTTTCAATGAAGTTCGTTATTCCAAACTTAACACATATAATAGGACAAGATTTTAAATATCTTACAGTAATTGGATATTTTGTCAGCTCAGTTCTCGAAAATAGATTTTTCCTAATATCTTTCGATTTTGAATAAACTCTGGTGGCAAATCCATACGCGCCAAGAATAATAATTGCACAACTGTTGGCAAAAATGGCGTAACAAACTATTGTAGGAAGTGGCATATTCATATTTGTCGTTAAACATTTTACCAAAGTGTACAATATGGCTGATAGTGAACAGCTTGTTTCTAATAGTATGCCGACAATGAATCCAACGTGAGACTTATTGAAAATTAGACTAATGATTTGAATCTGCCTGTGAAGTAACATCGCTTTTGAAACCTGTTTGCTGTGTAGCATAAGCCTGTAGTACAGTTTTTGGGCTTCTTCAAGGCTACAAGACCCAACTAGAATATGACAAGATCCAAGACTTCCTAAATAAATTATAAAAAGAATTAAGTTTTAAAATATTTTAAAGTATTGTATAAAGTTTAAAACCTGTATTGGTATTACCATAAATGCAAAGAGCTTGCCAACATGCAAAGTTTGCAACAAACGTCCATATTTTCGTTACAATAATTGTGTAGTCTCCGCTAAAACTTGTGTTTGTTTTATAAGTTTGAAATGACGATAAGCAGTTAATTGGCGTACATGACAAGAGTACTGCCCCAAGAGCCAACAAAGCTGGACATCCAACGCCCGACGCCGAAAATACAGTGACAATTAGCCAAATGAACTTGGTCATTTTAGATTTTGGTGATAAATTAGTGGTTGTATCAGTGTACGTTTTTTCTAAGGAAATCATACTGTTGAAATAGTCAGCAATATCATTAGCCTTTGTAGGTACGGTCCAATTAAAGTAGGCAGATATTGAAAAGACGATACAGCCGAATAAAGCTCATGTTTCCCAAATCACGATTTTGCTCAAATTTCTTGATTAAGCGCACGTTGGCTATGACCAAAGCTACGCAAACAAGTGACCAGAAAAGAGGTTTCCTGGGATAGTGGCGTGTTTCCATTTTCTCCAGATTTGAATTCCATCTTAAGGGGCAACCGATTAAGAAGCTGTCAGCTTTGTATATTAGTGCCAGTTTAGGCAGAACTTTGTGTTCTAGTAACATGCTTATTAAGTAGTTTTAGTATTAGGTGTCAAAATCATGTACAGACTTAGGATAATGCAGTATGATGGAAAGTATTAGGATTTTGTTAGTGACTCTACAAAATCTGAATTCTCGTTGTTATAATATTTGGGAACTTTTTCAAGGTTTTTAACCAAGTTTTATAAATTTGATTAATTTGTTTTTTAGGCGTATTCGAATGACCACAGGAATGAAGTGCTAATGAGTTTTATTAAATACTTGTTATATATTATGTACTTTAGAAATTCAACGCAAAACAATTACTCTTTTTCAAATTGTTCATTTGTTAACCCCTGATGAGGATCATAGTAAAGATCAAAACGTCGGGATTCTTTTGAAACAAAAGTCTGAAATACACTCTGCATTACCTTTATTTTTACATTAAATATAAAAGCTAGCATGAGTGAAGGGTGTCACCAAAGAAAGAAAATGACAATTTGTGCATTTTCAAAACCTCACCTTTATCATGTTGCACCCACTTGAATGTGACAATATGTCAAACCAAAAACCTCGGAACATCACTCACTTTGGATTTGTAAATGTTTGATGTATATAATTTTTCTTCAAACCATTTGCAGTACTGCCAGCTTTTCAAGCATTTAAAATTTTTTACAAAGAGTTTAAATTTACATAAAGCAAAGTAAACTTTACTAATGTCAGTGTCAAAATGATATGTAACATATTGAAAATATGTCATTTTCTAGTTCCACGATGAACATGTATCAGTTATATGTGGTAAGTAAATTAGGCCTAAACTACATAATTGATTATTAAGTAGAATAATTTTTTGTCGTGGGTGTCTGCCGAGTTGTGTAACCGTCTGAAAAAGAGTTGTCCGGTCACCGTTTTGCAACATGCTAGCTCTTAAATCAATGAAGCTTTTGGACAAATAACTGACGCCCTATGCCGCGTGTGTAAGAATGGAATTTTCTGTTTTGCCTTGCTGGTCATAGCCAACTTTGTTAATATGAAGAAGATTTAAAACAATCAAAGAAGCAAACATGTTTGATATGGGTTTTAAAAATTTTACTTGACACATGCAAATACTTTGTATAAAAGGGCGTGACACCAGTTTAACCAAAAGCATATTAATTATGCTGAAGCATGAGTTGTGTAGTAACCACTTGAAGTCAATAAAGTCAAAATTATGATATTTGTTCAAACGATGCATGAAATAGTATTGATCCCACACACTGTTTGATATAAGAAGTGTGTAAAATGCAAAATATTTTTGCTTCTTATCCAAAAATTTGTTTATGTGCATTCCAACTTTATCATGTTTCATGAAGTAACAGTCAGAGTTCAATGCACTAATATTGGAATGTCATGCATTGTAACTGAATATGAGCTCTATTGACTTAGCAGTAATAGTCCTGACTTTGTGAGTTTGTAACAGCTGATATACTTCACGTGTAAGGTGAATAAGTACAAGCACAAAGATTATCTCACATATGTCATGAGTCATAGGACATTTTGCTAAGTTACGTAGTATAGTAACGCATTTCCTGAGAAAAATATCGTCCACGTTGCATATAACTACAGGATAAAAGTTTGCTCGTTACTACACGTTTTACGCATAAAAACCTTTTCGCGTTCATAAAATGCGTGCTCATGAAATGAAATAGAAAATGTGTAGATTTTTTACGCATACAGTTAATTTTATAGGCTCTTAAAGTACAACTAATAAATATTACAAATTAAACAGAAAGCTTGTATTCATATAAGTGATGTGTGGCTTAGATTGGAACTGTAATGGCGGTTTAGTGCACTCGGGGTACTAGTAGTTACGTATAAACGAGAACTCAGTCTGCTTGTCTGCTAATGTCTAGATTTGCAGCTGCTCGAAATATGAATGGAGTAAAATTTACGACTTTCTGGAACTATAAAGCAAGTAAAGAGGAAACAAACGGTGTACACCAAGTAGCCACTATCATGCGTAAGAGTCAACAGGGTTATATCCGTCACCAAGAAAACTCTTATGCTAAAATTTGATGCCAGTTTTTTACGCAGATGCTTGGAACTTGTGCAACATGCTTCATTTTCTGTATAACCTCTTGCGTATCAAAAGATTTTAAGGTTATATCAGCACTGTACAGATCGCAGATATGACAGGCATTTAAACGTGTTATGCACAAAGAAGACAAGAAAAAACAACGTTTGTTCTCACATTTCACATTTCACAACTCACATTTCGTTCAAGTAACTTTTATACAGTTGAATGAATTGTCAACGAAAAGAATGCCTTATTGTCTTATTAACATCTGCTTGGTCATAAAAAATTTGTGAAATGCTGCCACGTTTGACATGCACTCTCCATTTGAATATGCAGTACAAAGCACTCCAATTTTGTAAGCAATATTTTCTCAGACAGATTGCTAGACATATCCCGAGCAACAGAGTTCATGCAGTACATTTTTATCAGTTGAATGCTGCATTCATACGAATACATTTTTTTTAAATATTCATCAGTCTGGCATAACTTTGGAATTGGAATCAGTTTCTCATGTAACATTGAAACATTTACGGGTACAATCAGGATATATTTAGTATTAGCAAGTGTCTATTCAAGCAATTTAACAGTTCAATTTGTTAGTATTGAAGACTTTTTAAAAATTTATATTAAAAATTTGCAGTTTGTAAAAATCTGGTGCTAATAACTTGATAGGAAAACAACCTTATTTCTTCTGTGTACGTATCAAATCTCGAGTGCGTATGTAAGCAGTGCAAGCAGTATTTAGAATTTGTAGTTTTGTAAATGTGCGTTTAGTCATAGGCAGTAAACGTAGAAATACGTTTTCGAACAGCACAGCAATCCATATTATTTCGATTTCTGTTAAAAATTCATTTACTTGTGCAAAATGGCTGAGAACATTCTAAATCAACCTTGTGGACTTTTTTGGCCGTTGGAAGCTATTTTCTGTTTCTGCAATAATAAGTTAGTCGAACAAGTTGCTAAGAAATGTAATCGAAGCTTCTGCGAAATTCTGAAACTGGTGACACCACCGTTGGTTTGTGTATCGTTCTTTCCATACATAAGCTCTGTGCAATGGTTTACCTATTTTGTGTGAGTTTATTTATCTTTTTATTAATATAAGTTTCTCAAATTTATTATTTTTGGTATGTATCTAGTAGTATTTTTGGTTGTTTTAGGAGAAAATGGAACATTGTATTTTCGTTTAGTATTCTTCTGGCGTACGCACTACTTATGGATTTTGTGGCAAAATACCTTACAATTATATTCAAGGCGTGTTTAGTATTAATTCCAGGCAGCGTAGTGGATTATTCGAAAAGAGTAATTAATATTTTATATTTTTTTGAACCATTTTACTTTTTAAATTGAAAGTTTTCAAAATCTATGTTGTCTTTAAATCACAGGACCAGTTGTATCACTTTGTGGAAATGACTTCTCAGTTGTTACGCATTCTGCTGCCCATCTACCCTTGGCTGTTATTTTTTATCACTGTATTTAGTTCTGAACTTCTTTCAATGAGCCTATACGGAGATATTGTAGCAGCTCAATATTTGATTTACAAAATGGCCTGTGATATAAAACCTGCCTTGAAAGATTGGAAGTTTTCTCTTAAACTATTCTGGAGATTTCTTACTGCTGCTAACCCGATGGGTCCAAATGAGTGTCCAATTTGCCAGGAAGAGTTTGAACAGGATGCTTGGTTGGATTGTGGTCATATTATTTGTGAAAATTGTGCAAGTGGTTGGTTAGTAATTCAGAACCGTAACACTTGCCCTTTGTGCCGAGCTGAAGTTACATGGGTTGACAAAAAGTATTGTGATGGAAGCACTTGGGATACCAAGATCTGTATTTAATTTGAAAATAAATAAAAGTTAAAAAACAAATTGATCTAAGCCGTCTACAGTGATGATAATACAACAAAACAGTTTTATGTACTTGATTGATTGCACTTACTAGATTAAGAAGTACCCAGAACCAAAAATGTGATAATGTTGAAATATTTCAGTTTGAAATACAAAGTATTTCAGTATCTTCTATGCAAGCCAGGTTTACGTGTATTGTCTTTAATTCCCGTATGAAGGAATAATTCAAACAGCAAAATTTGTAAATTTTTAAGTTTTATATATTGCAACAGCTCAGTGTTGAAAAACGTTTGTAATAATGTAACGTATTTATTGTATGACATTCGATATGTATTCGTACAAATGTTAAAATTAGTAAGGTTGCAACTGTATTAGCTGAAAGATGCTAATAAATCTTCTATCATTTTACAACTCATTGTTAGTATGCAAAATACTCATGAGTTTGTTGAAACGTTTTTATCGTATCATCAAAACCATACTTTTATATATATTTTGTCTTTAATTAAATTCGCATATACCGTACGCGCGCAATTAAACGCAGTCTCCCATTTAGACGCAGCTCCCAAATAAACGCAGTGGGGCAAAATTGAATCTTGCAAAATAAACGCAGCTCTCAATTAAACGCAGCCCCTATTTTGGCGGGGCGATTTTTTCCTCATAACTTCTTGTATTGCATGTTAATCTAGTGCTAAAGCGTTTAGAAATACATTTAAAACTCTATAAATTGTCAAAACTTCCAGATTTTTTAAATATAAATTGACCATTTTATCATAAAAAAGTATCGTTTTTTGGGAAATAAGAGCAAACTACACAAATTTTCTCAATATTTTGCGCATTTTGCTGCTACAAAATTGTAAATTCGAAATAAACGCAGCTCCCATTTAGACGCAGTTCTCAAATAAACGCAGCTGCGTTTAAGGTGTAAAAATCCTTTGAAGCAAAATAAACGCAGCTGCGTTTAATTGCGCGCGTACGGTAAATATTATTAAGAAACAATATGCTAGCTTACAGTTAGAATAGTTTATTACAATTTTTTCAAATTAGTTTTCAAACAATAATTTTTATTACTTTTTATAAAAATCACTTTTACATTTTTTCTCACATTCAATATTAAGAAGTTGATAGTCTCATATACAACCCTTTTTAATTTATTTCAGAGTTGTTGTTAATTT
Organism: Entomobrya proxima; assembly: GCA_029691765.1. Taxonomy (NCBI): domain Eukaryota; kingdom Metazoa; phylum Arthropoda; class Collembola; order Entomobryomorpha; family Entomobryidae; genus Entomobrya; species Entomobrya proxima. Next base: position 47,767,356 of record CM056168.1, on the reverse strand, counting down.
CGTTGTCAAGGACGTTTATTGCCGACTGTACCATTGCTGTCGTAAAAGACGCTGACCCACCATACTCTCCAACTTTAAACCAATGTACACATTCCATGCAGGAAATGATCCGTTATTGTTCTGTAACGAAGGAAAAAGGTTCACAATTTTTGTCAAAATCTTTTGAATTTTTGCTACTTCAACTGAACATTTTATCCACGGATGTCCATCTACATTATGCAAGCCTAATGTTGTGGTTGCAAGAACAAGAGCTGCCATGTCCAAAGCTTGGTTTTTTTCATAGGCTTCAAATCTTAGTATTTCTTTTCCAGTAGTTTTGCAAACTGTTCACCAAAGTTTTCTTTTGCATAACTACTTTTGCTTATGTATCTACTCAACAAAAAGTACAATATATACCGGTTTGTATAATAAATCATTCCTCCAAGTTCTTTTTGTGATTCTTGTGTTTTGTGAAGTTCATCAATTAATTGACCGAGAAACTCAACAGTAGGTATAACTTTATAGTATGTATCTAGTCCAAAACTTGAAAGAAACCAAAGAAAATTGGCTATGCTACCAATATCAACACGAGCTTTGTGAAGCAAGCTTTTGTACAAAATTTGTCTTTCTTTGTCAGCACTTTCATGTAGCCAAGCCGAAATCCGTTGATCTTTATCAAATACTAAATTATCAATCATTTTCAAAGCATTTTCACGACATTCTGCTGCTGAAATGCTTCCAGTCATGTACAAACCCATCAGGCAAACGCTGGTATCATCAATATCGTCTGGCAACAAATTAGAACAGATGTCAGGAACATTAAGAAAATGGTTCCATAACCCTGAAGATTTTCTACTATTTACCACTACTTCAATTAATGTATTGATTAATGTTGCATTATTTGATTTCACTTTGCATAAAATCCCGAGTATAAATCCAGTATCAAAGACAACGGGAAGCATATCAATGATTTTCTCTCCTTTGTTAAAAAATGTATTTCTGCTGGAAATCCAAATGTTATACTGTGTTTCATTTCCAAAAATCGAGCAGCTTTCTGTTTGCATGATTCAAGTTTGTCCAGCGGTTGTTTGTATTTTGTCAAATGTTGTTCCAGCTTAGGAAATGATTTCAGAAGCAACTTCTCGTATTCAAACATGGTGTGCACTAAAACAAATTAAAAATTGTATATTATAGTATGTTTGTACAATTTTAATTAAATAACTACTAATCGTTTAGAAGTTTATATGCAAATTTCACAACTTGCAACAAAAATGGGATTTGATGGCGTAGCAGTTTTAGCAACTTAAAAAATTTTCGTACCTGTCACCAGACCAAATCTGAACTCCAACAGATATTTTTGAACTCTGAATTCTCAACAATTGTTTGTCTTAGAGAATTAGCTCACCGGCTTCACTTCGAAACCTTCTCTCTTACTATTATGAACGGTACTGCTTTCGGTCATTGTATTTATAGTATAAACTTTATACCAAAGAATGTCGTTCCGGTATTGTTGTTATGCATTTCTAAAAAACTGACCGCAATGAGGACTACAATAGTAAATTCTTGCTACTTGGGAAAAATACTTGTTGCACACAGCAATGGCGTGTGTGCACAGCAAAATTTGCATGATTTCCTATAAACACAAACCAGTTTTGAATGGACAGTTGATAGATATACTGCAGCTTATAGAGTTACAAAAATGCGCATGTAACTTGTAAAGTAAGTAATGATTTATGGATTTTAATTCAAACTGCACATAAATTTAAATTCTGCATGCAAAATTTGCTACATCTGCGGTAAACGAGCTACTTGGTAAACAAAATATTTGGTAAAAAGGATGATGTAAATCTTGTTCCGCAGAGTTTGACCTATAAATGAATTAGAAACTTTTATAACCAACCAAACAAAAGTTTTGTATATTATGTACCTAATTTTATTTCAAAATATAAATGGCTCGAAGAAGTCATAAAGACATCAGAACTATAACTGAGCTTCAAGAAATTTTTAGCGTAGCATCAACAATTTCAGTGCAATGCAGAATTCAAATCTAAAATTGAATTCTGAAAACTCGCCATCCTTTACAGTCCAAGATGTTGAGGATGAATTTGGAAAAACTTTTCAATGGATATTGGACAATTTAGAAACATTACTGCCATCATCCTCTGGTTTCGATTGGAGAGAAACTCAGGAATGGTTAAAGTTGGTGATAAGTTATAACGTTCCACATGGAAAGCAAATCAGGTTGAGTTAAAAAATTCTTTAAATTTATTTGACTTTTGAAATAATATACCATCTACCATATTTAGGGGACGTCTGGTGGAGTCAACATATAAAATTCTGGTGCAACATCACAAAAATGAAGAATTAGAGTTGGCTCGTGTGCTGGGTTGGTGTGTTGAATTGGTAATTATAATTATAATTAATTACCTGCTTTGTGATTTAAGTAGTATTACAAAGTTCCTTTGTTTCAGTTGCAGGCGGCGTTTTTAGTCGCCGATGACATAATGGACAACGGTGTTACCAGGCGTGGACGCCCCTGCTGGTACAAAGTAAATGGGTTGGGAAATATGGCATTGAATGATGCATTTTTATTGGAACACATAGCTTTCCAACTACTACAAAAACGTCTTGGCAATTTAAAAGTGTACACAGCTCTTATGAAAATTTTATTGGACGTGACATTTAAAACTGTCTTAGGACAAAGCGCAGACACACGATCATGTAAACAAAAGGACTTTGAAAGTTATACAGAGTGTAACTACAAATTCATAGCTACTTTTAAAACAAGTTACTACACTATGTATTTACCAATTGTGCTTGGAATGACATTATCTGGTTTAACTGATGACATTAATATTTTGGAAAATGTTAAAGAAATAACGCTACAAATTGGATTGCTTTTTCAAATCCAAGACGATTACTTTGATTGCTTCGGTGATGAAAAGGTAAATGGTAAAAAAGGAACAGATATCCAAGAAGGAAAGTGCACTTGGCTTTTTATTACGACAAAGCAGAAATGTTCAAGTTTGCAATACGAAACTCTAAAAAATAACTACGGAGTAAATCATGTTGACAATGTATCAGTTGTAAAAAACTTGTACAATGAACTGGAAATTCCAAAAACTTTTGAAAACTGTCGGAATACTATGTATTCATCTATCTGTTGGTCTATTGGTCATGTTAATAATATTGATGTACGAAAGGTTTTGTCAGCTCTTTTAGAAAAAATATACAGTCGTACTAAATAGCTACTTTCTGGATAAAATGAACAAGTAATAAAAATATTTTTTTTAAACATAATATTATTAATATTATTCTGGTTTATTTATGCATAATTACAGTATTTTACACAATCCGTGACCATACTGAATACTAACTTTCTTTTCATTATCATCTCATTAATACCAAAACTGGTTTGGAGCATTGTGAACACGGTAAAAATAGTTTTCACGGTGTTTGGGGAGGATTCTAGGCCCTTTTGGTAACACCAGTGGCAATAGGCTAGGCAAAACGGGAAGATTATTCCGAGCTTCCAAAATGCCTAAAAACAATGTAATGAATGGCTAGTTAATTAATTAATTTTAGAACGATTTTTGGGGAGTTTCGTACGTTTAATGAATGGTTATGAAGAGCGTGACGATAAGCAGGTTGGTTGAGCAGGAGCAAATTGACCGCCACGATAATCACATCGTATTCAATGTACTTGTCCACCAGTTCCCCACTGTTTTTCATCAATTAAGATCCCTCAATCAGACCAATCATTTAATCATTCTTCAAACCCTAACAAAAATTATCTTTAGGTTAATTCATACAAAATTCATTCAAAATATGTTCATAAGTACATTAATCTATTTAATAACAGTGCGTGGGAATTGGGAATAATGCACTTGACACTTGATAATGGCCAGTTAATCCTCCAGCACACCTATTTATTTAATGAGGATGCTGACAGGTGTGAAAAGTTTGGGATGCAACAGTTAAAATGCGATAATGACGATGATGAAGACAACAACTTAACCAATAAACTGACAATCTACTGCTAGTCACCAAGATTCCAAGAGAATTTAAACTTAATGAATTTACTGAAAACTTGTACAGAATTTGACTGTTGACCTGCTAATTAACTTTTAATGGAACATTTAGTTTTCGGAAAATGATTTTGGAACATACAAGCTATTGATTAGAAATCAAAAGTGAATTTTTATCAACGCTATTTTACCAATAAAAATAGGTAATGGAAGAAAATTGAAAGTACCAATAGTGGATTTTGGTTAACTTTTCAGACAAAAGCTTACAATTTTTAGAATGGGTTAATAGATAAATGAAATTATGTTTAAGTATATAATTCACAAGATTACAGGAAGGCTTATACAAAGTTTCTATTGTATGAAACTAATTCTCTACGACCGACACAAGTTAAACAATTAAACAAAATTACAGATATCTAAGTTTTAAATATTATAAATTGAGTAACAACTTCATCTAGAAAAAGCTTAAAAATTTAAGATCCTCTTGTAACCAAAAATGTATTTTCGACAGACTTCCTTCTTTTCTTAACAGAGCACGAGAAACTTCTTCCGCATTTTACTAAGCATACTGTCGCTTATCTGAAACGGAGGTAAAATGCTAATCAATATAATGACAAATACTTAACAACTGATAAATAAAATTGCAACTACTTAGCCTAATTACCTTAGATTCGGGCTTAATACACTTGCTCAAGTCCAAGCATTTTAAGGAGCCCATCTTCAAAAGCACGAAATGGCAGATCAGAGTTGTAGGTAGGTAGTGCTTGTAGAAATTCTCAAGTCTAAGAGACTTCAACTCTGAAACAAAAAAGTAACAATTTCTTGCAAAATTTTCCGAGATACATCAGTCGTAGTAGATACTTACCTTGAAGGAATTTAGCAGGCATTCCGCTAGTCTTTAAGTAGTAGCTGGCAGGCAAAACCCCTTGGAAGTTTAGTGCCAACAGCTCGTTTGCAGAGGCTCCACACCATCCCATACCTCTGATCGTCAACTCCTCCACATTCTGCCAAGCCTGAAACACAACCTGCAAAATTTCTGTCCAGCCCGGTATCTTCAATTTCCTGACATTAGGAAAGATCCTAGCCGCATGCCAGATCCATACCTGATCAAAGATAAGTAATTCTAGAATTTCCACAGTTTCCACAGGTGGAAGATCAGAATTGAGAAAAGCCTCCAAAACAGTGTTGTGATTGGAAGTCAGTGACAACTGTTGCAGAGATGGAAACTGCCTTGTGTAGTAGATCCCAGAGAATTTTACTCTACTGTCGGTTCCAATTGTCAGGCGCTTGAGCTTCCGAAGACGGGGAAACTCCACCGTCCATTCCGGGCTCCATTCCCATTGATCACATTCCACAAATAGCTCCTCCAAGGTTTCACTTTGGCTCTCCATAAACTTCATCCATCCCTCACCAACTTTAGTTAAACTCGCATAACACACCAGATTTAGTCGCAAGCTGGTTAACTTAAGATCAATATTCGCCAGCCTATGAAAGTGATTGTCAAGTAAGGCTGTACGCGAGTGAAATTGAAGGGTACTGATTTTCAGTTTAGGGACAACACGCTCCATTAGATTAATAAACAACTCAAGGGTTTCGGGGCGATCAACTCCTATCCCTACGTATAGCGTAGAAACCTGGGGTGCATTTTCTAAGATATTCTGAAAGAATGCCGGGTTACTTCGGATAATGTCCACTGGAGGTAAATCTCGTGCTCGAAATCTAGAGCTTGCTTTAAGAGTCTTTAACCGTGGGAACTCAACATTTAGTGGAGCATCCAACTGAAACAATTTTGTAGCGTCCTTGTATCCAATTTCCAGTTGAGTGGCCAAGGGACCAATCGCCTCAAAAAACTCTCTTAGAATTTTCTCTAGACCGTCCATTTTATCTAGTCCGTCGTCAATTATGCTTGCCTCTACCCTAAACTTAGTAACAGGGAACTGGGAACTAATACTGGTGCTTATTACACTACTAAGCTTAGCCATATCTTCAATTCTGTAAATCTTTTTAAATCCAGTTCGGGAGACGACGGACCTTCCAAAAAATCCGACCGGATTACACTTTTCCACAAGACTACGTCGACTAGCTTGTTTCCACTGCTGGCATACCTGACGACAGGCCTTCAGGTCTCGAACGGATAAATAGCTGAATATATTGTCCAGGACCTAAAAACATAAATGTTATCATCAAAAAGCTTTAGGACATCGGAATATGATTAAAATTAAAACGTTAACAACTTGACCCTTGACCACTTAAAGTGGTCCACTCACCAGATCATTTTGCAGTGCTTGCGTTACACTAAACGGAACAGCTGATTCCTCCTCCACACGGTCTCCCCCGGCATTACTGATTGGCAAGGTCTTCCCCTTCTTCCCTTTCTGCTGGTCTTTCGAAGTGGACGTCATGATCCGCTGATCCCAAAGTTGTCCAAGGCAATTCCTGAAAAACCACAAAACTTGAATTTAATCGGTAGTAGAAGAAACAACCTGGCACAAAATTACTGGCTTCAAAAATATTCGTTAACGAAAGAAATGTAATTTTTCACACCTTAACAAGTGGTAACAAAAAACAAAAGCTGCAACAATGCTACGATAAGCAAAATAGCCAAGTAGGGATGATAAGTAAATTTACTTCGATAAGTGTTAGTTTTAACTGAAGTAACTGGTTATCTCTCGCGTTCACAGTTGACTGTTGACATTCTTGGCAAGAATTTCTTGCACAGCTGAACCTGAGTGCAGTGTACCCTGGGCCGAATGTAACTTCAAATGATGGCCGACTGCTTTCTATGGTAGGTGCTGAGTGTATGCATTTCAAGACCAACCATGCTGCGTAAGTTACGCAGCGTAACCAAATTTGGTATACAGACACTTGTGAACCTTGGCCAGAACGAATTACAGGTCAATTGGTCAACTTCAAAGGCCTAGAGTCACCCACGGTCTAATATTTTTATAGAGGACCTATATCATGCGGCACATGATTTTAGATCAATTTTACCAGGATTACGAATATTATGTCCATATTATGTGAAAATCCGACTTTCTTTGGCTCCGAAGTCGATTCCTAATTACGCCATTTGCAATGGTGTATTCTCTTTATTGTTCTTTGGAGACGTTCTTTACAGTTTGCTATAAAGCGTATGGTGAAGAACAGGAAGTTATTGAAATTCTTGAGGATGCTGGCGCCCATGATTGCTGTATGATTCCTTGTTTTTGTACTCCATGTCGGGTATATGGTGCCATGCTATATTTTCCTTTTGCAATGCTTTAGAGGCAAAGAATTATTTTGGTTTATTTGTAAAATTTTTGCAAGTGGTTGGTTAGTAATTCAAAATCGTAACATCTGCCCTTTGTACCGGGCTGAAGTTACATGGGTTGACAAAAGTATTGTGATGGAAGCACATTATGGGATATCAAGATCTGCATATAGGTAATTCTAAAGTAAATTTACTTAAAACAAATTGAGCTAAGTCATCTTTAGCAGTGACATTAAAGCGGTGTTATAATTGCCTTGAATATCTAATATTATGGTAATAAAAAAGATAAGCAGTTTGATTTTTAATACATGTTGAGAGTAAGTAATATGTATTACCAAAATTATGATAGCATTGAAATGTTTCTACTTAAAATATCTTATCAACATGCCAGATTTACGCGTATTTTCTTTAGGTATAAAGCAAATATTTTGTGCAACAAAATGTGTAAATTTTTCTTTTCGTTATTAGTTTTATTTTCATTTAAAGTTAGTTTAGTTTTCTTTATTACGACAGCTCAACATTGAAAATAGTTTTTATTAACGTAATGTATTTACAGAAAAAATGGACATTTTTAATTTTTAAAATGAAAAAAAATAGCTTAACCAAAAAAGCTAATAAATTTTCAATCTAATTTATAACTCATCTTTGATTAATTTCAAAAGATAGTAGTGGTTGGCCAACTAGAACTTGTGTCTGTGGTACTGGTGACATCTTCTGTAGTAACTGTAATGGCTTCTGTAATTTCCGTAGTTTCAATTTCAAAACTTGTTTGCACCCTTTCGCACTCTTCTATATATGCTTCGTTTTCTTCCAAATCTCCATCCTTTTTGTAAAATGTATCAACTTTCAAATCATCGTCAAAATCCTTAGCATCAACATATCTAGCCGTTCCAACCAGTTCCAAAGTCACCCATTTAGCCCATCTCTCAAGCAACTCAAACCTGTCATCCAATCTATCTTTCTCAATGCCATCCAAGTTTACCCATTCTAGTTGCATTGTCCATAGAGTATACGGACTCAGACTAAAATTACCATTTTTCAATTTTTCATACATTAAGTCACCTGTCATATCCCCCAGTCTATATTCTAAGGTTACGTTTTCTCCAATCATTTTGTATGCATCTTTGCCCCACTTATAATATGAAACTCCACTATGTGTCATTGTAACCTTTAGGCTTTGTAACAAAACTCTAAAATCTGTATCATGAATAGTTTCATCAATTTTCAAATTAATTCCAACCTGGTTAAGTTTTACAGCGTCTTTGCAGCTTTTAGCTACATCCGCTTTTAAATGTATCTTTTGTCCTCTTAACAAATGCAAAATTTCAAAAGCCCATTTGTCATTCTGCCAAACGTAAAATAGAGTTTTGAAAAAAATTCCATGTTTGAAACTGGTATTTCTATCAAAGTCTATCCATTTCTCAACGCTGTCCAAAAACATTTTTGGTGTGATTTTGTCCGTTGTATCTGAGTTTTGGACTGTTTTGGCAAAAGGAAACACCCACATTTTCATCCGGTTTAGCATTTTATAATATGCTGCTTCTAGAATATTTTGCTCAACTTTTCTATGTAGCTGGGTGGACTCAGACTGAAACTCGGTTGATGTTGTTCTATTTGCAGACAAGAGATAAACCTCAACTTTTCTTAAGTTTTGATATGCTTCTACATTTTCATACAAGTCAATCATCAAAGTTAACCCAGTTTGAATTCTGTCAAATGCTGTTTGAAATGCAGGACTTTTAACACCATCCGCCAAGTATTCTAACTCTGTTTTTGCCTTTTCTATTCGCAATTTGACATTGCATGCCGTAGCAACGTTTTGTAAATCAGCTTCATGTAACCTACCAACAGACTCATACCATTTGTGTTTTAAGATTGAAAAGTACGCCGTTACTGACTCTACTAATTCTAGAAAAATCTTTTCGACTTTGATTCTATCTGAGAATGCATCTTCTGCAAAATAATTTACCTGATTTGATATTTTCACCAAACGAATTTGAGTATCATTAAAAGTTAAATTTCCAAAATTTAACACTGGTTGATCCCCAAAATGTATCATTTTTGAATTGTTTGAAGCTGTCCTAGGTTCTAGCCACATTTTACATTTCAGCGACATTTTGGTCCACGTGCTTTATCATTTCGGAGCTACCGTTGATATCCCATCTTACCAAAACATCTAGATAAAGTTTTTCATCTGTCATAAAATCTATTACGCTGGCAGCGAATGGAAACACAGGTAGCATTTGGTATAGTTGTAGGGTTTCCTTGATGTTGTCATGACGCGTTAGTTGCCACTGAATTTCATCAAAATTTCTTACAGAGTCTTTAGATACCAAAATCTCAGATAGTTGCATTTCTACAACTGACACTTTTCCTTCAATTTCAGAAAGCATATTTACAATTGCCGGCGTTATGATCTCTGCCACCCAATACTTTAAAAAGTTAGTTTTGCTACGAATTTGAGTTTCGAAATCTTGCTTGTTTTGCTTAATTATGTTCATTGTGACATAGTTTTCAAAAACTTTCTTTTGACTAATTAGATAAGCCTCAACATCGTTTACCAAATTATTGCTACAATTTCCATGCATCCTCGCGTAAGCATCGGCAAGTTGTAAATGTACAACTTCAATATTGTCGCTAGTTTCTTGCAAATTCTTTGCAAATTTCTCAAATATTTGAGTAATATAAAAATACCTTTTGTCATGCAGATTTTGATACGCTGGGCTAACAAATGTTTTGTCAAAAGCTTCAAACTCCTTCAGGTAAAATCTAATTTGATCTTTAATAGAACCGAAAAATGAAGTGTTCTTATTAATTACATCTTCTAACTCCGTGATTGGTTTGGATGTGTAGCCAACAGCTAAGTTTTTGCTAACCAAGTTAGCCACACTTTCCCATTTTTTGATGATATATGCAGGTAATTTTGCTTGTACCAAACCTACCCTATTATAGGTGCTTGCCGAAGCCGAAAGTCCACGATTTCCACGTCGAGCTGACGAGCTTTTTGGATTACACCCGAGACCTTGTTGGAAAATAGTGAACCGTTTACATTGCTGCCCTTGTCCAGGATTTCCTCCCTCGCCACCTTTACCGGATCGTCCATTCTCACCTTGCTGGCCTTGTTTTAAGTTGCCAGTAATTATTTTGTTCCATATTCCAGTTTCATTTGATAAAACATAAACAAAAAAATTTCCAGGTTTTCCTCCAAAACCACCAACGCCTCCGCTACCTCCATTACCACCAGGCTGCCCTGGATGTCCGGCAAGTTCTGTATATTGAATATGTGAATCGTACCATATAGTTTGAATACTTCCAGCCGGATTGTTACTCCCATCTGCTCCTTTCCCTCCATCTCCACCATCTTGACCTCGACCTCCATTACCTCCATTACAGATAACTTGTAGTTTGTCGTTTGACATATTTCTAGCCACATGAAACGCAATTCCAAACATCGAGCCTCCAGCACCTCCTGGCAATCCGGGATTACCCATTTTACCATTTTGTCCTATATTAATTTGACCAGATTGAGCTTTGGTTGGATTTATCTGCAAAGCGTCGTATCCTTTTAGATTAATCGTTCTATCTCCAATTATGTTCCAGATGGGAGCAATTATTACCAGGCTTAACTCACGCCCAATAGCTGAAATGTCTGCGTCAATGAAAATTGTGTGAGTTGCATAAACCTCTAGTTTTGACACTATTGTGTTAGCGTTTTTGCAAAGTTTGTTTTCAGCTAGTTTTTGAGCAAATTCGCTGACCCTAACAAAGTTTCCACTAACGTGAGCATTTGTTCCACTGCAAGTGATTTCGGTAGGTTTAGTAGTAAATTTCATCAGATTTATAAAGATGTCTCCTAGAATTGGTCGATAACTGTCTTCTCCTAACTTCCTGATAAATGTTTTCACTTTTCCAGGTATAGGAATATGCTCTACCAAATCCAAATAACTTATCCACTGACCAATATGTCGAAAATGCGAATGGCTCACTTTGTTCTTTTCAGTTTGAAAATTGTACAAATAAATAACTGTTTCCACTTGTTTGCAAAAATCTAGCCATATGTTAATTTCAGCATAATCATCCCGCAGCTTTGTGACGGCATTTTCCCAAATCATGACAATTTCCAAAATGTCATCAAGTTCAAAAAATTCAATATAGATTTGTTTGCGCTTGATCATGTCGTGGAATGTGCTGCTTACATGAAACCCAATGTTTTTCAAACTAATGGAAAATGTATTTGCAATAACTGTCAAGTCAGCATTTCTTGACAGTAAAACAGTGGATTGATGTAAAACATCTGTAAGATTTTTAATCTCATTGTGCACATTTGCCGTGATTTGTATCATCTGGGTCAAATTTGTAAACGATTTAGAGTATTTTGTTTCCATCCATTTTTCAAAAAGGGAAATCTGCTGATTGACGCCTTATGCAATCTCCTCTTTGACTGTTTTTGAAATTTGGCGTATGCTTTGAATGGTGCTGGCTCCAAATGTGTAGCCAAAGTCTGATAAATCAACGGACGTAAATATTAATTGTGAATCAAGCAAATATTGCATACGCCGTTGATTTTCTGTTGTTGTAGTAGATTCTACCAGTGGTCCACATTTTTCTGGCTCTTTAGAGTAGGCGACCCGCATCGAATTTCCTAAGTGATCTTTTGCAAGAAGAGTTTCAACAAAAAGTATTTTGCTTTCAATACTGCTCCTGTCTTGTTGAAAGGTATTGGAACTTTTCAGTTTTGTATACAAGAATTGTTTGTAAGAGAAAAGAAACTTTGAAATGCTTTTTTCAATGTATTCATGAGATAACAATTTGTTAACGTTTGTGACAATCACTCCAGACGAGTTTTGATACTTTGAAAGGTTTTGCATAAGTTTTGTGGCGTGAATTGCTAACTCGTCAAATTTGTGCATGTCAAGTATGGTAAACGGCACTGCAAACAGCAATTTCACTTTGTCCACTTTACGTTGAATGACTTGACTTATGAAAAAGTTTGTTGCCATATTCCTCTCAGGACTATGCATATTTTCAAAATTGGGGCAATAATAGAACGCAGGTGTATTTTGTAGTTCAACGCCACTGCCTTTTATCAATGTTGGAATCAGATTCGTGGTTGCTACTGCGTTGCAACTACTTTCATACTTTTCGTCGTATACTACAAGTTGTCCCGTTTTTGAATAACTTGCGTACAAGTTCTCAAAGTCTCCAGAGAGATACCTAGCAGTTTCAGTTTTTGCAGAGTCGTCGTTGCCAAAAATGAAAACGGCTTCATTTACGTAGCCCATCCGATCAATTTCATCTAAGCCATCATTGAGAGTCGATTGAAGGTCAATTTCAATGTGATTTGAAGAACATGAGAAGTTGTAGTAACTCTCAGGCAAATCCTTGCAGGGCTTCTTATTCTGTATTTTTGTGACATTGGAAGTGAATGGTTCTGAATGATCTAAATAATTATATGTTCTTAGTTAGCTTTTAACATTTAGAAACTTTTTAAGATCAACGTTAAAACTGGAATAATATGTATGTTTTAATTACGGGTTTTCTTGGATGATGTAAGATGTTGAGTTGTTACAACAGTTAGTGTTGCGGTAACTATTGCAGATATTATTACTACAATCGTAGTGTAAAGGATTTTGTTTTTTGAAAAAGAGTTTTGCAAATCCATTTTTGATAGTTACTTCAATTACTTCATCGCAGTACCATATATAAATCTTTAGTCATACGCAAGCAATTTATCTAAATAAAAGTGGTTCAAATAAATATTTTAACTCAGGAACAAATTTTCTGACTGTTCAAGAGTAGCATTAATCAAAAAATGAAAGCTATCAATACAAATTGTCTTTTGAATCCAATCAATCTTGTCGGATATCCGGTGGCTCTTGGAGAATGAAACCTAAGTACTAAATTAAGTAAATAGCAATAATGCAGGAACGAATGACTACGTGACAGATTCAAGCTGCTTGTAAATTTGCATTTGTGATAAGTTTACTTGCACCGGATATCCGTTTGTTGATAAACTGCAAAATGTTCAAAATGCATTCTTACACTTAGAGAATATTATGTACAACATTCTTGCAATTAGGGCTATGACAAGCATCAACATGTTTAAAGATTTATTAATAAATTTTGCAAAGTTATATTTAAGACTTTCGACTAACGCTCATGAAAAGCAAATTTATTCAAATTATACATGGTATAGTATGGCTAAATAGCACACTGTGTTAATTAAAAAACGTAATTACGTCAAATCGCGCAATCAACTGTTGATACTCGCTGTATGACTAAACACTTTTCTTCTAAAACAAGTAAACGGCACTAGAAACAACAGGATATCCGTTAAAAATAACAAAATTGTTTGTTCATACATATAATAACGCATTTACCAAAAAATTACAATATTCAATTGGAGGCGTTCAATCAGTGGAGGTCATGGGTACAATCTCCCCAAAAAATGAATCACCCAAGCAAAACTTTGACTCATTGAAATAAATACAATGCCGTTAAAGCAGAGCATAAAATTTGTAGGAAATTTTCTAGAGGAGCATTCACGTCATAAAATAAATTTTCCAGGCTGCTATAGTTTCAGCTAAACAATTTTTTCATTACTTTATATAATTTAAGCTATTCATACATAAAAACCGATTATTTTAAATTTTTTAGGTTAACAGCAGCGTTATAGTTCCATTTAAAATTGTATACAAAGTTGTTACTACCGTTGTCTTGTGCACAAAATAGTACTCTCCTACATCCACCCGAAACACTTGCACGCTCCTCATATATTTCCGCATCCATTTGGTGTAGCACTCCTTAGAGTGTGTATTATTCATCCAGCTACTTTTCATGTTTACCGATGCTTCAAACAAAAGTCCTAATTTGCGGTATACTGAAGACAAATAGAGTATAGCGGTGAATGCCGCAATAGCCATTATTCTACCTTGTTTTCCACCCAGTTTCATAACGCCATATAAAGCCAGCACGGCTATTCCCATAGTAACCGATTTTTGTAAAGGGTGTACCCAAATGCGGTAAGTGTCAATGAAAAGAGAGTGAAGAACCCGGAATACGTTTAAGGTTTGAAGAAATGTGTTGCGGTTTCGAAGGGATGGAATGGTTTTGTGATTTTCAAAATTTGGACTGTTTTGGAGAAAAAATAGAAATTTAGACAAATTTTTATAAAAATTTGATATTTTTCACGTACTTACTTTAATTCGTTTAAAAGCCGAATCCCAGCACATGCATATCCATAAATAGGAAATATGTAAAAGTACATATTTGTCCACAAATTGAACCAGACCCAACACTGAATCAGCACCAGTAAAATTTTCAAACTTTTAGGTAAAATCCCACTAACAACCAAGCTGGTTAGAAAATGGTGCTCTTCAGGTTTCTTTTTCATTAGTAGAAAATTCTGCAAATAAATTAGCACCGCGACAATAATAAACGTGGTGTAAAATGTGCTACATCGTACAAGATATTTTAAATTAGGCTTTTTGTAAGTTTTTCTCAGGTTTTCAAATACTTTTAAGTATTCTCGTACAAAGTAGTAGACAGAGTTATTCTTAATCACTGTTTGAAAATCAAAAACGACCGAAAGAGTGTAGCAAGTTAAAACATATAAAGTTTGCATGATCAACCCTAAACTAGAGTTTTGATTTAAAAGACAAAGCAATTGATAAGCGACAAAGAGAATGTATAAAAAGTTAAAAATGTTGTGTAGTCGTTCAAACACCTTTCGCATTATACTTGAGCTTTTTGGAGATACGCTAAGGCAATTTTCCTTTTTGTGGTAAATAAAGTGACAAGGGGAACCACCGCAAAACCAAATTAGGTTTCCGGCTAAAATTATATATTTTCTGGAATATTTGGAAAGCATTTTGCAGAAGCTTGAAAAATGAAGTTGTTATTATCGTGAACAGTGCCAGCTGATATGGGCCAAAACACTTAGCTCGTGTAGTAATAAAAAGATGGTTAAGAATAGGAATGTTTATCAATATTTATAAAATGAGTCAACACTTTACTCAGGGCAACACGAAAACACCATTTGTAGGAAAATGGATTGTTTGTTAGCCTGCCATTTTGCTAGACTAATGAAATTCCTGGAAAGCTTAGGCAAAAAGAAATAAACAGGTTAATGGGTACTCGTATTTTGTTTATTAGCTTTCAGATATATTTTTGTGCTAGTAGATAGCCTTTGACACAAATGTCGGCTATTAACGACTTGAATATTTAAGACGTTTTAAAACACAGTCTGGACTTTGACAGGTTGAAAAATACCTAAGTGGCACGTGTTAACTGCTTTCTTTGTAATAATTCCGATTATATATGCAAATGTCTTTAGAGAGCAACTTTTAATTGCCACTTAAAAGGAAGCTTAATTAATGTCAAATCTTTTTCGAAGAATTATGGTTATTGCCAAAACACTTTAATTTGTCAAAAATATGGCACACGTTTATGTCAAAATTGTTTGAGTTTGATAAAAAAAACTTTACTTTTATGGGAATCGACTGTTATCTACTAAAAAACTTGCAGCCTACCCGTTGTGCTGCCTTGTTCTTCCTTTTTGCCCAGTAGGTGCACAGGGAACTAACATTCTTATAATTTTCTTCTGTGTTTGCTATGAAGGCTCATGCCTAGATATGCATCTTCCAAATTAAATATTTCGGGAACTGTTCTAGCTCTCTTTATTTTTGACAGGAGCTACATCAACAGCCTTTTTCTTTTTAGCTCGAAAAATAAAAGATTCTACTGGCTTTTTGGTGATGATTTTGGCTGGTGCAGATCAAACAACCGTATTAATTACAACTAGTGCCAGCAATATTATAAAATAGTGACGGGTTTTGAACTGCCGCATATTTGGTCAGTACCTGCAAAAGACAACGGCAAATAGCTTCGTTATAAAGAACGTAAACAACAGCAAATATTTTTATATAACTGGAATTACAATTCAAGAAATGGCAAAAACCGTTTAATCGTATTTACCTTACGTTGCATAAAAGTTATATGGCGATTTATCATCCAGACAAACAAGCTTGCGTCATCGATCCAATTATCTGAGACAGCGACAGGCTGCACAATTTATGGACTTGTGTCAGTTATAACTGTGCATCAATAAAGCTATATAATATATTTCCTTTAGTTTGCTCTACAACAGTTTGGTTAAACTATCTATATAACTGCTTTGCTGGTAATTAAGATAGCTTCAAACTCCAGCATGGTTTTTTCAATACACTAAAGTAACACTGTTCATCGCCAATTATCGCCAACTTTTAGGGGTCGGTACAGTATCCATTTTTAGAAAGGGAACTAAATCAAATAACTGTCGTAGTTTAGTTTTCTCCGCATTTTAGTTGACTTTTCAATTTGTAATTTTATTAGTAAGCTTAATACGATTATTGCAGCGTGAGAATGAATTATCTTATAAGTATTGCACATGCAAGTATATTTATTAATCTGCTGATGTAACTGGTAGTCATCCGCACAGGTAAGTAGAATAGTAGATACTCCTTTTAAATTAAAGTCATTGTGAACTATGCATTTTGCTTAATTCCTAACTCACCTTTTCTGTAAACAGCATTCCAAAATACACTGTTGAATTGGATGCAAATATAGAGAGTCAAACAATTCTCTTTTGGTTTGTTTTTACCAAAAAGTCTGCCTTCTTGTTGTAAACTTATAGCGAACTACCGTTCCGACTACATTGAACAACATCAGATTGCTTATCATTGACTCAAGGCAAGTGGGTATGTCATTAATGGCAATATTTGCAAATTTTGTAATTTTTAAGTGATCTAGTTTTTTGTCAGGAGGGAACGAAATGATTCTCATAGTTCCAATGCAAAATTATATAGACCCCCATAATTTGCACATTATCATTTATTTTTATTCTGACACATAAAATTTACAGTATACAGGAGCGCTAATACAAAGTTTATTTTTATGAAATTAATTTCCTATGAACGAACAAGTTAAACAACGAAACTAAATTTAACATCTAAGTTTTAAATATTATAGATTGTGTAACAACTTCATGTAAAAACTTATTAAACATTTGAGATTCTTCTTCGTAACCAAAAATTTACTTTCGACTGACTTCCTTCTTTTCTTAGCACAGCACGAGAAACTTCTTCCGCATTTGACTAAGCATACTTTTGTCTATCTGCAACGAAGGAAAAATGATTACGGAAAATTAAAAAATGCTAAGCAATAACATGGCCAACACTTAAGAATTTATAAATGAGATCGCAAGTAATTACCATAGATTCAGGATTCCTACACTTGCTCAGGTCCAAACACCTTAAGGAGTCCATCTTCAAAAGAACGAAATGGCAGATCCAAGTTGTAGGTTTAAGTTCAAGTTTAAGAGTCTTCAAGCCTGAAACAAACAAAATGAGGAGAAATAACAGTTCTAAGTTTATTTAGTTTATTTCGAGATTCGTCGTTCGTACTGGATACTTACCTTGAAGGAATTTAGCAGGCATTTTGCGATTGGGTACTCGGTACCGGTTGGAATGGAAAACGCCCTGGAAGTCCATTGCTAGCAGCTCATCAGCATAGTTTTCATACATCCCCATGCGTTTGATAGTTAACTCCTCCACATTTTGCCAAGCCCGGAATACAGCCCGTACAATTTCTATCCTGTCCTGTATCATCAGTTTCTTGACATTTGGAAAGATCCTAGCCGCATGCCAGATGTGGGCATCACCAAAGAGGCAAGGCAATTCTAGAGTTTCCACAGTTTCCACAGGTGGAAGATCAGAATTCAGAAAAACCTCATAATTATTGCCGCCATAGAAATTCAGTGACAACTTTTCCAGAGATGGAAACTGCTTTGTGTAGAAAATCCCAGAGAATCTTATATTCTCGCAAGATCCTATTGTCAGACGCTTGAGCTTCCGAAGACGGAGAAAGTCGACCGTCCACTCCAGGCTCCGTGATGCATAACATAGCTCCACAAATAGCTCTTCCAGGGTTTCACTTTGGCTCTCCAGAAATTTCATCCATCCCTCACCAACTTCAGTTGAACTCAAATTAAACTCCAAATTTAGTCGTAAGCGGGTTAACTTTAGGCCAATATTCGCCAGCCGGTGAAAGTGATTGCCAAGTAATAATGTTTTTGACTGAAAGTGGAGGGTGCTGATTTTTCGTGCAGGGAGAAGACTCTCCATTAGATTAAGTAACAAATCCATGGTTTCGGACTCAGCAACATCTATATCTAGCGTAGAAAGCTGGGGTGCATTTTCTAAGATATTCTGAAAGAATGTCAGGTTACTTCGAAAGCTGGAGGAACCTCCTCGTGTCGACTTTGCTTTTAGGGTCTTTAACCGTGGAAACGCAACATTTAGCGGACCATCAAACTGAAACAATTTTGCACCGTCCATGAATCCAATTTCCAGTTGAGTAGCCAAAGGACCAATCGCCAGAATAAACTCTCTTAGTATTTTCTCAAGATCGTATTGATCTTCGGGAAGGTAAAGGCTCGCTCGTTCGTCCCTAATTATGTTTGCATCTATCATAAACTTGGTAACAGGGAACTCGGAACTGGTACTTATCACACTATTAAGTATCTCCATTTCTTCAATTCTGTGAATCTTCTTAAAACCTTCTCGGAAGCGGACGGACCACTCAAAAAATCCGACCGGACTACACTTTTCCACAAGACTACGTTGACTAACTTGGTTCCACTGCTGGCATACCTGGCGACAGGCTTTCAGGTCTGGAAGGGATAAATAGCTGAATATATTGTCCAGGATCTAAAAACACGAATCATCAAAAAGCTTTAGAAAGTGGAAATGGGAATATGATTATTAAAATTAAAACATTGACAACTTGACCATTGACCACTTACCAGATCATTTTGCAGTGCTTGCGTTACACTCAGCGGAACATCCGTTTCCTCCTCCACAGGGTCTCCACCGGCATTAATGATTGGCATGATGTTTCCCTTCTCCCCTTTCTGAACGGTTTTCATAGTGGACGCCATTATCCGCTGCACTTAAAGTTGTTCAAGGTAATTCCTGGAAAACCACAATTAATTGGTAGTTGAAGAAATAACCTGGCTTGCGGGTTTGGCTGACAATTACAACCTTTAAAAAATAGTGCAAGAAATGTAATTTTTTATACTCCTGACACGCCTTAACAAGTAGTCCCAAACAACAAAAGCTTCAGTAATACGACGATAATCAAAATAGCCAAGTAGAGGTGATAAGTAATCTTACTTTGAAAAGTGTGAATTAAATTAACCGAGTTAACTGCTTATCTCTCGCGTTGACTGTGGACATTGCATTCCAGCTCAGCAGAACCTGACTGGGTGCAGCAGTTTAGCGAAGTGTTCACTGGGTCAAATGTAAATACTCGAGAAATTATTCAAATGATGGCGCCAAGCTACTACTTTCTATGGTTGGTGCAGTATGCATGCATTTCAATGCGCAATCATGACGCGTAAACGAAAGTAAGCCGACTCTGGAAATGCGCAAGATAAGCAGATCTTGGAGAACCTTTCAAGTTGTAGTTGCGTTTATTATCTGCTGCTGTGTGTCATGAAAATTGATTTAATGAAGGTTTTAATTGAAAATGGTGCAGATGTTACTGCCATTTGTGGACCAGTACCCTCTTCTAAATACAGAAGTTTACACCTTTTTATTATTCCTTGGAGATGTCCTTTACAGTTTGTGAAGTGGGTTTACATTGCAAACAAAAGCAAAGCTAATTAAGTAAATAGTACTCACTAATTTTATTATAATATTAAAATTACAATTAGGTATTGCTAAGAAGCCAAAAAAGAAAGAACGTATACACTTCTTTCAAATCAGTTAACTATTGTGAGCATTTAGGTTAAATAAAAGCATTTATTGTTTTGTGAAATCAACAGATTTTACATTTATCTTCATTGTAATCTTAGCAGTTCTCCTAATTTTAATATGCATCATTCTTAGCTTTAATTTTGCCCATGAAACAAAAAATTCATTATTGTAGTGTACCACTGCATTTCCTATTACTAAACACATCAAGATAGTAAATAACGTTATTACCACAATTCCTATTGAGCCTTTTAGGCTCACTGGTTTTGGCAATTCAATTTTATCGGTTGACCTAATATTTAAGACATCAAACTTTTTCCACTGCCTATAATACCGTTGCAAACTTCCCGCAAAAGCAAAGAAGCCACCTTCCGTCCACCTTTTAATTCCTTCTCCAGCAAATAATGTTGCATATCCACGAATAATTATTGGACCAAGCATGCTCAAATCCGCTGCTTTATCAAGCCTAGGTCCTATACAAACATACGAGTCCAGTACATGCACAGGCTTAATTCCTAAATGAGTATAAAACTCACTATAAATTGTTACCATATACCCTAATTTGCTTTTCACCAAGTTTTCTACCAACAGTTTAGTGTTTTTTGTTGGCAATGGTATCTTTGTAAATAAAAACAAATCTTTTACTATTTATTGGGAGCCAACTTGGCCAAACTTCCAGTTGTTTCCTTATCCCAAATACTGTTTGGTTCAACACGCTTGACCGCTTGCTTTACCATGCCCTTGTAAAGCAAATCACACCAAAATCGATATCCCTTGTTAAAAAAGTATTGCGCGTTGTCTGGAATTTTATCCAGTTTTAAGGATTCTGTTGAGTAACAGGCTTGATATGATAGGGACAACAATGCTGAACAGAACAAATACACAGCAACCAACTTTCGCTTTTGCTTGCTAGAATTCCAACTAGTCATCCAGAGCAACGGCCATAGTAGATCCAATGCCTTGAATACGCTTTGTATTAATTTAGCATACAAAATTACCACAACCAACAAGCATATCCAAATGTAGTAATCAATTATTAATAAAATATCAAAACCAAATGTTGAAAATCGATTTGTGTCATCGCAAACTATAAAAACGTGAGCTCTATCTCGTGCGTACAAAACAATTTCTTCGGGAAAGTTTAAAACTATTGAATGTTGAAGCATTATAACTTTAAAGGTGGCTTGACCAAACCACTCATAATTAAAATCTGAAAAAGTCTCGGATAGTGCAACGGCACTGCTATTGTAATAACGGAGCATGTGATGTACTGAATGTACTTCTAAACTGAAGCAGAAAGAAAATGAGTCGAAGAACTTAACTCGCTCAATCCTGTTTTGCAGTTTTGTATCCTTTACACGAGAGCAGTATGGTCGACTAAAGTATTGAAATAAGTCTACAAACCGTAATGGGACTCCAAAGCCGTTAGAGTTGTATTTCAGCCAGATTTTCTTCAAATCTGATAATTGCTCAGGATTGACTAGAATTGGTTGATTAACTCTGCAAAAGTAGCAATGTACAGCAATAGCTTGACTTTTGCAGTGATAAAAGAATATAGGACAACGAATAGTAACGTCAAGTTCCGTTTTTGTGAGGAAGTTATAAAAGAAGTCAATTATTGGATTTTCCATTGTCAAAGAATTCACTGATATGAAATGTACGTAGTGGAAAGAATGTGCAAATCCTAGATTGTATATGAGGTCAACAATTTGAAGTGGATCGTATAAAATTATTTGAAAAACTACACAAAATTCTGTACGTCGGATAGAAGCAATACTTTGTTGAGCTTGAATATGAGCAAAGTCATAATTGTTGCTGCTGTTTGTAAATGTTGTGTTAAATACAAAGAAATTGTATATCACTCTAACTAAAATATTTTCCGTGTTTGTAGAAATTATTTGTGATTCCGTTAGATTTTCAGAGACAACAAACTGCACGCAGTAATGTGGAAGATTTACGGCGGATGCACTTTGCATTGTAAAAATTATGCAAAGAAAAGTCGTAAAAAATAAAGGAAATATCATTTTGGACAATACTTATATTATGGCGGATTTGATAAAACTGCGCAGTTTGCTGCTACTTTGTTATGAATATATGATTTTATTCCACAACATTTTATACAAACACCTTTGCTTATATAGTAGTAGACAAATTATAATATTAAGTATATTAGTGAATATTATTTGAATATAAGGTATTCCCATAACATGCTTACACAGGTAGTCCTTGGCTTACATGATTATCACTTAACGGATTACTTTATAATAGGTCGTAAAAGTATAACAACTAGCAATATAAAAGTTGCTATAATTCTTTTCTTGAACTGGCATACTAATGTTGTACCATAGTACCTACAACCTAAGAACAATTTAATTTACTTAGTTTTCTTTTTCTTGCTGGAACATATTTTATTATTAATTGATAGAACCTCTATAAATTATCTTAAAGTGGACAGATACTTACTTTCTATAGTAGTTATAAGTTACAATTACAATATAGCTATTTATTCAACAACCGGAATACATAAATATAAATATCGAAATATATTTATAAAAAACCATATACGTAATACTCCTGCTTTGAGTTGGGGTTATTATCCCGTAAGTCTAAGGCACGTCATGTCGTATATTATCTTGTCATGACGGGTCGAGCTTTATAGCCATTGAACCAGGATGTGCATACAGGTTGCGTTGGTCAAGAGAAACTGCACTCTTGCAGATTCATGTCACTGGTACAACCGGTACTTCATTACTTATTCATGCACGTATTCACTAACAAGATTTCTCTCTATTTTTGAATTATGTTTATTAGCAAAGCTTGTCAAGCAAAGAGGCGAGATACATCCGTGTCCTTTTCTCATTTGTAATAACTTGTATTTACTTAAGAAATGTACCTTCAAAACAAGAATCATTTAATATTAACTTTTGGACTTTCGCAGTCCCGTTATAATTTTGTATCTAACTTGTGGTATATAAACCCTGCAACTGAAGTTGATTCTTCAGTCGAGAACAGGGCTTGGATCTATTAAGGAAAAATAAACACTCTACTTTATAATTACCTACACGGGGGAATTGTGTTCAATCTAAGGAACTTATTGGGAACTTAACGGGAACATTGGGCCTTATTTGGGAACCATTGGGTCAAACGGAATCATACCAACTTATCCTCATAACGAAACACTCCATTAGAGTTGCCGTTTGCTTTAAAGAATCAAGAACATGCATGTGGGTGCTTGATACTTTATAGTAATATGAAAACAGGCGATAGTTTGTAATTTGGTTGACAAAGTTTGTTCCCAAAATGACGATTTACAAGCTTTGCAATTTGAAAGTGAATCACATGTTTACTCTTAGACCTTAATGCGTAAAGATTGCTGAATTGTTTTGGGTATTTTTACTGACTATATTAAAGCTGATAATGTACCATTTCTAAATGAATATGATTGTGATTAAGCAATTTTTGTTGGGTTTGATTTAAAATGTCGTTTTGGAAAAGTAATAAAATCACAAGTTTATTACATATCTTTGTGCATACACTTAACCTTACATTACAAAGTACATTTTTAGTAAAAATATGAATCAAATATATAAAGATTGGTTGAGCAACTTGATTTTACTTAATAGTGGTTTGAGTTTTTTCATTTTTTTTTATCAAATTTTACTTTTGCTGAAGTTGTACAAAATCTTTTCATTTTAAAAATACTATCAGAAAGTAAAATAGCCCAACAGTTCCATTTCGAATATATTTGATTAATAGATTTTATATTTACACTAATTTAGTTTAAAATTTGTCAACTAAATCAGTTGTCTCTCATTTAAATTTTGCATTTCACTTGATACGTCCCGTTAAAAAGTCATGGACTTGTTTTGTACCTGCATATTTTAGCACCGATTTTCCTTCACCATCAAAACTGTTTGGACTAACATTACATTCATTTACCAAAAGCTTGACAATTTTCAAGTTTCCTTGTTTTGCAGCTATATGAAGAGCACTTTGACCTTTTGTATTTTTAAGATTAGCATTTGCTTTGCATTTGAATATCATAATTCTTATCAGATTTGTAGGCATATCATTTTTTATTAAAAGCAATAAAGGCGAATTACCATCTTTGTCTGGAGTATTGAAGTCAGCGCAATATTTTCTAAGCAAGTCTAATATATTTGAAAAATCAGTTTCCGTCTCAGCAAATGCTTCAATAAGTAAATGCAATGGAGTTTGTCCGTTGTTATTCACGACATTTATGACGTTTTTAATACTAGCTTGATTATCGAACAAGTTAAGAATGTGAGGTAGAATGTGGCGTAGGACATAGGGAAATGAACTATAATTTTGGCGATTAGGTTTTGGCAGGTTTGCAAAATGTAAAATAGTGTTGCCATTGTTGTCAACGGCTGCTAAGCTAGCCCTCAGGTTTTTAACGAAAAAATTAGCAATGTCAAGAACAAACCAAAAACTAGTAAACGTAAAACAGTAATAATATTCTCCCAGCCAAAGCTTTAAAGGGGTTTGACCTTTATCATTTCGTAATTCCAATAACGACGGTTTCTTTTGCGCAATCGTCATTATGAACTGCTTATAATCATTCCAAGGAAGATTTTTTGGGTACCAAACTGGTGCCAACAAAAAGTTCTGCAAACCACGTAAAAATGTATGAAATATATCATAGTCCAGAACAGTCATTCCATGAGCATCTTTCACGTCTAGATACGGAATCAGTTTTTTAACAAACCAAGTAACTGAAATATGTTTTGTTGCTACAGCCAAATGCAAAGCACTTTGCCCTTCATTATTCTTGACATATACATCGGCACCAACCCTTACCAAATCTATAATAAATAGTAAGTCAAAATCTTCTTCAATTGCCTTATGTAGTACTGTTCTGCCGTCTGGAAATTTTACATCCAAATTTGCACCGTACTTTTTAAGAGTATCCAACGCACGACAAATTTCCTCCTTTACAAGGCAAACAGCATTTTGAAATGGTGTGAGACCTTGCTGATTTTTCGTATTTATAAAGTGGCATCCATTCTCAAGAAGAACTTTCCATAAAATTGTATATTGAAGTGCCATACAAGATTCATCTCCAGTCGCATATTCCCCTTTTCGTGTACTTACCCAAACCATGTGTAGAAGAGTGTCATCGTTTGAGTACTTTACGTTTACGTTTGCCTTTAATTCATGTATCAAAATATTTAAATACTCTTCAAATGATGGTCCTTTTATGCCAACATCTGCTCTAGCCAAAAACATTAGTGGAGTACAACCGTTATTGTCCCTTATTTCAGCCAATGAAGGATCTATGGATCCAAAATATCTTAGAAGTAGTGGTATCTCTGTAAGGCAATGCTCAATAAATGAAAGCAGCACCCAGTGCAGGATACTATATCCATTTTTGTCAAACTCTTGAACCTTATACCAATTTTTTGGTTGGAACATTTCATGCTGTTCAACTAAATATTTAACAACTTTAAAATTTCCGGCTGATATGCATGAAATAAAAAACCCTAAAGTTTCTTTTTGAAATTTGAAAAATAAATCAAGCAAATTATTGCAATTAGATTTGTATGCAGCTCTAAATAAAGGCGCTTTTGTGCATAGCTCGGCAGCTATTCTATAAGTTCCTTTAGCTTCTTCCTCAAACCACATACTTTCTGAATTTAGAATTGCTGATAATTTAGCGTCTTCCTGCATCAAATAATTTAGGAAATGACATATTGTAGGATACTTGAATTCACAATTCTGAGGAATTCTAAAGTCATCAGACTTAGAAATGACAACTGCTATCACGTGATTCCACAGTAAGCTTTCAAATGTGGGATTGATTGAAGATATATGAAAATTTTGCTCTATTGCAACTCTCCAGACAAAATACGCAATAAAGTATTCAGCAAAAGTTCTATGAACAAATGTAAGTGGATTTATACTTTGAATAATGCCCTGCTCTAAAACGACTGCTTCAAATTGCTCAATGTTGCATGACCCTATTAAAAGACGTGTTTGAAATTCTTGGCAGACACTTTCAGGAAAAATTAATTTCATTGCAAAATACGTATGGGTGCGGTACATGTCATCCTTTGCCAGGTTGACCATATGACTACACGCATCAATATTTAAAAGTTTATATTTTTCCTTCATGTAAATTTCCAGTTTTCTGCTAATAATTTGTGCATACAAGTCAATCAAAGTATTGCTGGAAACTGCATTAACTGTAAAATCCCGATATAGGACTTTCCTTTCGTTTATTTCTGCTAACATACGACATTGCAATGGAATACCTGTAATTGTGGCTTCCTGGCTTGTAAGTGGATTGCTCAAACACACTTTAGCAAAATTTCGAAGCTCTTCAGAGCTAATGTTATCACTATCTCTTTGATCTGAAAATTGATTGATATATTGTAACCAAAGACTTTCCAGAAAATCAATTTGATTTTCCATAGAAAATGGTTCAATCTTATAACCAAAAGAATCAAATTGATTGCATATTAAATCAAGCATATGATCTCGTAATGTGATCCATGTTCGAATATGAGGTAGTTGGCGTTGAATAACTTTCAAAATATTTATAGAAGATTGCAAATTGTCTTGTGGAACCTCATCCAAACCGTCCAGGAAAAGCTCTACTTTCCAATTAGCGTCCCTACATTTGAACCAATGTTGTGCTAAATTTTGCTCAAAACATGTTTTGCCAAGAATATTGCCAAATAAGGTTATTATACTGTCTATGCTTTCCAGTACAGAATTTTCATTAGTGAAACTCAAAAATTGGTTTATACTAAGGCAAATTACAAAGTGATTAACCCTATTTGCTAATTTCTTTGCTAGACTATATAATATAAGTGACTTACCCATGCCGGGTGAGTCCGCCATAAAAATAAGATTTTCTGTTTCTCTAAACATATGAAATGATTCCAAAAAATCCGCTTCTGATGAAAGCTGACTTTCTTGTTGAAAATTGGAAACACACTGCTCTAAGATAGAAGTGTTGCCGTAAGTCCGTATCCATTGAAGTAAATCATTTTTAAGGTATCGAAAACAGTGAACATTATATGGTAAAATTGTTGAGTCAGCTTCATTTAATTTGTTACATGCCTCTTTTAAATCATAAAATTCATTAGAATACAAAACAATTTTAGTGGTGAGATTGCCAGATATATGTTTTTCATTTAAAACCTGAATTTCAGCTTCTTTGCAATTTCCCAATTTAGCCAAAGCTTGGTGCGAAATATTTGATACCACACAAATATTAGTCATGCTCCCGCTATTTAAAATTTGCGAGTTTACAACAATTCGTTTGTAAATTTTTCGTTCCATGTAAATTTTGGGAACGTTTGGGATTATTTGCTTGTGCAAAATCTCTGGCACTTTGTTTCTTAGAATTGCATTCAACATTTCACCACCTAAGCTACGTAGTATGTTATTTTCTTCCTGAGAACTTTCAGCGCGTGGTAAAATTTGCATTAATGTTACAGTTTTATTTTGTACTAGAAATCTTGCAGAACTTTTCAAAGTCTCTTGACACAATAGCCCCAAATCCAGCCACTTAACAGGATTTGGATAAAGTTTGCATTTCAGTTTTTTTGCTATAGCATCAAGTAATTGAGCTTTGTAACGTTTCTCTTGCATACTATTTATATTAGACCGGTTACAGAAAATCACAATATTCTTATAGTTATTTATGTCCTGAATATGCTTGTTAAGATCTCTAATTTGACTAAAATGTTCAAGTGTGCTAACAACAATGATTTTCACGCAGCTTGTATTTTTACAAGATTGTTTGTATTCAGAGCATATTTCACTAAATTTGTCGTACCAACAGCACCGAATTCTCGTATTAGTAAATGTGACTTCCAGACAACAGCTTGACTGAAGTAGCACCCCCATCAAATTATCAGGTAAGCTTCTAAATTCCAGAGAGCACTTGTTTTTCTGTACATCAAGCAGATGATATCTGTCCTCAAGAAAACCTAAAGTTTAAAATAAAGAAAGTGAAAAATCTTCGCGTAAATGTAGCAATTTAGCAACTTTACAGCTCATACCTTGTTCAGTTTGTTGTACGAACTCCTGACTTATGGAATCCAGAATATTACTGGGATTCAAGGACTGAATATTTCTCTCAATATTTAAGTAGAAGGGTTCCAATTCCACCTCTTTAATTTCCCAAAACTGACACCAAAGAAAAAATCCTAGGTTTGGGAACTTCTCAATCCAGTAATTGGCATAGAGTTGCTTGTCAAATTGGAAACTGCCATCACACTCCCTAAACCAATTTAGTTTTCTCTTTTCCTCGTTTGTAAACAGAGCATTGTGTTCGTGCTTGTCTCTAATGACTCTCAATAAGCTCACTACTGAATCTATTTCCACTTTAACTTTTCTTGTTTTAAGATTTTCTGTCTTCGGTTGGTCAGACTTTTTGCAGTTTCTGTGAAAAACAGTTACTAAATCAAAATGCTCATCACCAAGAATTTCTTTCCAATTGTTGTACGGTTTCCATAGATTCCATTTGTTTGTCAAAGCTTCCTGATCGAGCTTTGTTTTAAAGTTTCTGTAAGTCAGGTTGTCTTTAATGCTGTTGTGTGCTTTAGCTTTATTGAAGAAGTCACATAGTTTGCCGCCTTTCCAGAATATTGGCGATGAAAAAAGTGTTTCAAGGCCCTGAGTGTCACAGCACAAATCTATTTCTGTGTAGAAGAACAAAGGTATACAAAATATTTATACCTTACCGTTGTCAAATAAAGTGAATCGTTATTTTCGGAAAAATATATTTAACCCTTCCCTTTGTAATAAAAATTAAATGAATATATACTCAATCAGTTTTTACCTCTGTGTTCCAACAATTCATTATTCTCCATTTTGCAATATTCCTGAAAAATGTTTCACTGTGTGACACAACTGGACTATTCACAATAAAACTGTTTTTGCAGTGTACGAATCCTCATATCTGCAATCATAATTTTTTTGTGACACAAGACACAACGACTACAAACATCTCATTCAGAAAACTTGTTATGAGCAATAATAATTCAATAATAATGAGCAAAAACTGATAAACCAAACCAAACCTAAATATACGAAAATGTGGGAGTCTCCCATTGGGAGAGCAGCTGAGCTGAACACTTTTTGAAGATGTAAAACAGGTTTGTTACCAAAAATTTGAAGCGCTGGGGCACAATGCTCTTGAGAAATAAAACTGACACGTGCAGCAAAAACAAAGACGGGCAAGAAAGCTTCATAATGCCTAAATATGTTGGATGATTGATGAGCATTAAATATCATTGATTTGGCATACATAATGTCAGCATTGATAATACATAAACACTGTTCTCTCTTCAACATTAGATTTAAATCATATATGAACGTTCGTTAGTTTAATGCATTGACACACAAAGTGAAAAGCTAGTTTTAGCTGAATTACGTGAAGTTTTAAAAGTAGGGGTTTAGTGCTCAGATTGTTAAAGAAAGTGTTTTTATCATAAAAGTATTGAATTAATTCGAAGAACTTAAAATGCGCAAAAATATTGACTGCTTGTGCGTAAGTTGATTATGATTCCAAAAATGCCATTACTATGTGAGACATTTCTTTTATTGCAAAAAGAACACGTATTTGGATTTGTGAAGAGAGATAATGACAAGATAGTGTTGCTACGAAATTTTGTGCGTGTGACTTATCGTTTAGTTAATGCGTTTTCAAGAATAGATAAATGCTAAGTTTAGTGTATAACCTATTCTGAGTAGTATTTGAAACAACGCATGCTTGATTTATTACGATCTAAAAAGCTTAAAATAAAAGCTACAAAATGCAAACATTACTTATAACGCAATGCTGTGTAATTTATTCACGATAAAATGTTTAATATTACAATCAATGCATAATTAATAAATGAAAATCTCATAAGTTCCAGTTGAACATAATTTCCTTGTGTCAATCGCATCGTTCGTTTAACCCCAGTAGAAACCTTTAAGAATTAAAATATTTTCATTTATATGTATTTAATCTTATTTGGTACTTGGATAACAACAAAACAAAATGTAAGAGCTTACCGTAATAAGGATAATAGTAAGGATAGTAATATGGATAATAATAGGGATATCCCCATCCAAACCACTTTCCTTGCCGCTCAGATTGCTCTGGTGTCATTTCATTCTCCGCTGGTACAGCAGAAATGCTGGTAGCAAGCAACGCCACGACAAACAAAACAAGTATAGCCTGTTTTGGAAATTTAAATAATCTATGCTTTAAAATTGTTGTTGCTAAAATTATGCAAAATATTTACTCTATTTACCTTGATCATTTTTAAAAAGATGGGTTTTGCAAACTTTCAAAAGTTTTAAAATTTCTAGAAACTTTGTCTTTTGTGAATCTTCTCTTTGATGAATTGGAAGAATGATGCAAACTGTGATGCCATTTCTCATGTTTCACAAGTTTATATACAACCCGGACTACTTGTTAAAAAATCTTGCATGATGTATCGTAACAGCCTCATCCACAAGTTATCTCTGAACAAACAAAACAAGCTTGTTTGGTGATTGTCTTGGAAAATTGAGTGATTATGCTTGTCATTTGGAAACTCCACTAATTGGTTTGCTTCCACACAACTAACAGTTTACTATACGGTTATATTGAATGTTCTAGTATTTTCAATACGGAAAAGCCTTGTTATAGTAATTTCTAGCTATTGTAAAAAGTGAATGGGTTTATGTTATACCTAAATTATTTTTAGTGTGAATTCGAATATTCTAGCAATATAGTGAGCAATTGTGCTCTGAGCCACATGATGGTCGTTATGTAAGAGATAATTGGGTATTTTAACAAACTAACAAAATATTTAGTAATACCCGAATCCTTTTTAGCCACCTCATGTGACAATAAAAATCATAAGCAAAAATTAGTGCGCATGTCTTATGACGCAAAAAACGGATTTTAACATTTCTACTGGTTTAAACTAGAACAGAAAATAATCTCATTTTAAACTTTGTAACAACAAAGAAAAACTGATAACTGTAATGATTTCCATAATTCCACCAACATCTAGACAATGCAAAAAGCAATCA
Source organism: Entomobrya proxima (assembly GCA_029691765.1). Taxonomy (NCBI): domain Eukaryota; kingdom Metazoa; phylum Arthropoda; class Collembola; order Entomobryomorpha; family Entomobryidae; genus Entomobrya; species Entomobrya proxima. The sequence continues at coordinate 47,736,256 of CM056168.1, read as the reverse complement.
AAATTGTAACTTTTATAAAATTTATTATTTTTTCAAGGTTATTGGGTTCCCGTATTACGCACGTGTAAAATTGTTATCAAAGAATGTATCCGTAATCAGCAAAGAATGAAATTATTTTGCACATCATCGTCCTACCGCTTACATTCCATTGTTTCCATTGTCATCAAATTTATTACTGTATTATATCGTATCATTGCTACCACCAAATGAAAAGTTCATTTGTTCATCTGCCACCATTTCCCACACTCACAACTGTATCCTTGACTTGATCAAAATGATATCTACGTCACCCCATTTCTTAGGTCGCGTACTATTATTTTGCAGCATTTCTGGATACTTTTGTTTAGCAACAGCCAAAGTGTCCATAGAAGAGTTCAACGCCAATCCTACCGAAACCTGTAAAAATCTAGTAAGTGAAGAACTAATAAACAGCATTAAAGGTTATCAAAACGACGCCAATAAAATCATAGAAGCCATAATGAGTGGAGAATGGAAAGGCAGACTATTAAAGAACATGGCAGCCTTCACAGAAAAATACGGTTCCAGAATAACCGGCAGTGAGACTTTAGAAGTAACTACAAACGTGTTGGTTGCCACAATGAAGGATTATGGTTTGGAAAACGTAAAATCTGAAGATGTGCCTTTAGAAATTCCATATTGGGCTAGGTAACTAAATAATTTGCATTTTATTATAAAATTTGAAATTTTACAACATTTTAGTATATTTTACAGAGGCGAAGAAAAGCTAACTTTGCTAACCCCACGAAAGAAAAATATGCAAATACTGGGCATCGGTTACACCATGGCAACACCTCCTGGCGGTATTACCGCACCCGTTATCGTAGTTCGGGACTGGGACGACCTCAAATCAAAAGCCAGTCAAATTCCAGGAAAAATCGTAGCTTTTAACCAAATCCATGCCAACTATTCCTACAGTGCGGGTTATCGATTACATAGTGCTGTGGAAGCAGCCAAGTTGGGTGCCAAAGCCGTTTTAGTCCGTTCAGTAGCAAATTTTTCGCTAAACTCGCCGCACACAGGAATGGGAGATTATGTTCCGGATCCGGAACGAGTACCCGCCGCATGTATAACCATCGAAGATGCCCAGTTTTTGTGGAATTTACAAGCCAATGGAGAACCTATTGAAGTACACTTACAGCTTGAAAGTACTTTTACTAAAGAATATAAAACTTTAAGAAATATTATGGGTGAAAATGTGGGAAAAGCACAACCGGAAAATATGGTTATTATTGGGTGTCATTTGGACAGTTGGGATGTGGGTGATGGGGCTATGGATGATGCAAGTGGTTGCTTTTTGGCTATGGAAGCTTTAGCTCTTTTAAATAAATTGGGGCTAAAAGCTAAGCGTAGTCTTAGAGCTATCTTGTTTACGGCGGAAGAAGAAGGCTATTACGGATGTAAAAAATATGTGGAAGCTCATCCTGATCAAGTGGGGAAAATTAGCTTTGTGGTGGAAGCTGACTGGGGAATGTTTCAGCCAAAAGGACTTAATCTGTGTGGATCACAAGAGGCGGCTTGTGTTCTTAAAGAAATTTTAAGTTTGATGAATGGGATTAATGCAACGAGTATTGAGAGGCTGGGGAGTTGCGCTGGAGATTTGGGAGCGTTTAGTGACAAGGGAATACCCGTTGCGGAGGTGATGGTGAATAAAGAGAAGTATTTTTGGTATCATCATACGCAAGCGGATGTGGCTGGTAATATGAATGCGGAGGAGATGGATACTGCGTTGGCTATTGGGGCAGTGGTGAGTTATGTGGTTGCGGATTTGGGGATTGATTTATCGCGAGATACGGCTTAAGCAAATTGCTTATATGAACAGCTTGTTATCATAAGATATGTTGACACTAAACTTGATGTTGAAATATTGGTGCTTGAAAATAAAGTGTTTCTAAATTTTGGAGTTATTTACCAAATGATGACTTTAGGTTTTTAGGTACATCTATCTGAACCTAAGCCTAAAATGCCTTTGCTAAATATTTCCATTCATTTTGATTTTGGGTACTTTTTCCACTTGTTTTTCTGGAAAATTCTTCACAAAAACATGAACCGGAACTTAACTTGTGCAAACATAAAGGTGTGTCTTTTATAACCTACAACTTGCTTGTGCATTTTAAGTACCTAAAACACACATTCCTGGCATAATTGTAACACGTTACATTTTAACTGTATTCTAGAACATTATCCTTAAGCTCCGTTAATTCACTAAACTGACATTGAGTTTTGTTAGCCATTTATCACGTTTTCGTTCATTCACATTTTTTCAAAGTTGCACGTTTCATAAAAGTTGAATAAATATGTTTTCCAGGTTGCACGTTTTAGGCATAATAATCTATTTTCCAGGTAGAATTGTAAACAAAAACGTTTTAGGTACATTGATGCTGTTGTTTTGCAGAGCACAACCTCTTTCCTTGTACAGGGTCGTTGGGTTCATCATCGTCAGCAGAAAGGGTAATATTCTCATCTACTTTTCATCTAAAGTACATTGCTCCTTTATTGTTGTTTATGACTGTGGTGCATGTACCCTTTTTCTCCGCAACTGTTATTCAAGTGTACGGACAAGGTTGTCTGAGACTCTGCTGATGAAACGAATGATCATTTCACGTAAGCTGTCTTTGTATTTGTATAGCTATTTTCTTAGCTATTTGTCATCATGCCGTTCACCTGGACAAAAGCGTAAAGGTAAAATGGGTAATGGGTTGAAGGCGAAATGATTTCGCGTGTGTGGCTCAATGTCAAAGTCAACGCTTTAGAACCAAAGGTGTTTCATATCGGTCTTTAGCCCTTAGAAATATTTAGCTTTAAGGTATGAACTTCATACTCCTCGTATTTGTCTAAAAATCAAGGTATAAATACTGCTGAGCTCTGGACACAGAAATCATTCCAGTTTCTGCCTTCTCATCTTCTAAAGCTCAAACAAGCAAAAAAGAATTTGTGAACTTCTAAACAAATCTTGAAATTTGTCAAAATGTCGAAAGTTGCAACAATCTTGGTAAATTTTCAAAAATCTCAAAATACCCAAAAATATTTTAAAAGTTGACTTGTGTCTAAATGTTACATCTATTTTCTTATTTCTTCAGATCATCTCCTTCGCTATGGCCATGGCCCAACAACTGCCCGGCGAACCCAAACAAGACAAAATGGAGCGACGTGGCGGCAAGGGCGGTGACTCTGCTCCACCTCCCCCACCTCCAGGCTGGGGGTGGGGTCCCCCAATGGGCTGGCATATGCCTCCACCTCCTCCACCACCACAACCCATTGTGATCCCAGTTCCAGTGCACGTCTACAGAGCTCCTCCACCAGCACACCATCATCATTACCACCGTGAACCGGCTTATCATCATGCCCCAGTTCATCACGCTCCTCATCATCATGCTCATCATGATGCCCCACATCAGGCCCCAGCACACCACGCACCGGCTCATCACGCTCCGGCGCATCATGCCCCAGCACATCATCATGCTCATCATATTCCTCCTTATGGTAAGTTTTAAAGCCAATTTATTATAAAAATCTAGCCAAATTTTTCATCAAATCTTAATTTCCGGGTTTTATATAAATTGTTTTTATAATTGTATTACAGATGGACCTTACTAAACTTGGAACATCTGCTGCTGTTCTTACATAGCTATAGTATGGATTCCACATACAGATTTATATTTTTTCATTGTATTCGTTTATTACTACAAAACACATACATATATTTTGTTGTGCTGGCGCAGCAAGTATTTTTGTTAAAAAATTGTAAAACGTTATAAAATTTCTAAATGCAATAAAAACTTATATACCCATTCACATTAAGAAAACTGAACTTTGAACAAAATATTTTTTATTTTTATAAAGTATCGAGCTAAGCCTAACTAAATTCAAAAGCATATTTTACTTTAGAAAATCTAAGCTGTAAGCTAAATATATTTAATATACATACGACGTCAAATGTGCATGAACTTAAAATAAATGGGGTGGTCGGCAAACTGTGTTTCATTCCATATTCAACTGAACCTTTTTCTTTTGAAATGGTTGGGTTTAGAGGATTAGCATTTTCATGCATTTCTAATTCTAAGAAACATACATCTGGATTTAGAAGCAGCCAACAATGAAATAAAACATGAAGGGTACATTTTCAATTTTTATGCTTCAAGTTTCTTTAAAAGCTGCTTGTGGTTTCATTCTTCATTTTGGTTTCAGATAGGTAACAACATACCATCAACTGTAAACAAGTAGTTCCTTCTCATCTGTTTTTTAAAATATATAACATCTTTGCTTTAGTGGTTTCAACTATTGAACAATTTTAGGATATTTAATTGCATTAAACGGAAAATACTTTTCAGAATTTGATACAAACGTAAGTAAAGTTTTTACACGAAACAAAAAATTGTTTGAGGTTTCAAATTTAGTAATGCTTCTTTGTTTTCTTGTTTGTTTTTGCTACATAACCAGGTCAAGACTGAAAATGATGCCAACCAGAGAAGCAAAAATGGCCCAAGTGCAACAAATCTGGAAAAATCGTGACGCAGACCCAGCCAACGTCCAGAAAACTCTGTTCCAATCTGCACGAGTTTGCAAACGGGACTTTATAGCGTTTATCCTTCATTACAACAAGAATCATGCCACCGAATTTAAAGATCTTACCAAGGCACAACTGGAAGCTCTGAAAAAGTTAAGAGAGTTATGGAACGGCATTGGAGAGGACAAACATTTGAACTACTATACTCAAATACAGGAGCAAAACAAAATTGTAAATTGTGGATGGCGGACTGGAAATACTTTGTGGGCCGAGTATCAAGAGTTCTTTGAGAGTTGGCATAGGTTAGCAGTTTTGCGGTTTTACTGGGGATTTTACGAAAACAAGCAGAAGGATGGCAGGATTGACAATTGGACTAAACTCTTTTAAACGATTTTGCTTAAAAAAGTATGTGTCAATTTGATTTATTTGAATGAATTGATTGAGCAATAATGCTTATTTTTCAAATACTATTTTGTAGTTACATATTATTTAGAAATTAAGCCTTTTTTCGAGACATTTTGTGTTTCCGTACTTGTCTTTTATCCAATTTAGAATTAAACAATAAATGCACTTTAATACATTTTAAATGTCAGAAAATCAAGGTCTCTACTAAATTGCTTCGGTTTTCACTATCATTTCCTACGCCATATATTTTCACAGCTTAGTGCCTATTGACAGCTTAATCCATGCTCATCTGAATTCCAATTCATCCCGTGTCATTTTGGTGTTATCGCAATTGCATCTTCACAATACTCTACCATTCACTCCATTGTTCACTATTGCACCTATCATTACATTGTAAATAGAAATGTAAGATCTGTATCATTTAATCCGCACGTCTTTCTCTTGTGCACAAGTCCATTAAACTTTTATGGGTGTTGTACGTGTAATCAGATAACACCAGGCAAAAATAAACAAACACTTTTAAATGGCAGGGTATTATGTTTGCTTATGTAACTTTGCAGTGTCAAGTTCAAATTCGAAATGGTAAATAGCAGAGTCAGAAAATTAGTATAAATACTGGAGTAATTCCAGTTCTAAAGTCACTTCACTTTCTTCTACTGTTTCATTGCTCAGTTTACAAGCTCACGGAAAATTTGAGAATTTCCAGTTTTTTAAAGTTTTCCTGAAAATTGCTGAAAACATGAAATTCTTCTTGTTTTTGGTAAAGCCATTAAAAAATTTTCAAGAAAAGTTCCCAATCATTTTGAGCTCAGCTTTAAAATTTGCATTTTTGTATTTCTAGCTGTCTCTACTTCTAGCCGTAATGGCTATTCGCGGAGAAGGAAACACCAAACCCGACAAAATGGAACGTCGTGGAGGAGGCAAGAACCATCACGACTCGCATCATTACGGCTGGGGATGGGGTCCACCAATGGGTTGGATGCCCCCTCCACCACCTCCACCTCCTCCCCCACCACCACAACCCATTGTGATTCGCGTGCCAGTTCCAGTCTACCGAGAATTACCTCCTGCTCAGCATCATCATCACCATACCATTCCGCACTATGAAGGTTATCATCACGCTCATCACCATGGACCACATCATGGCCATCATGATGCCCCACATCACCCAGTTCCTCATCACGGTCCAGTTCGTCACCCAGTTCCACATATTCCACCTTATGGTACAGTTTCAAAGCTTCTAAAACACTTCTAAAATTTAACATTTTTCCAGTATTTAATAAAATAAACGTTTCGTATTTCAGATGGACCTTATTACAACAATGTCTAAAAGTCTTTCTTGAAACCCGGAAATATATTTTGCAACACAACTTTTTATTTTTTATTCAAATGAAATTTTTATTTTCAAAATATTTTTGTAAAAATATTGTAAAACTTGGAGAAATGTTAATCAATAAATTCTATACATCTTTAGCAAATCAAAATCGACAGTCTAAATACAAGTTATTCATTTTATTAGGTATTTATACATATTAAATTGCTGCCACTTAAAGCTAATATATTATTAGTCTATCATCTATCTAATATATTAATAATCTATTAATTTATAAATATCGCACGTTTTAAAATAGCAAATTACAATCCTTCAGGACCATAAAGCTACACATTTAGCAAATATATTTTTTTATTCTACACTAGCAAGTTTAATAATTCTGAAGTATAGCCTTTCTCCACAGAATAATCGTACGAAGTCTTTCCTTCTAAATTTTTATTGCTTTTGTCTACACCCGCGCTTATCAAAATCCGAATAATTTCAAACAATACAGTTATTGATGATGTCATGAACTGCACATTGCAGTGCATTATCCCCATCCCCATCAACTTCATTAACGTTACATCCCAACTCCACAAAATACTTTAGGTGCTCAACTAAACCGAAGCTGGCACAAAGGTGAGATGTATTGCTTCCATGGTTACATCTGATTGACCAGTCGGCGCCACGATTTACCAAATGTTTTACAAATTCTAAACTTCTTTTCTTTCTTAAAGCAATTTCTAAAACGGTTCTTCCTGCCAAATCTATTGCATTTATATCCACACCACTTTTTCTTTCTGATGTTTGACCACACGCAAGATATAAATCCAAAGTTGCAAATGATAAAGCAGTTTTGGTGTATATGGCGTAATGTAAAGCAGTCATTTTCAGCTTGTTCTCCTGCCAGTTGAATAACTCGTGGAGGTTCTCAGGAGTTTTCTGGTTATACAAACTGGTTTGAAAAGTAAATTTGTTCAATCCGTGTGATTTCACAATGGCACTCCACTGCCCACCCACAATGCTAATTACTTGATGAAACGTGTCGCAAGTGGATGCCATTGCTGCTAAATGCAGAACCGTTTCGCCCTCTGAATTAACAGCAAAAGTGTTTGCTTTTCTAGATATTAGTAGCCTAATCATTTCAATTTGATTTTTCCATGTGGCTAACATTAATGGCGTTAAATTGTTTTCATCCCTTTTTTCAATAAGCGAGTAATCAAAATTTATAAGCAAATTGGCAATTTCAACCTGTCCTTTTTTTACTGCCCAATAGAATAAGTTTTGAAACATTGGTTTGTATGGCTGGTAAAGATTCGGGGAGAGTAACTTTGTTAAGATGTCAATTCCGTTTTGCTGATTTTTTATAGCTAATTCAAAACTATACCCACTATTGAAATCTAAATTATTGCTGGCCAAACTAATAAGAAATGGTAATCTTTTTAACATCCATCCTCCCACACAACTTATACGAAAATTTGTAGAATTCAAGTAGGTTTTACATTTGATCGGATCCAAAAACCAATTTCGAGCGTTGCACGTTTCAAACAGAAAATCTGCTAAGTTTTGCAAATCATCGTCTTTCATGTATCCAGCAGCTAAGTAAAACACTGTTCGTCCTTTGTCATCCGCTACCTTTATTTGTGCACCTTTTTCAACCAGAAGCTTTATTGCTCTAGTATGGATATATTCAGCAAGTAGTGGAGTTTTACAAGGAATCCTGTGATACATGTATACGTGCGATTCATTTATCAAGCTTGGACATTTTGACAGAAGTAAATTTGCAATGTCAAGTCTCTTTTCTAAATGTTCTTTATCTAGAAAGTAAGTCCATTCCACACAACAATGTAGAAGTCCTCTATTCTGAATAGACATTATGTCGGAAAAATACCGCACAATTTCATAATCACCCCGCCGAACAGCAACTTGCATAGGATTTGACAGAACATTGTTAGGTTCCTTTGAACTTATCAATTCAATATTTAGCAAGTTTTGGAAAAACTGGAAAATTATGTGAATAATTTTTTCAGTACAAAATCCTGCTGCAACACACAAAACTGATTTTAGCTCCTTAATTAGCATTGGAATTATTTTCTCGCATTTTGCCTTAGAACTTACTGCCGCGTTAATAAAAGCTTGTAGAAGGCCTTCATAATTTCCATGCAAACACCCTTCCAGGGCATGAAAAAATGTCGAGTTCAAAGGTGATATATTGGCAGTACGCGAAGAGTATTCAAATATGTTTGCCTTTGTTATCATATCATTGAGAAAATGAGCTACCACATTTTCGCGAAGTGTAAAGTGTTCCAAAAACCTTGTCGGAATCCATGACTTTATCCTCTCACCAGGAGCAAATACGCTGTCATAAACTGATTGTTCTATCAAGTGACGATACCTCTTTTGCAGGCTTGGGTAATCACGGATTAGAATCACCAATCCCTAATCCGGGATTGGTGATTAAATTAATCACTTAATCACCAATCCCACTTCAGGTTTTTGCATTTAATCATAATCACTAATCCCTAAGCCAGCAGCCTTTAATCACCTCATAATCACCACTTAATCACTCCATGAAGCTGCTTTTCTATTACCTTGAATTTAGGCACGATTATGGGGGTTTGATTAGTTGTGGTTTGTGATACACTGGTATAATAATTAATTGTGATATACTGTTAAAACATTCTACTTGCTTGTTTGTACATTACTTCATCGAAATGAGAAATCTCTAAAAAACTCAATCTCTAATCCTAATCAAACTTGCATTTTCGTTTAACATTTAATCACCTAATCACCAGTGATTGGGATTGATTTTAATCACCTAATCACCAGGATTGGGATTGGTATTAATCACCAATCACCTTTTGAAAATACCATCTTCATTTAATCACAATCACTAATCACTGGACCAAACTTGGGTGATTACCCAAGCCTGCTCTTTTGTTTGAATTTATCAGACGCTGAATCAGTGAAAACTGTCTTGGACAAGTACTCAGCTATCAAATATTCTGCAAAAGTGCCAGAATTCATATTGGTTTTCATTTTGACTTTTCTCAAAGATTCCCGGTGACAAAATATGTTGAGAGCTCAAATGCTCAAAATCAGCTACTTGAGAAGAAAGCTGGCTTGCAGTATTTGGGAAGATAAGTTTTAGGGCTAACCAAACGTGAAAGCTTTTAACTTGACATTTTGTATCACACTGTGTTCCACTGCAATCCATTTTGGTCATACAGTGAAAGTTGCATTTTGTTTCACCCAGTTGACCAATCATAAACCTTGAATATATTTCCGTAAGGGAGTTTGCAAAACTTTCGGATATTTTTATAGATACTTTTCGATTTGGGTTTGCATAAATCTCGGCGTCATTGCTATAAACGTCGGCTATTAATTTGCATTGAAGAGGTACGCCAGTTATGATCCTTTCTTTTTCCTTTAGCACATCCCTAATTCTGTTGAGACAAAGGTTAGCGTAATCGTTAAGTTTGTCTACATAACTTGTTGGTTCTTTTTGTATCCAATATGAAGTAAGAAATCTGACTTGATTTTCATCGTTAAATGGTTGAATGTTGTAAGCAATTACACCAATTAATTTTTCACGTTTAGCACGCATCACTGGCCGAGACGTCACAATAACTTTGGTTTGAGGCAGACTGGTGATAATTTCTTGGAGAAATAAGATTATATCATCCATACGACGTTCCGGTACTTCATCAAGTCCGTCAAAGAACAGCTCAAATTTAACATTGGTCGTTTTCATTTTTTCAATTAAAATATGCTTTGCCAAGACCGAAGTTGAAATGTGTTCTATCAGTGCTGATTTTGGACATCCATTTATATCTGGTGACGTAAAATTTCTTAGTTGAATGAAAACAACAATTCTATCTGACCATTTTACACTGGCTTTTCTGGCAAGGTTTGCTAGCAGAAGTGATTTTCCCATTCCTGGCGAATCGCAAATGCAAACACCTTTTACATGTTCAGCTTGTAAACCCTCAACAAATTCGTCCTCTGAAATGCTTTCACTTTTGAAATCGTCTCCCGTGTTTAAGTACGTGCGTATTGTATTTGAACCACCCGACGTCGCTTCCAAGAGAAATGTGTCTGTGGCATCTTCAAACCTAATCAAATGCACTGGGCGCTTCACTTTGTCGCATATTCTTTGCCAGTCACTCTCAACGTCCAGAACAATGCAGTGTGCTGATATTTTGTCTTTTAGCAGTAGTTCAGTTGAAGATTCAATTGCATAGTAGCTAATAAACCGTCTAAGCTGAGCTCGTTTTGCATTCTTAAAAACAAATATGTCTGTTTGTTCTTCATTAAAGATGGTCGGAGAAACCACCACGTGGCGTGACAATTGTCTTGGAAAATATAAAAAATATCTTGGAGGAATTGTGTCACGAACCACATCCATCACAGAATCATGCTTTGACACAACTTCATGGATTTTGTATGCCTCTTGATAACAAAAGTTTTCACTTAATTTATGTTGGATGGATTCTATTTGAAAACTATTCAAATAATGTTTCAATGCGTACGTCTTCCCCAGGAAATTAATTTTCAAGTTTTCTAGTGTTTCGATAGGAATAGTAAAAAAGATTTTAAAGTTCCCGTTTGGCGTGATATATGCAACGCCTGCATTAGGTTCAGGTAACCATTGGCTTGGTTCAGCTTCCTGCATTTGAAAATCGATATAAAAGATTCTTTATTTATTCTAATCATTTCAATCATCCAATTGCTACAAATATGAAGGTAGCTTAAAAAACTCCGGAAAACCCTTTATGTGCCTAGTGTGCGCAAAAAATTAAAACTTTTAATAGGTAGGTGACAACACTGAATTAATTTTAAAAACTTACAATTCTTTGCACATCAATTTCAGTAAGGACATTGGTGGCTTGTAGTTGTGCTAGCAGAAGTGGATTGATGCTAGTTAGTTTCAGAAGCGATGGTAGACTCTCTTTAATATGTTTCTGTTGCCACTTCTCCATTTTACTATTATCATTATCTATTAAAAGAATATGTTAGTCATGCACCAATATCACACTATTTATCTCTCCTATCTCAATCAAGTATCTCCTAAATCAATTATGTCGTTGTGCTTCGAGTTTACTATTCTTCAATGAACGACATTTCAAAATATCAAAATAGTATAAAAAACTGGTGCGGTGTATGATTTTTTAACTGATGCTGACAAGCTCATAACTGCAAAGTCACAGAGCGACATTACCTGCGCCAGACGTTTGGGAAATAGACAACACTGATGTACGCAAAAGAAAACAAATATGCACAAGGATATCTAAAAAATCTGGTTCATAAAAGTAACAACTTGTTAAACAAGGGCAATAACTTTTTAATCTACATGAATAATCTAAATTCATAGTGGATAATACCACTTGTTTTCATCCATGGGCAACAAACATGTGAATTACTCATGTAATTCTACCACATAAAGTCTGCTATCACACATTCATTTTTTATTACTTTATGACCCCCAAGATTACCACAGATCCAAGCTTTTACCCATTTATGTGAAAGTAAAATACTTTAAATACATAGCCCAAATTTCTACAAACAATAAATATTTACAGATCAAAAGTCAAAGCACTTAATTTCTGTATTTCGAAGAGGGCATTGGTCCACAAATGGCAGTAATATTGACAAAATTTTCATGATGAGAAGATCGAAGTCGACAGGAAATTATAAATTTTCCTTTCTTTGTTAACTAAACGTTTTCAAACTTGTAGTTTCTTTGTCCACGTTCAGTATTTCATATTGGTTTCGCTAAGATGATCATTGTTAAAGTTCAATATTATGAACTTTGTATTTTGTGATGGCTACTTCCGGTAAAAAGGTCAAGTTCGATCCAACGTAAATTTGGACTTTGTCAAGAGTTCACATTTTCCTTTGTCTTTCTTTGTGTGGAAAATGGTAGTTTTTCCGTGGAACCGGAAAGTTCGTCATGAAACGTTTCTTTGTACGTTCTTTGTCGTCATGAAACGTTACTACAATTTTGTAATTTTCCGAGTTCGAACCAGGAGTAGCCAACTTGTACTATAAATAAGGAATGAAAATTGTGAATTCTTATGAGTCCTGTTGAAGCAGCCAGCCAACAAACAGAGTAAAAGTCCTCTCTAATAGTTGACCCTGTCATTAAGTTGACATTTTGGGGTTCCAGAATTGTCCCACTTTTGTGGGTGATCCTTAGAGCATATTTTACCTTTTATATTCCCAAGCGTTTGATAAGCCAAGATAACGTGTACTAAGTTGTCGAAGTTGGAAACACCTACCATAGAAAGCAGCAGCTTGTCGCCATCATTTGAACAATTTCGCAAGTACATTTGGTCCAGTACACTCCTCCTGTTTTGGAACGTCAACAATCAACGCGAGAGTAACCAGTGACCTCCGTTAATTTAACTGATACCACTTTATCGAAGTAAGTTCACTTATCATCCCTACTTAGCTATATATCGCTTATCGTCGCATTCTTGAAGCTTTTGTTTTTTGTTACCACTTGTCATGTTTTGTGTTGTCAAGTTTTTCAAATGCTGTAATTGTCATTGTCAGCTAGGTTCTTACTTTAACTACCAATTAATTACAGGTTTTGTGATTTTCCAGGAATCACCTTGGACAACCTTGGGCGCAGCGGATTATGGCGTCCACTTCAAAAGGCGATCAGGAAGGGGAGAAGGGGAACACCCTGCCAATAATTAATGCCGGGGGAGATCGTGTGGAGGAGGAAACCGCTGTTCCGTTAAGTGTTACGCAAGCACTGCAAAATGATCTGGTAAGTGGCCAAGGGTCAAGTTAACATTTTAATTATTTTAATTAATCATATTCCCCTTTCCTAAAGCTTTCTGATGATAACATTCATGTTTTTAGGTCCTGGACAATATATTCAGCTATTTGTCCGTTCCAGACCTGAAGGCCTGTCGCCAGGTATGCCAGCAGTGGAAACAAGCTAGTCGACGTAGTCTTGTGAAAAAATGTAAGCCGGTCGGATTTTTTGGAAAGTCCGTCGTCTCCCGACAAGGGTTTAAGAAGATTCACAGAATTGACGAAATGGCCACGCTTAGTAGTATAATAAGCACCAGCAACAGTTCCGAGTTCCCGGTTACTAAGTTTATGGTAGACACAAACCTAATTACGGACGCGCCACCAGGGAACATGGAAGGTCGAGAGAAAATACTAAGAGAGTTTTTTCATGCGATTGGACCTTTGGCTACTCAACTGGAATTTGGATTCATGGACGCTGAGAAATTGTTTCAGTTGGATGCTCCACTAAATGTTGAGTTTCCACGGTTAAAGACTCTAAAAGCAAGCTCGGCACTACCAGATTATCATCGTGGGCACCTTATTCCAAGGGACCTGACATTCTTTCAGAATATTTTAGAAAATGCACATCAACTTTCTACGCTGGACATTGCCGGTGCTCGTTCTCAAACAATGGGTTTGCTAGTTAATCTAATGGAGCGTGTTCCTAAACGAAAAATAAGTATCATCAGAACCCTCCACTTTCACTCCCGCACACAATTACTTGGCCATCACTTTCACAGGCTGGCCAATCTTGGTCTAAATTTAACTAGCTTACGACTAAATCTGTTGTATGATTCGAGTTTGAAGAGTTTAAATTATGTTGCTGATGGATGGATGAAATTCCTGGAGAGCCAAAGTGAAACTTTGGAAGAGCTTTTTGTGGAATGTCGTAAATGGAAGCAGTGCCCAGAGATGACGTTCGGGTTTCCCCGTCTTCGGAAGCTCACGCGCCTGACAATAGGACCTGCCAATACTATAAAACTCTCTGGGATCTGTTACACAAAGCAGTTTCCATCTCTGACAAAGTTGTCCCTGAATTCCAATTGCGAATATATTTCGGAGGCTTTTCTGAATGCTGATCTTGCACCTGTGGAAACTGTGGACATTCTAGAATTGCCTGGATTAGATGATCCAGTACGGATTTGGGATGCGGCTAGGATCTTTCCAAATGTCAAGAAACTCAAGATACGGGGCAGGATAGAAATTGCACGGGTTGTGTTCCAGGGTGTGTGTTGGGAGAATGTGGAGGACTTAACGATCAAAGGCATGTGCTCTGGAGGCTATGCAAACCAACTGTTAGCAGTAAACTTCGAAGGCGATTTGCCTTCAAACTACCGATTAGGGACTAGTGGAATGCCTGCTAAATTCCTGCAAGGTAAGTATTTTGTACGAATGAGGAATTTAAAAAAAACTAAATAAGCTTGTAATTGGTACTGTTTTTCATTTTGTTTGTTTCAGGCTTGAAGACTCTTAGGCTTGAGGGTTTCTCCGGTGGCGGCTATCTGCCTACAACTCGGATCTGTCAGTTGGTTCTGTTGAAGATGGGCTCCTTAAAATGCTTGGACCTGAGCAAGTGTAGGAATCCTGAATCTATGGTAATTAAGCTAAATACTTGCGAATTCATTTATAAGTTGTTAAGTATTTGCCATGATATTGATTAGCATTTTTTAATTTTTGGTAATCATTTTACTTTTGTTTCAGATAAGCGAAAGTATGCTTAGTACAATGCGGAAGCAGTTTGTCGTGCTCTGTTAAGAAAAGAAGGAAGTCAGTCGAAAATACAGTTTTGGTTATAAGAGAATATTAAATGTTTAATAAGTTTTGTTGACATGAAGTTGTTTTTCAATCTATAATTTTGAAAACTTAGATGGTAACTTTGTTGAATTGTTTAACTTGTGTCTTAGTCTTTCGTAGAAAATGAAGTTCATAAAGACAATTTAAAAAAACTGTATTAGCTTTCCTGTAATCTTATGAATTTTGTGTCAGAATAAAATGGATAAAATGCAAAATAGTTGGGTCTATATACTTTAGCTTGGAAACTCTGAGCATCATTCCGTTCCCTCCGTACAAAAATTTAAGTCACTTAAAAATGACAAAATTTGCAAATATCGCCATTAATGACATACAAACTTGGCTTGAGCCATTGATAAGCAATCTGATATTGTTCAATTTAGTCGGTACGGTAGTCGGACAAAACGGTAGTCCGCCATAACTTTACAACAAGAATGCAGAGTTTTTGTAGGTAAAACAAACAAAACGACAATTGTTTGACTCCATGAATGCACAAATTATTCTGTTTTGTTACTTAATCATGTTACAAATGGAATCACTTCCGTTCCAAAACTAAACATAATATTTTTAAAAAGGTAGTTGCCATTGATACAAAATACAAACATCAGTAATTTTTTGTTTTTGAAAGTTTTTAATCAACCCAAACATTAACTTGATTTATAAAGACTTTTTTACTCGATTCTGTTTTATATGCAGCCAATCAAACCAACAAAGAGATTTGAATATGTAAACGTTTTAACTTTAAACATTTGGTTTACCCAAGCCAAAAACTAAAACCATGTTGCTTCTAAATGTGCTAGAATGCTAATAGTAACTACCATGCTTACAAGGAATGTTATATATGACTAACACAACAAAGTTTATTTCTGTATTGTTAGCTGACAAATACCCAATACCTCATCAGTTATCATTGCACCCAACTCCTCAAGTTTTTCTCTGCTTGAAATAAATCCAGTATCTGCTGTAAAAGTAAGGTTAAGGTTTCCATTATAGGAAATTGCCCCAATAGAAATGGCTGTAAAAGTATATACAACAAGTATTTATTCTAACAATTTTACTGTTTATATTTAGGACATAAATTGAATAACCTTACCTGACGTTTGATGGGTTATAGGTAGCCAAAAGAAAATATCTGAAATGGGCGCGTTACATAACAGACCATCGCTGTTTTGCGGTCCCACTAAATTACTAACAATTACGGTATTTGTTCCTCTAGCTTTTGTTACAAAATCTAAAAGCGGCACCGGCAACACACTACAAACGTATTGAAAAGCAGCTGCAGAAGACACGGGCAAGGTTGAGGTGACGCCCCGCAGGTATTCTTGCTTTGTGTATTTTAGCAACGCAGAAGGGTTATTAATTCCATTTATAGCAGAAAATTTGGCGGTGCACCTGGATTTTAAAAAATAATTTGCATAAGTGTAGATACTAGAAATTTTGTCAACAGTTTACTCACCAGTGATTAACCAGTCGATAGTTTGGATGCTTGGGAATAGGTAGCGATGTGGAATAATGAAACTCTTTTGGTACTTTGGTATGATATTTTGCCATGTAGTTTTCTACTCCTTTACACACTCCTGTCAAAATTATGTGGATTATACTGCACTGGTAAAACTTGCTAGCTATTTTTACCATCTTAATATCCAGTTGTTTGCCAACTGCACAAATCCAATTGTTTGTGTATTTGATTTGCCCATTTTCATTGTAGTTTAATGAGTTGCAGTCCTTTTCAATAACGGCGGCATAAATGTACTCAGCGAAACCTATGCCTAAGAAATGTGAAAATGAAAGAAATCTTTTGCCCATAGTACTTATTTTCTTCCATGGTCCAGTGGATATATTTGGCTGTGTAAATTGTTGTGGTAAATTCATGTTGCATGCAGCGTATAAAAGTTTGACAAAAGAAAGCCCATCTGCCATCATGTGGTGATAACGAATTATCATTAATGTCCGATTTCGTTGATCTTTGTAATTGTGCAATAGATGAGCGTCCCATAGCGGCCTGTTTTTATCAAACGACTTGCGTTGCAAAGTTTCCACAAAGGAAAGTAAAAATATTTCTTGCTGTTTGTCTGAAGAATAATGGGGTTCCAATACATGTACTTGGTCAAAGATCTGTATGTAATTTCATGCCAAATGTTGTAAAATTAATTTGTATATAAAACGATATATAAAATAAGTAATAAATTATTACATCAAATTTTTTAATTGCTTTCCAAAACACATAGCCATAGTAGTATACCGGTGTGTAGCCCAGTTCTCGGTAACATCTGGATCCAGTTTTGTCTAGCAAATTATACACGTACTGCCAACCCTGTTCCACTGCTTGCTCTTTTGTAAGATGACATTCTACCTCAATTGCGCAAACAATACTTGAATAAGGTTTGGTCCATATTGGATCAACAGAAAACACACAATTTCTTGATGGAATTGGACCAACAAAGTTCTGAAAAGCTTTAGCTGATAAGCAAACCAGAGTTTTGTAAAGATATAGTATCACCATTATAAAAACGTTTAGTGGGAGTAAGAGATGGTGAAGGGTTAAAAGCAACGCCCATTTTAGGTTCATTTTTGACCTAGTATGTGGCTGAAATCTTAAGTAAACCAGTTATGAATATGCTGCTTGAAAACAGTTGCCGTTGGTCAGATTGTGTTATATTATGTCAGAATGTTATTTACAAAACTGCATTTTTAATATAGATCGCATGAGGAAAAACAACAGCCAAAATGTAATAAACAGACATATATAAGAAAAACCAAATTAACTTTTTAAGATTATCAATCTTGTTATGCTTGATTATATGATTGCGTTCGTGAAATGGTTTGCAGGAAAGTATATCCAGATGCTTTAATTAAAATGTCAAAAATAGGAATAAAAATGCTACCACTGATAAGTTTTTTGCTTGCTTGTTTATTTAAACGTAACAAGTTGAAGATAAAATCTATTGGGAACAAGGAGGAAAACCTGCATTTTATATAGGTACATTTCCTGTAAGGGAGGAAATTTCCAAATAGCTTAATATTCACCTTGGTTCAAATGCTTTGTATTAATTCGTTTTATTAAATGCCATTCGTTTATCCAATTAATTTTTGGTAATTTACTTTACACAGGAAGCGCGTGCAAGCAGCTTTTTGACCTTTTGAAAAAAAGCAATAAGGTAAATCACACTGAAATTGGAGTGCAAAAGAGAATGTGCTACCCAACTCCGTCAATCAGTCGCTCTTGATCATTGCACAGCAGAAAATCATTGTTTGCACGTAAAGCACAGTTGATTTTGTTAAAAAATAGTTTCCTCAAAAGTCTATTTGAAATTTTTATTAGCAGGCTAGTAAGGACGCTTACTAAGTTCAAAGCGCAAATTTGTGCAAGTATATAAAACACAAGTTTTTACCAAAGCAAGCCCAGTTTCTCCGGGACCTGAAGACTCTACTTTTTGTTTTTAAATTCTGCCTAAAGCAATTTTTTTATTGGGTGACAGTCATTGTGTATCATTTTGATACAGTTCTCTGTTGGAGTGAGGAAACCATTAAAATGTTGGGTAAGTGTAAATATATTTAAAGTTGTATTTTCGTATTTCGTAAAGTGACGTTTTCGGAAGTGTAAAATTTTACGGACACTTTTTTCAAGGTCATAACAACCAAGCGTGGGTTACAACTGCGCTATCAAATCAAGATGTAGAGCGTGCCCTTTTGCTATGCTCCTCTTTACGAAGAACCTTTACATCTCGAAGAATTGCTGTTATTTCATCCCCAAACATTTCTATGGATTTGCAGTAAGTGTTATTCTTTATTAAGTAACGAAAGCAACTTATTAATTTGGCGCAAGTTGTCCGTCCGTCCGTCTGTCTGTACGATATCTCCAAAACGGTTAAACCGATTTCAACGAAACTTGGCATAGACATGTGTCACGGTAATGCGCAACTGTGGCTAAATTTTTAGGTCACTTGGTCAAAAGTTATGAGGTCATAAGTAGCATTAGCTTTCTTACTACTATATAATAAAGTGATTCCCGGAAAGTTTATCGCGATCAGTTTATCGCGTAATCATTTTATCGCCATCATTTTATGGCTAATTAGTTCAGAGCCAATCACATTATCGCAAATTACTTTATCGTGTAATCATTTTATCGCATACATCTTTAATTGCTTTGTGTGTTTGTCGTTGTGCACTAGACTAGGTTTTGACTTTACTCCATGACAGTTAATTCTATCACGCAGGAGTGCGCGTCCAACCAGTCATCATTCAATCACTGCCATTCTCCCTCCTGGTTTATAGTGCAACATGAACAGACATAAGTTACCTTAACATGTAATATACTTGTCCTTTAACTCAAAGCGAGCAATTTATTTCTTTGTACTTGAATACTCATGATTACCTCTCGAATGACTAACAACATGACAATTGCACACATTCGTTTGTGTAGAGGATACATAATATGGCTGGCGATAAACTGATCGCGATCAAGTGATTGGCGGCAAAATGATTACGCAATAAACTGATCGCGATAAAGCGATGGCGACGAAGTGATCGCGATAAAGCGATGGCGACGAAGGGATCGCGATAAAGCGATGGCGATGAAGTGATCGCGATGCAATATGATATTACATATTACGTTTTAACGGTGTTTCCGGTGATATACATTTGCATAGTTAAAATCTCTTATGCAAAATACATGCTAGCATGTTAACCTGGACATGCCAACACCACTTTTGCATGTTTTTTAAAACTGAAATGTCCAAATTGACCAAAAGGATCAACAGTTTTGTTCTTCATACTTTTCTCAATCGATGCATGTAAATATTTGTCATATAGGATTGGCAGGAAAAGCTGGGTTTTGATTTTAAGTTCGGTGTCATATTGATTGTTCATTTTCAAAAGCAGCTTCACGTAAAACTATGACCTTGTGACTTTGTGATGTATAAATACCGCCAAAACCAGAAATGAGAGGGAATCATCAACAATAAGTATGCAGTATGATATTTTGTTTATTTTAGCATTTATTGTTCTTCATTTAAAATAGTTTCATAAGAATGTTTGGAGATTGGTTAGAGCGTGTTTGACATATACCTAAATACTTTATATTTGGCATACCTGATTACCTAGTTTATAAAATGAACATTTACACTGGTGTAAATGCAGGTACAGTGGCATTGCACACTATGTTTTGCATCACTATATAATTGTTGCACAATAAAAATCGAAATGGGGCCTATACTTGTAGCTCAACCGTGTAAGTGGAGTAGTCTTAAGGTGTAAAAACGTACGGAGAAAAAAAAATGTTGATCCTAAAGTCTACTTTGGTTATTCAATTATGGTCTACCATTAATATTCTTGACAAAAGTGGTGACAGTCGTATAGTTCTCATGTAAATTTCTATACAAATTTATGCTAACATAGCTTCGGTTACCGGAAAGACCCTTAAATGCAAGGTTAGCACAAAACTATTGGTTTAGCTTTTTTCGAAATTACCAAAGTCTTCAGTTGGTATATAGAAATATTACATTTTACGCTTTAAATATAAGACTAGCATGAAGCTATTGTTTTAACTTTTTTGAAATTACCAACGTCTTTCGTTGATCAAAACTACTGCATTCTACGTTTCAATTTTATTGATGGCACGAAACTATTGCTTTGACGTTTTTGAATTACTGATGTCTTTTGTTGATTAAAAGGTACTACATTTAACGTTTTAATTTTATGTCTGGCACGAAACTATTGCTTTGATTTTTACTACTTTTCTACCTGTGGGCGTGTTGCCTGCTTTATTTATTTTTGTTTTCCTGGTATTATGTGAACCGTGCTGTATCTACGAAACAAATTACAAATTAATATATTTCCTGTGTAAAACTAACGAAAAAATGGATGAATAGATTTTTCTATTTGGTGGATTTGTATTTCAAAATGTATAATTTTCCTCGTGCACCATAGAAAAGCACTCAGCCACACGTTCGACCTGGTATTCTATTTGGATGAAAAACAAAATCCTACCAACTTGATGTTCCCAGACTTTGCAAAGATTTACCCAGTTCTGGCCCTGAACACGTTTGACCTTTGTGTCTACCTTGACCCAACAATGCTTGCGCTAAAAAACTGTGACGAAATGTTCGCTCTTCCGGTTCAATCTTTTCTCGTACCTAAAACAAACTTGTCAGTTTTTATGTTCAAACCGGGAACCAATATCTTCAACGCTTTGGCAACTGAACTAAGGGATTGTGTTGTACCTAAGCAAAAATTTGGTTTAAGGAAATTACTTCGAAAGTGGATTATAAATCAGCAACAGGATATGGCATACTTGCCCGAAAAGTTTTACTATTTGATGGTA
This sequence comes from Entomobrya proxima, assembly GCA_029691765.1. NCBI lineage: Eukaryota > Metazoa > Arthropoda > Collembola > Entomobryomorpha > Entomobryidae > Entomobrya > Entomobrya proxima. The sequence goes on along the minus strand of CM056168.1, from coordinate 47,715,094 downwards.
CCTGGAAAACATACGCTGGCGTAAGTTAATTAAAATATGAGTACGGCCATATAATGGGTTCCACCCGAAAAATGCTTTTACATTATTTAAGACAAATATAATCTAAGATTCAAACACATAACATGCCTGATAGTGCAACATTTATTCACTAAATCCTAAAGCCCAAAATATTATGTAAAAACATTTAAAATCCAAACGAATTTTCTTTGGAACTCACAGCATATGGCATTGCTCTATATTTTAAGCTCTAATGTTGTACCTGCGTTAGGAAAAAACTCGTCTTTTAAAATTGTATTAGGTTTGAGGAACAAGTTGCTATAGTTGACTTGAAGGAATATTGTAAAAGCTCTGATATTACTGCTGACTTATCCGCAAACGGATTATTTGGAAAACTAGTAGGTATCTACCGTCAAAACCTGTGGATTCAGGATACTTCTCCTATGATAAATTTGCTGTCAAATCCGACCCTTGATAATTCCATCAAATCCTTGGCCTTTACCAAGGAACCCATAGCAATTGTAGGAATGAGTTGCAGGTTCCCAGGAGCAAACAACCTTGAAGAATTCTGGAGCGCTCTGTTTAATGCTAAAGATTGTACCGGGAATCCACCAGATTTTCGATGGACACGTGAAAGCAGCCCCAAGTATCAACCCGAAGCCAGACAGACCAAAGCCGGATTTTTAAAGGTACGGGTTGACAAATTTGATGAAGATTTTTTTGGCATATCTGGAAAAGATCTAGAAATGCTGGACCCCCAACATCGCCTTCTTCATGAGCTTGTTTGGGAGGCACTTGAAGACGCTTGCATAAATCCCAACTCACTTTATAATACCTCTGGATCCGTGTTTGTTGGAAGCTGGACCAAGGACTTTCGAGGAATTCTAAAGGAGGCTGGCAAAACAGATTTTTTGCAATTACACATGGGAAACTCCTTGGGAGCATCAGCATCCCAAATATCCTTTATGTTGGGTATTACAGGTCCCAGCATTGCAACTGAATCTGGCTGTAGTTCTGCCATGGTTGCCGTCCACCTAGCCTGTAAGAGTTTACTTAAGGAAGAAACTAACTTGGCATTGGCTTGCGGTGTTAACTTGCTCTTAGAACCCTTTCTGCCCAGCAACTGGAATATGGTCCTTTCATCTGACGGTCATTGCAAAACATTTTCCCAAGACGCTAACGGTTTCGCCAGAGCAGAAGGTGGTGGCGTGTTAGTACTCAAGCGATTTTCTACTGCGGTTAAGGACGGAGATCATATTTGGGCTGTAATTCGGGGTTCGGCAACAGCACAAGAAGGTATTTCTAAATGTTTAAGTACCCCAACGGCTGAGTGCGAAGCTCATGTTATGCAAAATGCCTTGCAGGATGCAGGCATTACTCCAGAACAAGTTAGTTTTGTTGAGGCTCATGGAACAGGAACTGTTGTTGGGGACCCCTTAGAAATAGCTGCGATTGGAAAAGCATACCATAGTGTAAATAGAAAGCAGCCTTTGATTATAGGCTCAGTGAAAACAAACGTGGGGCATACCGAGTCTTGCTCGGGTATCGCAGGAATTATGAAAGTGGTGTTGTGCATGCAAAACCAAGTTATTTCAAAGCATATTAACTTTACAAAATTGAACCCTGCTTGTAACTTGGATGCAATACCTGCCGTGTTACCTCTGGAGCGCATTCCTTGGAATAAAAACGTAAATGAGAAAAGATTCGCAGGTGTTAACAGTTTTGGAATAACTGGTTCCTATGCTCATGTTATTGTTGAAGAAAGTCCAGACGCGGAAATTGAGCAAAGGGCTTTAGCTGCTAATAAATTGCAACAAGAGAGACCCTTACATTTGCTGAAAATTTCGGCTAAAACTTTAACAGCCATGGATATGTTATTGGAAAGTTATAAAAGTTTTCTGGGAAATCAAGTGGGCTCATTAGCGGATATAGCGTTTAGTGCTAATACAGGTCGTGCAGATTTTCCTGTGCGGGTTGCTATAGTAGCAAAAACTACTAAACAGGCTTGTGAGCAAATAAGTGAGCAAAGCCTTTTCAGAGAAAATCAAGCCAGTCAGGAGAAACCTGGTAAGATTTGCTTTCTCTTTACTGGACAAGGCAGTCAATTTGTGGGAATGGGAAGGCAGCTTTATGAAACCAGTCCGGTGTTTCAAATGCACTTTAATTATCTGACAAACATTTTGGAATGTGAGTACAACCTTAACATTCTACCAGTTTTGTGGGGGACCAATTCAAAGTCAAATGATATTAGTAACACGTTGTACAGTCAAACTTGCATATTTGTTTGGAATATGCGCTCTTCAAATTGTGGGAAAGTTGGGGCGTACAACCCGACTGCGTGCTAGGTCATAGCTTAGGAGAATTTACGGCGGCTGTGAGCGCCAAAATAATTAGTGTGGAGGATGCACTAAAGCTTGTAGTTACAAGGAGCAAACTTATCCATAGCCTTGTTCAAGGGCGAATGCTGGTAGTTAAGGAAAGTAAAATGAAAGTGGAAAGAGCTTTGAAAGCATTTTTAGAATTTAATCCGGGAAAATGCCTTGACATTGCAGCCATAAATTCACACGACCAAACAGTTGTTGCTGGTTGTGTAGAAGGAATTAAAGATTTTGCAAAATTTTGCGAAAAGCAAGACATCAAATTTGTTTCACTTAATGCCTCTCATGCGTTTCACTCAGCGCACATGGTTCCGATTTTGGAGGAGTATAAAAATGTGGCACAATCTGTTGTAATCAAAACTGGGGACGGAGCAAGTTTTCCCAAGTATATATCTGGAATGTTAGGCGAGACTATGTTACCCAATCAACTTAATTCGGACTATTGGGTACGTCATACAAGAGATGCGGTAAACTTTCTAGACGCAACCCAACTAGCAGTGACGCTCGGGTGTAAAACTTTTATAGAAATTGGACCACAGCCCGTGTTGTGTGCCTTTACTATGGTAAATAATGAAAAGGTAGAAGATTTGATTTGTCTACCAAGTTTAAAAAGAAAGGAAGCGGACTGGAGTGTACTTCTAAGTTCCCTTGGCCAATTGTATGTTAAAGGGGAACACATAGACTGGCATGGAGTTGACATGTTTTGGCAACGCAAAAAGGTTAAACTTCCAACATATCCTTTTATTGGACAAAAACATTGGCCGAAAATTAGACAATCTACTAAAGACCAGATACATCCTTTGCTGGGTTGTGAAATTGAAAATGCATCGGGTATAAAACTGTATAAATCAACAATCAGTCTAAACAGTCAAGATTGGATTGAGCACCATCGGATTGGAAAGCATGCAATACTTCCCGGCGCCGCCTTTTTAGAGTTGAGTTTGGCAGCGGGCTTAGCAGCAACGCAGCAGTTAGTAGGAAGGAATAAGTTTCAAACGGTATTGCATCCAATAACAGTTAAAAATTTGGTAATTTTGGTGCCTATGCTAGTCAAAAAGAACAAACTTAGCAAACTGCAAACCATTGTGGAATATAGTTCTAATGCGGATTCCCAAGGTTTCAAAGTGCAAATTTGTGAGAAAGTTGAGCACGAAACAGAAAGAATAGACAATTGGTTACCTCATGCTACAGCAATATGTTCTCCTTTTATTAGCAAGGCTGATAAACTGCATAAATTTTATAACAAAAAAGATATTCAGAGATTGGTTGAAACGGAACCGTTAGCTGATCTTAGAACTGTGGAACAGATTTACAACCAGTTGGCAACTCTGGGCTTAAAATTTGGTCCATTGTTTCAAAGCATAGAGAGCTTATGGGATGACAACGCAGGCACTTCTCATAGAAACCTGTTAGCAAAAGTTAAGCGTTTAAAATTGGAAAGGGAATCCGATGAGAATGAACACATCATACATCCTATTTTAATAGATGCCATGATTCAAGCAATTTTAATGCTGAAAATCAGTGGCAAACAAAATCTTAAGAAGTTTCAAGTACCCATACGAATTGATAAATTTGTGTGGTTTCCAGAAACAAGGTGTGCACACTCTGACAAATTATATATTCAGGTTTTGGAGGAAACCAACCCTGATAACCGGGATACTATCAGCGCAGAAAACTGCTTAGCTGTACTTTTAAATTCAAATGGTAATGTGCTGGCTTTAATAGATGGAGTTTTCTTGAGGGAAACCACTTGCCGCACTATTCAGGCGGTTTTAGACCAGCAGGCTAATCCCATGCCTGAATTATGGGAGGAGCAATGGCAACATGAAAAAGGTGTTTTGGAACATTCATGCAACTTGAAAATTCTGCATCAAGCAGTTAAAAGTATTAACTCAGGAGGCTTAAAAGCTCTTAACGATTGCCCTGAAGCAATAGAAACAATTTATCAACTAAATAAATTGTCTTACTATTACATACTAGTGGCCTTATACGAATGCGGTTGGTCGCCTGGGATCAACGAAAAGATTGAAATTAACAGGTTACAAGACCAGTTGAAAATTGTAGCAAAAATGCGCAAACAATTTCAATATTTCTTACGTGTTTTAGAGGAAGAAGGAATATTAGAAATTTGCCAAGGAAAAACTTTTAAAGTTGTTGAATTGCCTCCAAATATAGCCAAAGTTCGTAGTAAGCTTAGTAAGCCGTCAACAAGAAGCAATTTAGCTACTGTGTATGCCATTTTCAAAAAAGTGGGACAAAATCTGTGTGGAATTTTGCAGGGCACTCAAAGTGGTCTAAATGTGCTATTTCCTGAAAAAGAAGAGAGCAGTACATCAGTAACAACATTTTATACCGAGGTGGCCGAAATGATGCGAATTCTTGAGTTTATTCATACGTACACATTTATCTGGAGTGAGTTTCAAAAAGCAGTAAAAGGAAAAGACAAGCAGCAGACACCGGTTTTAAGGGTGTTGGAAATCGGAGCAGGAACTGGAGGATATACAGAACCCATTCTGGAGGCGCTTGAAAGTTGTGCCCTTGCCTATGAGTACACTTTTACGGACATTTCTCCATCGTTTTTCCCCGGCGCTGAAAGACGTTTTGAAAGTAAACGTAAGCAAATGGTTTTTAAAAAACTGGACATAGAAAAAGACCCTATAGCACAGGGCTTTGTTCCAGGTTATTATGACATGGTACTTGCTCTTGATGTTATTCACGCCACAAAGAATGTAACCCAATCCCTGAGCAATGTGTACACCCTTTTAAAACCCGGTGGCTTTTTGGACATGATTGAAACAATAACTCAGAGCAGGTTTCTAACTTATATATTTGGCAACTTGGAGGGATTTTGGCGCTTTAGCGATACCAATATAAGGCCAGATCATTGCTTGCTCTCCGCACAGGGTTGGACTAAAGTGCTGCAAAATGTGGGTTTTCAAGTTTTGGATATTTATCCATGCGCCGGGAATCATCACGGTATTATTAAAAGCATTAAACCGGAAAGTGTTAAAAGGGAAATACTTTCTGTGGAAAAATGTTTTAAAATCTGGGTGATATTTCATGAACCTAGCAATAACGTATCCAACTATTTGCTACAAACCATTCCACTTTGGACAAGTAACCGTAAATTGCTCGTGGTTAAAAAGAGCACACAATTTTCAAAAGCTGATTTGAACCAAATTTTCATTAGAGCCAATGTGGAAGAAGACTATTCAAAATTAATCGATGTATTCAATTCAGAGTCGCTACTGGGTCTAATTGAAGGTTTTGTATACTGCTGGTCTTTAAACTTTAAAGAAGACACAACACAAAATGATATTCTACAACCCTATTATTTTCTTACAAAAGAGTTACGTCGCTTGAAGCAAACTAGCGAGCGTCCTTTAAAGTTCCTTGCATTAACCAAGGAAGCAATTGCAATGGCAGACAGTACTATGTCAGGTTATTACGCAAGTACTATTTGGGGCTACACAAGAAGCTTTAAAAAAGAGAATTCTGAGCTAGATTGCAGATGCATTGACATAGGAAGTTGTGTAAATCCGCAAGAGATTTTTTACGAGCTTTGGAATCCAAAAGAAAATTACTTGGTGGCATATAAGTCCGGTCGTCGTTTAGTGGCAAAGCTGAGTCCAGTAAAACCAATATTAAACCCGTTAAGCCTTCCAGTAGGAAGTTTACGATATCAACTTGTTTTGCCGGATAGTAATAATATCTCGGACATTAGATTTGAGCCACTGAATAATTTTGATTTGCAAGATGGACAAGTAGAAATTAAAGTACATGCTGTGGGGTTAAACTTTCGGGATCTTTTTCACGTGCTAAAACCCATGGAGGAGTTTAAGGCCGCAAAATCAATAGGCTTGGATTTTGCAGGAGTGGTGAATCGAGTAGCAAACGGTACTACAAAGTGGCACATAGGAGATCCTGTCTTTGGAATAGACTTGAATATGTCAGCATTTCAAAGTCATTTAGTTGCCAATCAGGATCAGTTAGTTGGCATTGGTAGCAATATGACGTATTCAGAGGCCGTTACCTTACCTACAGCCTGGAACACTAGTTATTATTGCCTAATGGAACTTGCTAAAATAACGGAAAATGATACTGTACTAATCCACGCTGCAAGTGGAGGTGTAGGTTTAGCTGCAATTGCAATATGTTTTCAAGTAGGAGCTACAGTTATTGCTACAGCGGGAAGCAAACGAAAACATAAGTATTTAAAAGGTTTGGGCATTGAACACGTGTTCCATTCCCGAAATACAGAGTATGAGCAGAAAATCTTAAAGGTGACAAACGGCCGTGGGGTGACTGTAGTGCTAAACAGCTTAACTGGACCAGGATTTGTAGAAGCCAGTTTAAATACGTGTGCTAACCAAGCTCACTTTTTGGAAATTAGTAGACGCTCTGTTTGGACAGCAGAACAAGTAAAAGCAGTAAGACCAGATGTGGAGTATGTAATCCTCAATCCTCTTAAATTTCTTGAGGAAGCTATAATATCCCGTTTGGCAAAAAGATTGTCTAAACTTTTAAGCCAAAATGCTATAGAGCCTTTGCCCTACGTACAATTTGATGGGGTTCATGTTCGAGAAGCGCTGCAATATTTACAGAAAGCAAAACATATAGGAAAAGTTGTATGTTGCATGCCTCAACTGAACCTAGAAAATGGAAACGTGGTTGCAAACACTACACTATTTCAAGCTAACGCAACTTACCTAATCACAGGCGGACTGGGTGGAATTGGATTGGAAGTTTGTTGCTGGATGTTGGAAAATGGAGCTAAGTATATACTTTTGGCTGGAAGGCAACCACCAAACCACAACGTCAAACAAGAAATAACCAGATTGAATATACAATACCAATCTAAAGTATTGCCAGTACAATTAGACGTATCAAAATTTGAGCAGTGTGACCAGTTGATTAATATAGAACTGCCTAAAATAGCATACCCAGAATTACGCGGTGTAATGCACGCTGCCGGCGCTTTGAGTGACGGGTTTATTGAAAACCAAACTTGGGACCAGATCACAATTCCATTCTCGGCCAAAATTCAAGGAACCCTAAATTTGCATAGGTTAACTAAAAACAATAGGAAACTTGAACACTTTGTCCTTTTCTCTTCTATAGCAGCACAGTTTGGACCGGCTGGACAGTGTAATCACGCTGCAGCAAACAGTTTTGAGGATGCTTTTGCGCATTACAGACACTCTTTAGGTTTACCAGCAACTTCAATAAACTGGGGGCAATGGGGTGAGGTTGGTTTGGCAGCGGAAATTCAAATATTAGGTTTAAAGCCGTTTAGCAAACGACAAGGACTAGCGGCACTAGAGTATATTTTAAAAGCTCAGTGTACGCAAATTACTGTGTTAAATACTGAGTCGTTTGGTATTTTATTTAAAATATATCCGCATATGTTATCATACTTAGAAAGCCGCTTGGGGCAAAGGGAAAGCATAACAGAAGATGGAAGCTCAAGTTTACAATCAAGAGGGCAACAATTTTGGGAAAAGTATAAAACGGCAGTGTCCAATACAGAAAAACTGAATGTTTTAAACAACGCCGTGAAAACTGTTTTGCGTAGAATTTTAAAATTGAACAACACAGAAATAATTGACAATCACTCTGACTTTAGGGAACTTGGAGTTGATTCACTTATGTTTGTCGAAATACAGAATTCTGTTCAAGAACTATTGGGCAAAATTGCAAGGATTAATTCAGGTTTGCTAAAGGAACACAGTAGCGTACAAGCTTTATCAGAAGCCATGTACTCTTTGATTGAGGAGACGGGGTCGAACAGCAGCGCTGATGGAAATGAATACGACAATGTGTTACCAACCGTGGCCCACATAGCCGAGTTGCTTGAAGAGGACGCCAAACTGCCTTTAACAATTGTTGCAAGGAAGGAGCAAATGAAAGTGAAAATTGAGAATATTTCCCAAGTTTTATTAACCGGCGTAACCGGAACCCTTGGACCCTACTTGTTAAAGGAGTTATGTGCCAAAACACAAATTTCCCAAGTGATTTGTCTAATTCGCCCAAAACTAAAAGTAAGTGGAGAGCAACGTCTAAAGGAAATACTTGAAAAGAGACAACTCCTGGGACAGATAAACATGTCTAAAGTAAAATATATTGATGGAAATATAGCAGAGGCTTGTATGGGAATAGGGGATAAAACCAGTTGGAAAATACTCTGTGACAATGTTGATGCGGTTATTAATTGCGCAGCAAGTGTTCAACATGTAGAGCACTATTATAAAAGTAAAACAGTAGCGGGTAAAAACATACGGGCTGTAAACGTACAAGGAGTAAAACACGTGTTGGAGTTTGCATGTCAAGGAGCAAAATTAAAACATGTTTATCACGCCTCTAGCATTGCAGCTTGTCTTGTTCCTGACAAAGATGGAAACTTTTTAGAAGATTGGTATAACTGTGTAAAGGATTATGTTGGTGTGACCACTTTGGCATATCCCAACACAAAGTTTGCAAGCGATATGTTAATGAAGCAAGCCATTTTAGAGCGAGGAATACCAGGAAAAGTTTTCCGCTTTCCGTTAATATTTGGCGATTCAAAAACTGGACGTTTTACCCTGGATCAAAATCACTTAATGTTGAGATACTTTTTTATACTAAAACACGGGATCATACCCAATGACTGGATTCCTATTGTTGGACTTCCTGTAGACATATGTGCTTGGGCGAGCATTAAATTATTTTTAAATTCAGAGGTTCCCAGTGACATGTTCAACGTTTTAAATAATCTGCCCAGAGAAGATAAAGAGTTTGTAAAAGTGGCAGAAAAATTAGGATACAGTGTAAAAGTTGTGCAAATCGAAGATTTCTCGAAGAGAGTTAGGGAATTAACGTGTGAAAATAGTAAGTTTGCAATACTAAAAGAATTTTACAAACGGGAGGAAGACCTTTTGTCCCACATACAATCCGCACATGCTCTTAGTCCCGAGGCAAATTTGAAAACGGACAAGACTTTTGTCAGCCGAAAAATTTGTAAATACCTGCCCAAGTTTTTTGAAAATGTGAAGACTTCTATGGAGTATATTTATGGAGATATGATGTTTGCAAAGGTAGAAGGGTGGCTGGATAATAACAGTGCTTAGTCAAGTAAAATAAATGAATCAATCAAGAAGATGCTAAATTTTACAGCATGTTTCAAGCATTATTAGAATCTATAATTCTACTTATGCCGTGTACTGTGTACAATAAGTGGATAAATTTGTGATATAAATTGTAACAAATACAAGTTGGATATATAAAAAAATTAATTGCTAAATAAGTTGCATATAAAATTGACCAAATACTATATACGTTTAACTTGTTACTTATACATAGTATATATAGATATTACAAACTATGGAAAAATGCATATTACTTATTTAGAAATTGTTCAAGATGGATACAATCTAAAAACTAGGAAACAATAAGTAGTAAATCAATAGATTTGTAAACTAGCGGCTTTTCCAGACTGAAAGAAAAATGTGTTTGTGACTTGTGATGTTAACAGATTTGACGTTTTAGTGATTAAATATAACATCAATAATACTACAACATTTCTAACACAGATGATTGCGGACGTAATTTTCAGTCTGCATGAATCCTTTTTTAAATCAATATTTTGTCCGTGATCACCCCAAGAAACCATACCATGGAAAGGCTTAAAATCTAAACAAAGGCAAGTATTAGTCATAGTACTGCAGTCAAATTTTTAAAATAACTGCATAGCAATTTACCAATTGTATCGATTTGGGTGTAATTTTGACTGCTTTTGCTTGAATACTGCATGTTCTTGTTTGATGCCAATAAAGAGCTATGCGGACTTCATTGGATTTTTGGTTTGCTCTGGAGCTTAAAATATGTGCCACGTTTGTTCCCTACATCATAACCATTAGGTTTAAAACGCATGAAGACCAGTACTATACTTAGTATTTTTTAAAAATATTTATCACTAACCTTTTGCGAGAATATAAATCCAAAGTGCAAGATTGACATAGACGAAAACAACAAAATAAAGGATGAAATTCTGTTGTACCATGAAGCTACAAATATATAATCTATAATATAGGTTTCATAAAAAACCAAATTTAAAATATTCAGGTAAACAATAACTCCAAAAACATTGTCAAACTGTTGCAATAGACGAAGTAAAGCTTTAAAGATTTGCATAATATTTTTGTTTTGTGAAGAATCCTGAGAAGATGTATGAAGCTTTTGCGATTCAAGTTCAAATCTTCCTCCGATTTCGCCAAGTTGCAAGAATATACTTAATATAAACGCAGTAAAATAGTATTCTTGTAGCATTGAAGCAGCCCATGGTACAATGTACAAAGTGATGACAAAATATTGCTCTGCAAGTGAATCCGACAAAATCCTTCCCAAAAGGGTAAAGTTTTTAGCTTCTTCGAATAGATTTGCTGGTATACTGAATTTAAAATATCTGATGATCCAAGTTAATCCCGTCAGCATTAGTACAAAAAGCACAATGTTCCACATCCAAGAAATTGTTGATTTCTGTATTGGTAAACAATTTTATATAAATTTTCTCTAAGAAACAGCACAACAACCACTGAATGTTTTTGATACCTTTATGAATCTGTCTGAATTCATGTTTTGGAGTTTTTGAGCACTTTTAAAAAACTTGAAGATTAAGTTTTTTCGTGTAATCTGAACATACGCTACAGTCCCTAGATAAATCTGATTGATAACTGAAACGAAAAACTTTAAAAGCGCGAATGTTGCTGTATCTTCCAATTTAGTCTTTTGAATATTTTCTATTTGAGCCCATGTCCAGCAAATACCATAGTAAAATGTTGCCATGGTTTGGAGTATGTAAATAACCTGAACAAATTAAAGAACATTTGTCGAATTAATACTTATGCTTGTTAGTTCGAATACAATTATTGCAAATTTACCATTAAAACTCTGGATTCCTGAAGCTCTATGTTTCCGTCGTCTGAAAAACATATTTTGTATGGAGTAGAGCCAGAGAATGCAGCGCATTTGTAGTAAGTTTCAATGAATATCAACTTTCTATGAGCGTGTGGTTTTAAAATTCTGAAGCGTTGAGTTATTCTTCGATAAAATTTTAAGCGCCACATGGTTGTATAAATTTCATTTGACTACGACAGCTCTTTAACGTGCACAGGTAGCTTAGCCAGGTGGTGAGTAATAGTGAAGATAAAGGAGGTCAAGAGAAGACATATCAAGCTACAAAAAGTTCATTGCTTTACCATTGACGTCACAAAACTATGAACTTTTAACACTTAGGTAGTTCTGGTAGTTTCTCCTTACTGCTTTTCGTCTATTAAAATCAATAACTCGTGTAAACTATTGGAATGGAATGAAATGGAGATGGAATGGATATAACTTTTCTGAAACTAAATATGCCCAAAAGATTGCACCAAAATGTCATTTTAAACAGTCTTGCCAAATGGCAATTGTCTTACAAAGTCAATTCTGAGGATGAATTCATAATTAGGTTGAGAAGATTTGCACAGTTCCCACCTAGCCGATTGACATGTTTTTAGGCATAACAAATTGAAATTACCAACGTTTTCAACCAGCAAAATTCTGTGCTGGCTAGGTGTTTTTATTTAGGAATATTTGAGCAGGCCGTTGGAACGAAAATGGTCTTTAAGACATAACTAGTTTAAATTTTTAGAATACTGAACTATGCTGAATACCTGTTTTAGAGAAAGCGAATAACATGTAGAACCATGGAATTTATCCCAAAGGAACGCCTTAATACTCCCAAAGGAAGTTTAGCAGTAAATATATTGGTGCTTCGATAACCAAAGAAAAATGCACATATCAAAAATATTACCAAGCAAAGTATAATAATTCAAATACGAACTTTCTAATAATAACAAATTGTTTTTCTCTCAGTTGTAATTACATCTATAATTGTAAGCTCATTACAAATTTGTATGCCAATGAAAACTTAGCATGGAAATAGGTTGAGAAAACCGGAGCTATTTATATTCCCTCTTTAATAAAGTTTGAAAGGTTTATTGTTGGATCTGCCGGCTTTCGTTGTTGAGTTTAAACCTACACAATATCTATATAAATATGGTTAAAACTGCTCGGCGTATTCGTCTAACAAACATACCTATTTTTATGTTAATTAAGTTAGGCAGTACAACTATTTTATAAACTATAAAGACATCGATAGTGACATTGTTAACATGCAAACATAGCATCGAACAATTTTTAATGGTTTACTATAGACGTTTACTGAAATAACCACGTTCTGCAAAATGTGTAAATATATTGAAATCCTATCCAATTGCTCTTCTTTCAATCATGAACAAGATTTACAAAAAACAGGTGTACAAGAATATGTTTGCATGTTCACCGAATCGTTTGGAACAATGACTCCATTGTAAAATTATTTGAACACAATACACAACAACAATTCCAAGAATCACGCTGACTTTTTTATTTTACTGAAGCTCTGCTCCACAACTATAAAACCAGGGTGGGTTTTTTCGTTTTCTTTCAGTTTCAGTTATTTTATGAATCTTAGTTTTTTACTTCATTAATTGTGTAGGAATCTTTTATGCAAAATTCATGAAAATTCATGAAACAAGCTACACAGCAGCGAGCATTGACTGGTTTTGTTTTGTGATGCAATATTATCGGAAACAAATATGCCACAGTGAATACCACATTTGCTTTCTTCTAATAAACGTAAGCGTAGCCTTTTATAATAGTAAAAATTTTCCTAAATACTTCCACGTATATTTTTAGATTAAGGCTTTGCATTGTGCCGTATTCTGCTGTATGCGTATTTGATCCCATCACTCCTTTCTAAGAAATGTGTATAGAGCACAAGTGCAATTAACCTGGTTGCCTTAATCTCTCAGTGGTCCTGTCACTCAGCCCAAAACCCTTTCTCTGAACAAAAGGGAAGGTGATTGAGGACAACTCATTACTCTACACTTACAATATTGATGGCCTGAAAAGAAAAATCTGGACTGTGTCATTCATCTTTTGATCTCTAATGAACAGAGGTGTTCACTAATCACACAGAAATATTATTTCAGTTGACATATTCTTGGACTCGTCCAGCAGTATGAACACAGAAAAATATCAGAAACTTCAGAATTTTTCAAATTTCAAAAATGGCTTATTTCAAATACGACATTTTGTTCATTCTGTTAATTTCTCTGGTAGCTCAAGTTTTTACCGTTGAACACAAATACCAATCTTACCAGCGCAGTATAACCTGCACCACCAACTTTTTACCCTGTTATCCCCGCTCCCTCCCCGAAATCCAGAATGTAATTCGCTACGCCATTTCCAAAAACGTAAACGTTAAAGCCGTGGGTAGCAAACACTCCATTTCCGACTCCTTTTGCACCAACGGAGTGCCCGTTTATACCACTCACATAACCCATTTCTCTTACAATGAACACACTCAAACAGCCAGAGTTGGTGCTGGGTTACGTATTGCGGAATTTTTGGAAAAGCTACACAGTTTTGGGCGAACCGTTACCGGAGTACCAGAATATGGTGGCACCACAGTGGGCGGAGCCATTGCCACAGGTGCCCACGGCACAGGACTAAAATATCCCAGCACTCTTTCAGAACAAATCATTTCCTTAACTTTAGTGGACGGAAAGGGCAACGTGAGAAAAATTACTAAAGAGCATCAACATTTTCCAGCCCTAAGAGTAAACTTAGGTTTATTGGGAATTATTTACGAAGTGGAAATTGCTACCGAGCCCCAATACAAGCTACACATAAGACACTATCCAATTGGCGAAGGTGTTTTAAGAAATGGCAGCGATTTTGGAAGAATAGCTAGACTTCATGATTATTTTCAATTTTGGTGGTTTCCTACAAATCAACAAATTGTTTTGGCTGTGGGTACCCGAGTGCCTATTTCCACAGGGGGAAATTGCAGCAGTAGAATGATCAAGGATGTTGACGTATTTACCCGAAACACACTATCCACCAGTTTGGAAATGTTTCAAAGCTCAAGGGACGACTTTGCCATGTTTCACATGCAAACTTTAAGCAAGTTGGGTTTATACCGGGATATTTTGCTAACTGAACCTATATTCATGGACGAGGATGGAATGACGCCTTGTTTAAAACACAGTGTGGGCTATAGTCATAGAATGGTTAATAGTCAGTGTGAAAGCTGTTTGTGGGATGAGGATGAATTGAATTTGGGCGTTACGATAAATTTGGATAATTCGGCTATAGCCATACCAGCGCAAAAACTAATGCCAGCGTTGAGAACTTTAGGGGAAATGTTTGAAAAGAGGTTGACTCAGTTTCCTAATGGGGGCATACAAGTTAGGTTTTTGACAAGTGGGGATGGATATATGGCGATTAATGAGGGTGGCAAGGAGTGGGCGGTGATTGAATGGGTGACAACGCAGAGGTGGGATAAGAGCCAGCCTAAATTGGGAATTTCGACTTATCAAGCCATGGCACAAGTTTTGGTAAGATTTTTAAAATAAAAGTAAAATGTTTTTTAAAATTTGTATTTGAAAATATTTTGGTTTGGGTTTTTAAAAAGGTCAAGCAATATGGTGGACGACCCCATTGGGGCAAAAATGGCTTGTACTACAGCAGCTCTAAAATAATTCGCGAGGCGCATCCCAACCTTTCCCTGTTTATTGACGCTATGAATCATTTTGATCCTCAAGAAAGATTCCTGAATCCTTTTGGGGAACGAGTAAAACACGGACATGATTATTTTACGGTTTCTTCAGAGTTTTCGGAGCATTGTGCGTTGAGCGAGTTGTGTATTTGCAAGAGAAATAGAGATTGTGGCACTGAGGGATTGTTGGATCATTATTGTGGGATATTTCCGGGCTTTCCTAAATATCCTGTTTGTTTGCCGGGATTATTGGAAACGATGAAGGAAGCGTATACACGAACTGTTATTGGGGTTATGGCAAGTTTACAGAGTAATGATCCTTTTGCGGTGTTTAGCCATTTGCAGCAGTATTCAATGTTCAGTAATATTCTGCCTAGTTTAGCGGCTCTACATGGATAGTCAAATGTTAACATTTACTATTTTATTTATTTTGTAAAGATTTCAAGATTCTAATTTAAATAATTTATCTAATCGTAACTTATGCACTAAATTATGTACGTATTTTACTTGAGATATCCAACGAACAAAAATAAAACATTATACATATTTTTATTACCACACATGTTTGCTGTTGAATGCACAATATTAATTGAAGCATAATGAATAAAACATAAAACCCATTCTTTAGGTTGATTTGTTTTAAATTGGCTTTTCCTATTACCAGTTGAATTAAAAATTAATACCCATAATATTAATTGGTTACATAACACATTCATATAAATCAAAATGATGCGTTCTTACTCACGACGCCAATCCATTTCAATAAAATTGATAAATAGTGAGTATTGTTGATTATGTAGCAAAATGTTGAGTGTTAGTGGTGCGCTTCTGTGTATCCTTTTTATTTCCTTTTTTATAGCATGTAAGTTCCCTAAGATTTGAAAGCAGCAATTTAAAAAATCATATGCAATATTTGTAAAATTTGTGTACACATCAGTTCTAGATATTTCCAATGTGTGCAGTGTTTGCCCTACTGAGTCCGATATTTTACGCCGCGTGGGAAACACACGCTTTTACATTGTTCACTCAAATCAGCGTGGAAACTTTGTTAGCTTCCACGAAGCCTTTGACGAGTGTACAAAATATGGACTAGAAATGGCAAAGATAAAAAACATGAGGACTTTTGCTATTGTTGGAAGAGAGTTGGAGAAAATTGTGGAAAAGAATCAACTCAAGGATACATGGTGTGAGTTGCCTTTTAAAAATGCAATAAATTATCTAGTGCATTGACTAAAAATGAATATGTATTTTTAGATTGGTTGGATGCCAAATTTAATCCAGACATTGACGTTTACACATGGGGCCAAGATGGCACTGAGGAAGTACAATATAGCAACTTTTTATATCGACCTCCTCGGTAATATCCTGAATAATGAAAAGCTTTACCAAATTTTTTGACCCATTCTAAATAACTTTATTTTCTAAATCCTAGTCCTACTGGAGTTGCAGGTTTTGTAAATTACAAAGGAGAATATCATCCAAATCACGATGTCGATCAATGCATTACACTAGCGCTACCCTGGCCTGGTAAAGGTGATCCTCATGGGGGTGGAGTTCTTTTGTAAGCCGTATACTCCACAAATTGAATAGTTCAGATTCTCAACATGTTTAAAAAAATTTTATTTTTGAAAATATATTTCAGTGGACACCATACCATGTTTGATGAGCGACCTTGTGAAAGTAAACAGGTAACTTGAAGTTTCAGTATCATATTCATGAATTGTTTTAATATTTTGAATAAACTATAAATGTTGCTAAAATATACAGAGACGACACGTTATCTGTGAAAGTACAGATTCCAGTTGCAAAACTGAGATTAAAGATCCCTTTCAGTTTTCCGAAGATAAAGTGGACTATTTTGAAGATGGCAATTGGATATTTGGGGATCGTCGCTATGTTATAAATTGGAAGCAACAAACTTATGAGGACAGCAAAGCTTATTGTGAAACCTTAGGGTTGAAACTGTTTGAACCCGAGGTTAACGAAACTGGTTTAATTCCTTATATCAAAATGTGGTCTAGGCGTAAGATATTCAAAATTTACAAACCAGTCTATAATGGCTTTGAACAGTTTTGCAAATAACGCTTAATTTTTTTAGATGTTACCACATCTCAGTTTTGGACAGGCTACACTTTCAACTCCATCGACAAAGCCTTTTTAAACCGCAACAATTCTAAAATATACACGGGTGAAGTTTGGAAGGAAAAATTTAACGAAGGGGGCTTACAAGTCCGTAGCGATAAATTTGATACAGACTATTGTGTTGCTATGGTGCACTCATATGAATTCAAAGGCCAACTGCCTTGCACTGACCAAACCAGTCCAGATTGCACTTGGAGCTTTGTGGATTACGTACCGGCTAATTGTAACAATTACCTGGGAACTATTTGCCAGCATGAAGATAAAAGCTCAAGGAATGGTATTTGGGATTCAAAGTTTGTTCAGGATGTGGATACAGGTTTGAGGGAAACGGCATTAACCAAAGAGTTTGGATATATAGGAAATTACGCTGTGCTACGGAGCAAATACAAAGTTAGTTTAAAATTTTATTGAATTTCATGAACAAATGGATAGTTTGCATTTTATTTTGTTTAATAGCAAACGTTTGGAATTTTGTATTGTCCTCCGGGCTATCGTATGTTAAGAGCGACAAACAGAAAGGCACTTATTCCACCTTCCTCAGTGAATGAATCATCAGTAACTCCAAGACGTGATATAGTACCACCAAATAACACGTATATTTTATACGACTATTTGGAAACATATTGGGTAGTGGATCATGAACTATTTAACAAGAATGCGGACTCCGATTGCTCAGTTAGTGTGCATGATGGGCTGCCTAGTTATAATCGAACAATTAAAAGGGTAAAGTGTACGGAATGGCATTTTTATGCTTGTGAAAAGGCGTCGAATAAAAGCAAGGAGTATGAGGGGTCATCGCCACAACCACATCCTAAAAGTAAAATAAGCATTTGAATGCGTCAACAAAGTAAAGTTTTTGATATACTGAATAAAAATTTATCTTATAATTTTGCAGTGGTTTGGAAGGAAGGACCACAACCCAGGGTATATCCGTTGCTAAAACCAGGCGGCAATAAGAGTGAAGCTCTTAAAGGAAGAACGATGGGATTTGATCGGCCCAGAAATCAAAATCAGAATCCAGCAATGGCAAAAACAACAAAAGATGGGCGGACGGGTGGTCCAAATGGGAGATTTATTCTTAAAACGATTAACAAAACAAAGAAAGCTTTTACGTTGTTTAAATTAAAATCGTAATCATTTTGAATAGAGGACTGAACATTATCGATTGATTTCTTTGATTGATTGATATTTTTATAGCGTTAACATTGTAGGTTTGTCTAGCAACATTGATAGTAAAGATAGTAGTGGAATAAAGCTACTATAGTACGGAACGGAACTGTTGAATTCCCATGTAGCCCAGTCTAGTACCTGTTTGTAGCTTTAATGAAAACAAGTAATTATTTTAAAAAGGAATTACAATTTATTGCCCCGGGTAGGTACTAAATTAATTAAATCTTGCTTATGCCATGTTTGCATTGCTCCTTGAGAAAGGAATTTAGGTATTTTTTAATTACCAAATGCTTTGGCTTAATAATATTAAACGCGCTCACATGAGTACTGAGAGTCTGAAACATTCAGGCATAGTCTCCATAAACACTCTCTTTGTATCCAATAATTAAATAGTTTCTAGTCACTATGAGTCTTATATTTCCAGCAAATACCCTACCAACTGATTTAAATCCTCTTCTCAATATTTTTCCTGCTTGTCTTTTGCACGTAATCACATTTCAAGCAAAACATGAAAACAATCTTACATCTAATCATCTTGGAAACATACCTGATATTTTACAATTTCCAGATTACGTTCCATTTTTACAACCTATTGTGCATAGTTTATTCAACGTAAAAATTGAACTGAATCTAAATGACAGCATGGTGTACTTTTGGAATAAATTTCCGTCTCAGGAACAGGCATTTATTGAACAGCCTAAGGTTTTTTGGAGCACTACATGTACTGTACAACTTTATAACAATTTTGAACAATTTAACACTCTGCTCTTACCAGTTTATAACAATGTAATTGGCGTGATTCCAAGAGGATTGCTAGAACTGATATTTCCACGCGTTCAGTGTCCTGAAGACAATTTGAAGAAGGCATTGTGTCCCTATAAACTTAGTGAAGAGCTGAGTTATTACATGCCCTATAATCTGGAAAAATATAACATGTATCAAATTTTGGTAGCTCAGACAAAAAATATTAAACTATCTTTGATAATCGACTGGGTTCAAAGAATTATCAAAAAGAACTGGCCTGATTCAGTGGCTAACTTTTTCACGGAGATAATTGCTGCTGCCACTAAAACTGACTTAGCTACAGTTGGCTATAGCTTTAGTCTAATTTTACGTGATTCAAGAGGGGACGATGAAAAACGTTATTTATTTTATAAAAGTGATTGCTTTAATACTGCTTACTTAAATCGTCTGCCTACAGAAATAGTGTTATCAGAACTCAAAAAGATTGCAAGCCAGGCTAACAACCAGAGTAATTCTGTAATTTGGGACGCCGTTGACGAAAATTATTCTAGCTCACGCTTTCCTGATTGGCGACTACGCATGGAAAAACATTTCAATGAAAGGCAAAGCATAGTTTCCTTTCGTAACTATGAACCATGGATGCATTCTGACCTAATCTTAGTTTTTGAAATGTTTTCAAAAAGTAGGATTCCAGAGTACTTTGAAAAGTATTGGGAACGTGATAGATTCAGAAAAGGAATGATTACTTTTAATCGAGTAAGTTCAAGCTCTATGGTGATTTATGAAAACGGGCTGGAATTTCTGACATGTGGTGGCATTCATTCTTGTAAAACCTTTGTCTTTTACTGGTTATATTTCTGCGTTTGATTGCTGGACGTGGTTATTTTGTGGAATTTTTATATTTTGTACTTTCGTTAACCTTTTATTAATTCGGAAATGTTGTCCGTTTTTGAACTCCACTAAAAACTTTCTTTCAAAAGTTGCAATGCCAATTGTAGCTGCTTTAGAGCAGGATTCAAATACAGCCAGTAATGCCAATAGAGAAACGTACTTATATTTTTTGTCTGGAAGCTGGATACTAATGCTGGTTGTGCTAAGTAATGCGTACAAAGGGCAAAATATCACATACTTAACACAACCATTACCATCCGTAAAACCAGAGAGTTTTGATGATTTGCTAAATCAAAATTTCTCGTTGTATTGCAAGTCTGCAAGTGTGGCTTACACAGACTTTTATTATTTGCTTTATTCACTTATAGGAGGTTATGCGGGTGAAAATCCGCAGACAAATTTACTCCAGTTTCTTATCAGAGATGCTAAAGCAAATACTAATGTGTATAAACAATATGCAAAAATTTTAAACTACGTTAAAAATCTAACTTTGGAAGAACAGGAATTAGAATCGGCTAATGAAACCAGCATGTTTGTAAATAAATTAAAAAGTTGCAATAGCACAGCCTTTGTCAGTTGGAATCCGGAAATAGAAGATGCGGAGGTAAAACTAAAGTACACACTACAAAAGAAACATGGCCTAAGTGAAAAACAAATTGCTAGAATTATAAGTCGAAGTAAACAAAACCTCTTGCCTACCAGAATTGGATGGGGATTTCATGAAGTAACGTTGCCTATAGATATGGTTATGGAAAAGGTGGCGGCAATATTGCAGTCGGGAATTGGACAACAGTGGAAGCATTGGCAAAGATGGAGAACAACACTGAATGATAGGATTCAATTTGGAAGGCAGGTTGATGAAAGTCCGGCAGTATTGAATACAAGTGATAACATTATTGTAGTATTTTTTGTTCATAGTGGGTTACTTTTATTCTGTTTTTGTGTATTTTTTCTTGAAGTGTTGCATTCCAGGAAATGTTAAAATTATAAGTATAGCATGCAAATACTGTAAATAGGCAGAAATTAAATGAAAGGTAGCATTACGTTTACACATGAGCTGGTTAGCTAATATTTTACTGGTCGATGCTTAAAAACATGACAAAACCACAAAAACCACAAATTACTGAAACGTGCATACGCTTTACAATCTTTAAGAAGCTACAATTAGAATAACAAACCTAACCCCACCTAATTTAAACATTTTTGCTACATACTCAACGGACTAGTTTCCTGTTCTATTCAAATTCAATTCGAAGCATATTTTAGAAGCTTCGTACTCTAACTAAGCCAATAACATTGTTGTTGTCATATCCACAACCTGCATCATATGCTCCAACGGAATATTTTCACTCAACTCAAACAAACTTCCAACCTTTAGTATTATTCGTCTGCAGCTTTTTAACTGCAGCTGCGAAATTTTGGAAAATATTTTCCTTTTCCAAAACTCCAAAAATTTATCCACTTCCACTGTAATAACCCATGCAAATCCGTAGACAAAAACAGTATTAAAAAATATTATAACATCCACAAAACCCATTGCTCCCACAATCGGTATAGGTAGCAAGTCATGTAACTTAATTACTGTATAAGTGCAAACCACGTTCATCGCATAAGCCGAAAAAATCAAACTGGGAAGCATGGCAAAACAAAAGCTTTGAAATGCTTGATAAATCAAGGCTATTTGCTTGTATGCATTTATAGCACCACCAAAATTGGTTTCCGGATTGTAGCACGGCCTTACCATAAACTTTGACTCGTACAAAACTACAATTACCAAAGCGATATGTTGAGCCACTAAAAACGCTGCAAAGTTGCCGTGAATGACCCAGTAAAGCGAGCTTAAAATTTTTTCAACCCAAACGTTCTTCATGATTATGTCGGGTAGGAAAAATAGGAGAATGTAGTTAGCAGGAGTTTTCTTTAGGACGAATGGTAGCCCACCAAGAGTTACGGGCATGATTACGCACATACCTCCAAGACTGTACATTGCCAAGGCTTCAACTGAGAGTTGCTTGCTTTTCAATTCTGTAAATTTTCGTATTTGAAAAAGATTTATTCAATTTTAGAAATTATATTATATTTCTATACTCACCTTCAGGTGTCTTTCGCGCCATTAATTGATTCAGGTACCAAACCGCGTCCCGGCTTTTTAACTCTCTTGTGTAAGCGCAGCTCAAACAGAATATCATAATTGTCAGGTACATCAAATCCATAATAAAACTCTGAAATGTTAATCCCTCGGCTTTGTTTTGGATGGCGTTATTTTTCATGAATTTGATAATGTGGTACAAGCTGACTGCCCAGACAAAAACGATTTGTACGTTTGTCCAATAATACAAATAATTCCTCTTAGGGCTTAATTGAAACCGGGAAATTAAAGGATCATAAACAATCCTGAGTCGGAAGCCACGTTGAAGTAGCTTGTAAAATACTAGAAAATGATACCACATTTTGAATTAAGAAATTTGCGGGTTTTAGAAACGCAATCCAGAAACGATAAAAATGGAATAAGGGAAAATCCCTCCGGCCAAAGCTGTTTTGGTTTTCAATTTTCACCTTGAAATAGGTAGGTTAAAATTATCAAACTCTGGAAAAATCTCTTGACAACTTCAAAGTCGGTCGACGTGTTAAAACTATTTTTGCCAAACTGTTTTCATTTGGCATGTATCTAATAAAATATGCACGAATCGTCAGTGTACTTCAACTTTAGAAAAAATCATAAACGTTTATCGTGTAAAAATATAAACTATACTGGTACGCCATATACGACTTCTAATAGGTATTAGATTGTCTGTCATTATGAAATCAATTATCAAACAAATAAAATTATCTTCTTAAAAAATTCACTCGATACATACTATACACCTTACGCAAGATTGATCATGGATGAAATTAAGTTCTAGGAAAACAGCTTTGCAAAACAATTATATAGTAAAAATTGTTGACAGTGTACAACTTTAAAACAATTAAGATTATTAAAACTATAATTACGTAAAATTGCAAAGTTTTTCAAGCTAAATTCACTATTTACCCTGTTTACCCACATAAGTCTTATATATCACTCCATATATGACTTTAATAAACTAATACAGCATCTTGGAATAGTTTGAGTAGAAGCACAAATGTATATCTTAATTTTTCTCAGTACTAAAATGCATCAAGGTACTTATCGCTAACCTCTTTTACAATTTAACCGGAATTGGCATAATAACATTAAATTGTTATAACAACAACAACAAAACTTGGAATTCTAAAAAAAAGCTGTACGCAATTATTGTTCAAGTTTTAATTTTAGTTTAATGGCTATTTTCACAGTTTCACACGTACTTGGTAATGTAATATGAGTGTCAATAATTTCACTTAATTTTGCATATCAACGCAGTTACAACAATTGTTGTGTTAACTTAATACACATTGCTCAAAAGTCTGCATAGTGTGAAAAGAAAGAATATATACGAAAATTTACGAAAGTTTTTCGAATTGTGACAATTATTGAGTAAAAGAATTTGAATGAAAAGCAAAGCCCAACGCTACTCTTGTATTCTTTAAGAAGCACAATATAAATCACCAAACTCAGAATTAAATCATTCCTAGCAATTTTCCAGTTTAGTAAAACAATTATTATTCCACTAGACTTACCGTTGTTCTTACGACGAGCCAGCTTCAAGTGCCTCCAACTGTCCAACTTCTTTTCATAGTCCTCCAGCGCCTGGTCAAGCTTCTTTTGTCCGTCAAGGTCACGTGGGGCATCACCTCTCTCTGCGGAACCTTAACTTGTCCTTCGGGGTCAGTCATGGTCACTTTAAGATTATACTCCTTTCGTTTTCGGAACAAAATGAGGTTAAAATTCGGCTGAATTTATGGAATGACTTGTAGTTGGCAATTGATGAAATAGTGTCGGCGACGCACGACGAGGAGACGACTGAACTGCACTGCAAACTGAATGGGAAGCTAAATTGAACTTGCAGACCATAAAGTCGTTAGCCCAAACTTTCATGCAGCAGAACTGGATATGAAGCTGCAAACACAGCTGAAAAATCAAATTGTTTCACATAGGAAAGAAATTTTTAGAATTTTTAATGGACCTCAAAATGAAGAATGATGAATTTTCGGGAAATAGAAGTAAAACTACTTAAGTGCGTTCATTTATTTCAAAACACAACACAAGAATATTATAGCTCACAAATTGCGCAACATTTTGTCATTTCAGAGAAAGCGAATTGTTTAGTGCAAATATAGGTTCTGAAACTCTTTTTTCTTCACCAATATTCTAGAATGGAGAAAGTTTAGGCAATCCAAAAAGAAATAAGATGTAAGGCGACTTTTATGTCGACAACAAATCACATCTTGAAATGGACAATGTAATTATATAATTTGGCGCTTTATGCCACTATATATATCATGTATATATTGGTTGGAGAGTATCATTTGAAAATATTTTGACGGGCAGAAAGCCAAAGAAAACGCTTTTTCCTGATCATGATTCGACTTCAAAACAAAATGCAAACATTTTCCACTGCAATAAAATGTTACTTAATCCTCTTGTTTCTATACTTTTACAAAGGATAAACATTTCACAACCAGAAAAAATGAGAAGCTATAGAGAAAGACTAAAATAAGAGAAACACGAATGAGTACGTTAACTTCCTCCTCTTTGATACGTATCATTGTCATTGTATACCTATCCTCCATGCTCATATTATCTTTGAATTGTATCCATTTTATACTTTAATTACATAGATTTAAAACTTTCGTAAGCTTATACTCATGAGAAGACAATCTTAGCAAATACTTGTTAAATGCGAACCCCAGCAAAAATTACTCCGACCCTAACCATCATGTCTAGATAAATAAAAATACTACACTACACAAAAACTGCATAGCGTATAGAAACAAATGTTGAAAGTTGGTAGCGATTGTCAATTAATTACCTTCCCAAAACATAAACTGCGCATTTAACTAACGTTGGGTGTTTTCTAAAATATGACTCATTTAGTTTATTGCGCACTTGAATTGCATACTTACGTGTGTGTCAATGGTCGTATGGGCGAAAACAAAAGTTTGTGATATAATCCTATTTCTTATCAGCTTATCACGGCAATCAGTATGTTCAAATAATATAGCGTTATCAAAAATTCATTTAATGGAAAGGATATCATATAAGTTTGAGCATATGGAGTTCTGAAGAGTTCTGAAAACTACACTTTTTTGTCTGTAGAAAATTAACAAGTAAAAATATTTTACAAAATGGCACAAAATGCTCTCGTGAAAATCCAAGGTAATTCATAAATAATGGGTGTAAATAACAGTTAAATAAATTTTTATATGTATTACAATTTCCTTTTTAGGAGGCAGCTTGGACAGTCATGAGAAAGCAGGTCTTAATCTGCTAGAAGTCCTATTTTTGTCTCCCTTATTTTTGAAGGGTGACAAATTATGCGAGTTTTTTAGCAAGGCTCACAACTGCATTAAGGATAACTCAAAATATCAAAGCTTCCAAAACAAAATGGACAAAGAAGCCATTGAAACCGAATGGGATTTATGGGGTCCTTGCAAATCATGGAAGAAAATACTTGGCAACAAACATTTTGATTTAGTAAGAGTGATACATGAACATGGTAACATGTCCAGCCAATCCAATGATGTCAGACTAAAACCAAAATTTTCAAATGTGAAGGACAAATCTGTGTCAAGTTTGCTACGAGTTATAAGAAACAGACTTGAGCACAATGCTGGGTTTACAAAAGACGAACAAACATCACTAGGATGGTATAGGAAATTTAATGGTAACCTTCAATTTGATCTACAACTATACGCTAACTACTGGAATGTCAAATTCCCAAAACTAGGATTATTTCTTTGGTGTCAGTTCTGGCAACTGAAAGAAGCAACATTGCAACAATTTTATTTCAAAATTGGGGAAACCATTCAACTTTTGAATTTTAGCAATATGAATGAAATCCTAAATAATGAGCTTTTACGGCAACTTGAACAAGGTGCAAAAACACATTAAAAATTTATGATTGATATTACATGATATTTATGATTTACTAAGGGTAGCTCGCGATATTTAAATCGATTTTTCGAAACGCGTATATTTTTAACCAAAAACTTCCTGGATAATCTGATCATATAGTATGATAGCCCAATTCTTAATCTTTAATTCTGTACCACTTTGATTGCATTTTGTTCATAGTTCGCGAAGTTGTGTGAGGTCAAATATCGCACTAGTAGTGACAGGGTTTCCAAAACCCACTTTTCATTTTCGGAAAATTTTCAAAAAAACATGGTTTTAGGTGTTCAAATTCCAAGAAAATTATGTGTAACATTCCTCAGGAATCTAGAAATATTCTGTGGTAGTTTACATTATGCTACTACTGTTACTTTGATTTTTATGGAAAGTAATTTGAAAAAAAGTTGCGTTGCTAAAAATTTTCGACTTGCCAACTTAAATTGTTAATTAACTGAAAACCGTTTTCGTTATGTGGTGTAAAAAGATGCATAAATAAAGAAAAGAGTCCAAAAAATCATAATATTAAGGTTTCATTCCAAAAATGTTGGACTATGACATGTTTTTGCGCCAAGTTTGTAGAGTCGATTTAAATATCGCGAGCTACCCTTAGTATTGGATTTACACAGTATTGAAAAAAACTTTTACATTTTTACCATTTTTACATTTCAGGATTTTTGGAGGACCGATACAAAGTGGAAAATAAACTCTTTAAATGTTCTTTGGAGTTCAGAAGCACACCCGGAGAAATATTAGAGCGAGTTCTTCAGTCAAGCAAAATCCTGGAAGTGACTTTGGATAGCGACCAACTAAGTTGTCAATGGTACGACATTTCAAGTGACGTCGTGGTAAAATGTAAGCAAACTTGCGAAACAGCAAGTGGCATGAAAATTATAATTGCAAACACTCTTGACAGCCTTGATTATGTTAAGGATGCTATCAAGCAGGTTGAGGATCTAACTAACTATAGTAGGATTCTGATATTCACGAATCAGAATAATATAAACAGCATACAAGAAAAATCCCACAGAAACAGTTTACTCAGATTTGTGATAAACGAACTGAAGTGTGAGTGCTCACAGAATCCTATCAAGTGGCAAGATTTAAGCACTTTGTGCCAAGATAACCTGAAGAACACTGCAACATTTGCAATTCAGGGTAAAACTGTTGCATTACCCGAGCTGCTACCAAAAGAAAATGATTCACTAGAAACTGATAACATATTATTCAGTTTAAACGGCGATAGTTTAAATGCACTTTTAAGAAACCAAACTCTGCAGATTTTTAATAAACAATCCATTCCCAAAGTTCCGAAAGTTTACATGGAACGAACAATTTACAAACGAATTGTTGTAAACTGTCAAGTCTTGGAACATAGTAGCATGTCTGACATTTTTGTGGTATCAAATATTTCACGTGAAGTATTAGCTAGTATGATTAATTGCAAGGAAAATGATATCCACATTATTAGTGGCAAACACCTAACTGATAACCTATCCACAAAGGTTGTATTATACTATGGAGAATTTTACGATTTACAAGCGGCATGCAGTCAATTGAATGATGATCAATCAGTGGACAACCATTCAAACATTCACTGCTTCCGGTACCTCAAAGAAAACTGGTTTCAGTGGATAGGATCATATGGTGACACTTTGGTTTTAGAAACTCTAATTGAAAACTTTGCACAACAAAGCCAAGTAAACACAGAAACACAGTTTTTGGATTCATTTGACACAATTAGGAAATCAGAAAAGATTGTATTTATTGCTGATTCGCCAGGCATGGGGAAATCGTTAATATTGCATAGCTTTGCCAACAAATTTATAAATGGGTCAAAACACCATGTAATATTCCTTAGTATTAATGAATTTTTAAATCTTATCGACAGAGATTTGATATTGATGAATGCATTGTGTATAAGCACAATACTTAGGCATATTGCATGTGATAGTTTATTTGAAGAAAATTTAATGCAAAATTGGATAACTTGTACGAATTCTGATTGGAAAGTTGAGCTTTTCCTAG
Source organism: Entomobrya proxima (assembly GCA_029691765.1). Taxonomy (NCBI): domain Eukaryota; kingdom Metazoa; phylum Arthropoda; class Collembola; order Entomobryomorpha; family Entomobryidae; genus Entomobrya; species Entomobrya proxima. The sequence continues at coordinate 47,687,115 of CM056168.1, read as the reverse complement.
ACGGCTTGGATGAAGTTCCACAAGAAAAGCTAGAACTAGCCGTAAGTGCGTTAACGTCCATTCAAAACCAACTTCCACAAATTCGTACTTGGGTAACATTACGTGATCATTTGCTTGACTTGATTTGTACAAACTTGGAATCCTTTGGTTACAAGCTTGAACCCTTTTCAAAAGAAAGTCAAATTAATTTTCTAACAAAACTTTGGCTGGAATATGGAAGTAAATTTCCTGAAGAAAATTGCCATTTTAACTCAACAGAGCTTTACAATTTTGCAGAGAAGTGTTTGAGTAGTCCATTTACAAACCAAGATACCACAATTACAGGAATTCCTTTGCAATGTCGTATGGTGGCTGAAATCAATGAGAGAAAAATTCTTACTCGAGATTTTACAGTGGATGTGGCACCCAGCAATTCTTTGATTAATTTATACACACAAATTATTAACAGAAAGCTTGAAATCTATTTAAAGGAAAAATATAGGCTTTCAAATATTGATTCATGTAGTCATCTTGTCGGTTTGGCAAGTAATGACATACACCGTACGCATACGTATTTTGCAATGAAATTGATTTTTTCTGACGCTGTCGCCGAATGCTTTCAAACTTTTCTTGGAATAGGACCACATAACCTAGAACAGATCGGTACAATCGTTTTAGAACAGGGCATTATTCAAAATATAAAACCTGTTAACTTTGTGCATCGAACTTTTGCAGAATATTTTATTGCTGATTTTGTTTGGAAAGTTGTAATGGAGCATTACCTTTACATTTCATTACATGATCCCATATTTCAAAACCTTCTCTGGAAACAGGTGATGGCTGTTATCATTACTCGTTTTTCTAAGCCTGATATTTATCAGGTTTCTCAGAATTGCGAATTTAAATATCCTACAATTTGTCATTTTCTAAATTACTTATGGCAGCAGGAAGCTAAGTCCCTGCCACTTCTGTCAACTAACGACTCCTTTTCGGATTATCGAGTTAAAGAAAGTTATTCAATAGGAGCCGAGTTATGTACAAAAGCTCCCTTGTTTTATGCCGCTTACAAATCCGATTGTAAAAATTTGATAGAATTGTTCTTTAGATTTCAAAAAGACACGTTAGGTTTCTTCATATCTTGTGTAGCAGGCGGAGAGTTTGAAACGATTAAACATTTGGTCCAGTACTATGAAATGTTCCAACCACAAAACTGGTATAAGTGTCTGGACTTTGATGAAAACAGGTTTGGGGTTTTGCATTGGGCACTGCAATATTATATGAAGTACCATAACGGTTCACAGAACACGTTAAAGTTGCTAAAGTTTTTGGGGTCCATGGATTCTTCATTGATCGAAATAAGGGATGCTAAGGGTTGCACACCGCTTATGTTGTTGGCTAGACATGATGTAGGCATATCAGGACCAAATTTTGAAGAATTATTGGACCTGGTAGTTTTAATTGTTGATTTAAAGGCAAATGTAAACGCTAAATATTGTAACGGCGACAGTATGCTCCACATGGTTCGCGTAAGTAAACGGGAAGGGAAGGATGCGTTTTCGGACGAATCATTTCTTCTAGGTCAGTATGTCAGTTTGTGGAAAATCCTTCTTGGAAATGGATGCCAGTATGTAAATACAAAGAACCAAGAAGGCCTCACACCACTTCAAACGTCCGTTAATCTTTTAGAAGGATATGCTTCCAGTTTTCGCGCGTTATATATTTTGAAAAAATACGGTGCAAATTTAGATGAAAAATATCCGGATGGTAGAACAATTCTTCACAAAGCTATAGAGGAAGATTTTAATTTTCAAATTATCATAGATTTAATTAAAAACGGAGCAGATATATACGCTTTAAATAGTAATGGACAAAGTGCGCTGCATTTGGCAGTGGAAAAGAAAAACTACAGGTCAGTTGCTTGGATGGCTAATTTACTCATTAGCTACTTAGACGTAAAAGACTTAAATAATATGACCGTGTTAGACTATGGCTATATTCATAGCTTTTTAATAGGTGTAATTTTATTGTTAACCGATGTTTATATGGAATTGCCTCAATTTCCTCTATTAAAAACATATGAGGACTTTTTATCAGCAGTAGTACAAAAGGAACCGTCATTACTGGAAGAAAAGAATGAATACGGACAATCACCATTAAAAATTTGGCTGAACCATATCTCTCACTGCATGGAATTAAAAAATATTAGCTATATCCTAAAATTGACGAAATTTCTGGTTCAGGATTTAAATGCCAGCTTAGCAGCGATTGACAACGGTGGCAACACTATTCTACATTTTACAAATATTCCAAGACCTAAATATCCTAATTATATTGCATTTCCATATCTTTTTCGCCACGTTTTACTTCATATTCTTCACTATCTTGGCAACAAAAATAATGTGAGGAGCATACTTAATACTGATAATAACAATAGACAAACGCCTTTGCATGTTTGGATTGAAATATTAGCAAGTAAGGGTTTGGCCTTTCCAAATATTTTAACTTTATTAAGGAAATTCAATATCAATTTCAACGCCACTGATAAAAATGGAAACACACCCTTAATGCTTTCAATTCAAAGTGACATGCCCGCGGAAATCATTAAAGATTTGATTTTCAAGTGCAAAGCTGACATTAATATAAAAAATGGCAAAGGAAAAACTGCGTTTTGGATTGCAGTGGAGTAAGGAAACTTAGAAATTGTGAAAGCACTGGTGACTGCAAATCAAGCAAGTAATTCATTTGATTACAGCCAAGTACAACAAGCGCTAAAATATGCGGCTACAAGAGAAATTTATGAGTTTTTAAAACAATGTACAAAATAATGAAATATGTTTTAATTTATGTTTAATGTTTATAATTTAATAGTTATCGGTAATACAAATGGTAATAATTATTCGAAACGACCTAACATAGTCAATAAAATGAAGTGTATCAAGGTAATTGTACTTAACTGACTCTTTGTGTTTGTTTACGCAAGCTAATGTTTGTATAGTATGACTATTCAAAGTATATAATAATACCGAAATAAAACTATGCATGAGCTAGCATTCTCCAACATTTGAAAAATCAAATTTGTGTAAAATTTGGAAGCTTTCTTTGTTTTATTTTGAAATTTTAATATAAATATAAACAGAATTTTACTAAAATAATTGCTTTTATATTTTTGTACGTTACTTTTCCTTGGGTTAATTTAGCATGAACTTATACTTGGGTTAGTATCGAAATGCCCAAACATCTCAAACCTTAACCGTACTGATATGACCAACTTGTACTGTACTACCAAAGTCATATATCTGCAAAGGTATCCCAACATTCCTAGTCTGCAAAGCTTAAACATTGCATAAGGAACATAGCAATCACAACATGGAGTACAATGACAAAGAATCAAACAGCAAGCTCCAGCATCCTAAATAATTTCAATAACTTCCTATTTTTCACCATACGCATTAGCAAACTGCACTAAAGGACGTCTCAAAGGAACAATAAAGAGGTTAAAACTTCTCCGTTTAAGAGAGGGCACCGGTCCACAAATGGTATTAACATCTGCCCCATTTTCAATTAAAACCTTAATCAATTCTACATTTTCATGATGGACACCAGCGCAACCACAACTTGAAAGGTTCTCCAAGACCGGCTTATGTCGCGCATTTCCAGAGTCAGCTTACTTTTGTATACACGACATTGTTGCGTCTTGAAATGCATCCACTCTGCACCTACCATAGAAAGCAGTAGCTCGGCGCGAAGTAGTAGTATTTGAACAATCTCCCGATTGTTTACATTTTGCCCTGCCCAGTGTGCACCCCGACTCTGCTGAGCTGGAATGTCAAAATTCAACGCGAGAGATTAACTAGTTAAGTTAGTTAATTAAACTGACCCTACCTTATCGAAGTAAGTTCACTTATCATCCCTACTCGTCTATTTTGCTTATCGTCGAATTATTGAAGCTTTTGTTTTTTGTTACCACTTGTTAAGGCGTGTAAGGAGTATAAAAATTACCTCTCTTGCACTAACTTTTTAAAGAGCCGTCATTGTTAGCCTGGTTTTTATTTCAATTATCAATTAATTACAGGTTTTGTGGTTTTCCAGGAATTACCTTCGACCTGGACAACTTTGGCAGCAGCGGATTATGGCGTCCACTTCGAAAGGTGATCAGATGGACAAGACCTTATCAATCACTAATGCCGGGGGAGACCGTGTGGAGGAGGAAGCAGCTGTTCCGTTGAGTGTAACGCAAGCACTGCAAAATGATCTGGTAAGTGGTCAAGGGTCAAGTTGTTAACAGTTTAACCGTATTCCCATTATTTCCCATTGCCATTTCCTAAAGTTTATGGTAAAGCTGATGATAACATTCGTGTTTTTTAGGTCCTGGACAATATATTCAGCTATTTATCCGTTCCAGACCTGAAGGCCTGTCGCCAGGTGTGCCAACAGTGGAAACAAGCCAGTCGACGTAGTCTTGCGGAAAAGTGTAATCCGGTCGGATTTTTTGGAAGGTCTGTCGTCTCTCGACCTGGGTCTCAGAAGATACACAGAGTCGAAGAAATGGCCAATCTTACAAGTGTGATAAGCACCAGTATTAGTTCCGAGTTCCCTGTTACCAAGTTTATGGTAGACACAAACCTAATTACGGACGCGCCACCAGGGAACATGGACGGTCTTGAGAAAATACTAAGAGAGTTTTTTCATGCCATTGGACCTTTGGCCACTCAACTGGAATTTGGATTCATGGACGCTGAGAAATTCCTTCAGTTGGATGCTCCACTAAATGTTGAGTTTCTACGGTTAAAGACTCTAAAGGCATGCTCGGTACTACCAGATTATCATCCTGGACACCTTATTCCAAAGGACCTGGCATTCTTTCAGAATATTTTAGAAAATGCACCTCAGCTTTCTAAGCTAGAGATAGCTCGTACTGGTTCGAAGACCGTGGAATTGCTTATTAATTTATTGGAGCATGTTGTCTCTAAACGGAAAATCACCATTGGCACCCTCCTCTTCCAGTCGGGCACATCATTATTTGACATTCACTATCACAGACTGGCGAATCTTGGTCTAAAGTTAACCAGCTTACGACTAAATTTGGAGTTGATTTCGAGTTTAAATAAAGTTGGTGAGGGATGGATGAAATTTCTGGAAAGCCAAAGCGAAACCTTGGAGGAGCTATTTGTAGAATGTTATGGATGGTCTCTGAGACCGGAGTTGACGATCGGATTTCCCTGTCTTCGGAAGCTCAAGCGCCTGACAATAGGATCTTACAGTAATACAAAATTCTCTGGAATCTTCTACACAAAGCAGTTTCCATCTCTGAAACAGTTGTCACTGAATTCCAATTACAACAATATCTATGAGGCTTTTCTGAATTCTGGTCTTCCACCTGTGGAAACTGTGGAAATTCTAGAATTGCCTGAATTGTATGATCCGGTATGGATCTTGCATGCGGCTAGGATCTTTCCAAATGTCAAGAAACTCAAGATAAATGGCAAGAAAGAAACTGTACAGGCTGTGTTCCAGGCTTGGCAAAATGTGGAGGAGTTAACGATCAGAGACATGGGGTGGGGTGGACACTCTGCATACAATCTGTTAGCAGTAAACTTCGCTAAAGCTAAATTCCTTCAAGGTATTTAGTACGCTGATGAGCCTCAAAAAAGTTTACAATAAATCGTTACCTCACTTCATTTTGTTTGTTTCAGACTTAAAGACTCTTAGACTTGAAGATTTCTCCTACACCTACCTACCTTCAAATCGGATCTGGCAGTTCGTTTTTTTGAGGATGGGCTCCTTAAAATGCTTGGACCTGAGCAAGTGTAGGAATCCTGCATCTCTGGTAATTAGGCTAAGTACTTGCGATTTTATTTATAAGTTCTTAGGTATTTGTCATGTTATTGATTAGCATTTTTAAATATTTTTCCGTAATCATTTTACCTTCGTTTCAGATAAGCGCAAGTATGCTTAGTAAAATGCGGAAGAAGTTTCTCGTGCTCTGTTAAGAAAAGAAGGAAGTCAGTCGAAAATACATTTTTGGTTACGAGAAAATCTCAAATGTTTTTTACATGAAGTTGTTATTCAATCTGTAATATTTAAAACTTAAATGGTAAACTTGTGTCGTTTGTACGAAATTAGTTTGATAAAAAAGAAACTTTGTATTAGCGTTTCTGTAAATTTTATTTACTGCAATCTACTGTAAAATTCTTGTGAATTTGAACTATCAGAATAAAAATAATAAAACGATAATATGCAAATTATAGGGGTCTATATACTTTAGTATGGGAACTCTGAGCATCATTCCGTTTCCTTCTGACAATAAACTATGCTCCGTTTCCAAGGATTTTCTAAAAAAAAGCTTAAACTGGTCCTACTTTTTACGTACTTTAAACATAATTTCATTTATTTGTTAACCAAAATCCACTTTTGATACTGTCAGTTATCTTATATGTATTACCTATTTTTATTGGTAAAACAGCATTGATAAAATTTCACTTGAATTCTAATCAATAGCTTGTATTTTGTATGTTCCAAAATCATTTTCCGAAAACTAAATGCTCCATTAAAAGTTAATTAACAGGTAAATAATTAAATTCAGTAAAAGTTTTTAGTGAATTAATTAAGTTTGGATTCTCTTGGAATTTGAGGTGACTAGGTAGCAGTAGATTATCAGTTGATTGGTTAAGTTGTTGTCTTCATCATCGTCATTATCGCATTTTAACTGTTGCATCCCACACTTTTCACACCTGTCAGCATCCTCATTAATTATATAGGTTTGAGAGATATCAAATAAAGATAGAATTTTTTGACTCCATGATTGTACAAATAGTTCTGTTTTCTTATTTTATCCTTTTACGAATGGAATCATTACCGTTGCAACTAAACAGCATAGTTTGTTCCAAAACTTGTTTTACCTGCCTACCAATCTTGAGTTGTTTTAAGTTGCTTACAAGATTAAAATGCCTATTAACCTATTTAAAGAAGCTAAAAGCTTCACTCTTTTGGCAAGACTATTACTATATGTATCGCTGCGCATATATTTACTCATGCTAGTGTTTTGTAAAAGTGTTAATCGTCATTGCCTTAATTTTGTGTATATTTTACAATTTTGCGAGCTAAAATTGCTTATTGTATAAGCTCAAAATCCCAGCGATTACAAAGGAGAATCCCCATTGCTCTATATTGGTGCAAAACAGGTTTCTTCGGCATTAAAGCAAAAGTGGTAAAAATTACTTTTGGTTTGACCAACTTGTTAACTTTATATTTATGTAAAATTATAATTTAATGATAGTTCCGAAAATTCGATTTTTTATTATTAGATGGTTAACATTTCTATGGTGATATTTCTGGGAGCAATCAACAGGAAGCGATTCTAGTAATACGTATAGCTAGCTTTATTGATGCACAGCCATAACTGACAACATAAGTCCATAAATTGTTCTTCCTGTCGCTGTCTCAGATAATTGGATTGATGACGCATGTTTGTTTGTCTGGATGATAAATCACCATATAACTTTTATGCGACTCAAGGTAAATTCGGGAGTAAGCAGTATTTGTGACACAACTGGCATTTTTGAATTGCAATTTCAGGTATATACAAATATTTGCTGTTGTTTACGTTCCGTTACAACGAAACTATTTTTTCATGTTTTTTTTTTGCTGATATAAATGCTGCGGTTCAAAAACCGTCACTATTTTGTAATATTGCTGGCACTAGTTGTAATTAATACGGTTGTTTGATCTGCACCAGCCAAAATAATCACCAAAAAGCCAATTGAATCCTTATTTTTCGAGCTAAAAAGAAAAAGGCTGTTGATGTTGCTCCTGTCAAAAAAAAGAGAGCTAGAAACAGTTCCCGAAATATTTAATTCGGAAGGTGAATATCTAGGCATGAGCCTTCATAGCAAGCACATAGAAAAAAATTATAAGAATATTAATTTTCTGTGCACTTACTGTGCAAAAAGGAAGAAGTAAGGCAGCACAACGGATAGGCTGCAAATTTTTAAGTAGATAACAGTCGATTCCCATAAAATAAAGTTTCTATTAAACACAAACAATTTTTCCATAAACGTCTGTTCTATTTTTTGACAAATTAAAGTGTTTTGATAATAATCATAATTCCACGAAAAAGATTTGACATTAATTAAGCTTCGTTTTAAGTGGCAATTAAAAGTTGCTCTCTAATGATATTTGCATAAGTAATCGGAATCATTACATAGGAAGCAGTTAACACGTGCCACTAACTTAGATATTTTTCAACCTGTCAAAGTTAAGACTGTGTTTTAAATCGTCTTAACTATTCAAGTCGTTAATAGCCGACATTTGTGTCAAAGACTATCCACTACCACAAAAATATATCTGAAAGCTAGTAAACAAAATATGAGTACCCATTAACCTGTTTATTTCTTTTTGCCTAAGCTTTCCAGGAATTTCATTAGTCTAGCTTAATGGCAGCTTTACAAACAATCCATTATCCTACAAATGGTGTTTTCGTGTTGCCCTGAGTAAAGTATTGACTCATTTTATAAATATGAATAAACATTCCTATTCTTGTCCATCTTTTTATTACTACACGAGCTAAGTGTTTTGGCCCATATCAGCTTTGGCACTGTTCACGATAACAACGTCATTTTTGCAAAATGTTTTCCAAATATTCCAGAAAATATATAATTTTAGCAGGAAACCTAATTTGGTTTGCTGGCGGTTCCCCTTGTCACTTTATTTACCACAAAAAGGAAAATTTTCTTAGCGTATCTCCAATAAGCTCAAGTATAATACGAAAAGTGTTTGAACGACTACACAACATTTTTAACTTTTTATACATTCTCTTTGTAGCTTATCAATTGCTTTGTCTTTTAAATCAAAACTCTAGTTTAGGGTTGATCATGCAAACTTTGTATGTTTTAACTTGCTACACTCTCTCAGTCGTTTTTGATTTTCAAACAGTGATTAAGAATAACTCTGTCTACTACTTTGTACGAGAATACTTAAAAGTATTTGAAAACCTGGAAAAAAGTTACAAAAAGCCTAATTTAAAATATCTTGTACGATGTAGCACATTTTACACGACGTTTATTATTGTCGCGGTGCTAATTTATTTGCAGAATTTTCTACTAATGAAAAAGAAACCTGAAGAGCACCATTTTCTAACCAGCTTGGTTGTTAATGGGATTTTACCTAAAAGTTTGAAAATTTTACTGGTGTTGATTCAGTGTTGGGTGTGGTTCAATTTGTGGACTAATATGTACTTTTACATATTTCCTATTTATGGATATGCATGTGCTGGGATTCGGCTTTTAAACGAATTAAAGTAAGTACACGAAAAATATTATCAAATTGTTATAAAAATTTGTCTAAATTTCTATTTTTTCTCCAAAAACAGTCCAAATTTTAAAAATCACAAAACCATTCCATCCCTTCGAAACCGCAACACATTTCTTCAAACCTTAAACGTATTTCGGGTTCTTCACTCTCTTTTCATTGACACTTACCGCATTTGGGTACACCCTTTACAAAAATCGGTTACCATGGCAATAGCCGTGCTAGCTTTATATGGCGTTATGAAACTGGGTGGAAAACAAGGTAGAATAATGGCTATTGCGGCATTCACCGCTATACTCTATTTGTCTTCAGTATACCGCAAATTAGGGCTTTTGTTTGAAGCGTCGGTAAACATGAAAAGTAGCTGGATGAATAATACACACTCTAAGGAGAACTACACCAAATGGATGCGGAAATATATGAGGAGCGTGCAAGTGTTTCGGGTGGATGTGGGAGAATACTATTTTGTGCACAAGACGACGGTAGTAACAACTTTGTATACAATTTTAAATGGAACTATTACGCTGCTGTTAACCTAAAAAATTTAAAATAATCGGTGTTTATGTTTGAGTAGCTTAAATTAAATAAAGAAATGAAAAAATTGTTAAGCAGTTTGGAAAATTAATTATATGGCGTGAATGCTTGTCTAAAAATTACATACAAATTGCATGTTGTGCTTTAACGCCGTTATATTTATTTTAATGAGTCGAAGTGTCGCCCAGTTGGATTAATTTTTTGGGGGGATTGTACCCATGACGTTTCCTATTGAACATTTTTGTAATTTTTTTTGGTAAATTGGATATTATATGTATGTAATGAACAATTTTGTGTACATTACCGGATATCCTGTTGTATCTAGGGCTTGTTAGGGTATGTTTTAGAAGAAAAGTGTATAGTCATACTGTGGCTATCAGCAGATGATTACGGGATTTGACGAAATTACGTTTTTTAATTAAAACAGTACGTTATTTAGCACTCGACACCATGTATAGTTTGAAAAAATTTCCTTTTCATGAGCGTTAGTTGAAAGTCCTAAATATAACTTTGCAAAATAAATTAATAAATCTTTAAACATGTTGATGCTTGTCATAGTCCTAATTGCAAGAATGTTGTACATAATATTCTCTAAGTGTAAGAATGCATTTTGAACATTTTGCAGTTTATCAACAAACGGATATCGGATATCTGGAGCAAGTAAACTTATCACAAATGCAAATGTACAAGCGGCTTGATTCTGACACGTAGTCATTAGTGCCTGCATTATTGCTATTTACTTAATTTAGTGCTTAGGTTTCATTCTCCAGGAGCCACCGGATATCCGACAAGATTGATTGGATTCAAAAGACAATTTGTAGTGATAGCTTTCATTTCTTGATTAATGCTACTCTTGAACAGTCAGCAAATTTGTTCCAGAGTTAAAATATTTATTTGAACCACCTTTATTTAGATAAATTGCTTGCGTATGACTAAAGATTTATATATGGTACAGCGATGAAGCAATTGAAGTAACTATCAAAAATGGATTTGCAAAACTCTTTTTCAAAAAACAAAATCCTTTACACTACTATTGTAGTAATAATATCTGCAATAGTTACCGCAACACTAACTGTTGTAACAACTCAACATCTTACATCATTCAAGAAAACCCGTAATTAAAATATACATATTATTCCAATTTTAAATTTGAACTTTAAAAGTTTCTAAATGTTAAAAGCTAACAATAACAAATGTATATACAATTATTTAGATCATGCAGAACCATTCACTTCCAATGTCACAAAAATACAAAAGAAGCCCTGCAAGGATTTGCCTGAGAGTTACTACAACTCCTCATGTCCTTCAAATCACATTGACATTGACCTTCGATCGACTCTCAATGATGGCTTGGATGAAATTGGTCGGATGGGTTATGTAAATCAAGCCGTTTTCATATTTGGCAACGACGACTCTGCAAAAACTGAAGTGGTTAGGTATCTCTCTGGAGACTTTGAAAATTTGTACGCAAGGTATTCAAAAACTGGACAACTTGTAGTATATGACGAAAAGTCTGAAAGTAGTTGCAACGCAGTAGCAACCGCCAATCTGATTCCAACATTGATAAAAAGCAGAGACGTTGAACTACAAAATACAACTGCGTTCTATTATTGCCCCAATTTTGAAGAAATACACAGTCCCGAGCGGAATCTGGCAGCAAACTTTTTCATCAATCAGGTCATTATACGTAAAGTGGACAAAATTAATTGTTGTTTGCTGTGCCGTTTACCCCATTGGACATGCACAAATTTGACGAGTTAGCAAGTCATGCCACAAAATTTTTGCAAAACCTTTCAAAGTATCAAAACTCGTTTGGAGTGATTGTCACAAACGCTAACAGATTGTTACCTCATGAATACATAGAAAAAAGCATTTCAAAGTTTCTTTTCTCTTACAAACAATTGTTGCATAAAAAGCTGAAAAGTTCCAATAACTTTCAACAAGACAGGAGCAGTATTGAAAGAGAAATACTTTTTGTTGAAACCCTTCTTGACAAAGACCACTTTGGAAATTTGATGCGGGTCACCTACTCTAAAGAACCAGAAAAATGTGGACCACTGGAAGAATCCACTACAGCAGCAGAAAATCAACGGCGCTTACATTATTTGCTTGATTCACATCTAAACTTTACGTTCGTAGATTTATCAGACTTTGGCTATACATTTGGAGCCAACACCATTCAGAGCATACGCCTAATTTCAAAAATAGTCAAAGAAGAGATCTCGTCAAGCATCAGTCAGCAAATTTCCGTTTTTGAAAAATGGATGGAAACAAAATACTCTAAATCGTTTACAAATTTAACCCTGATGATACAAATCGCGGAAAATGTGCACAATGAGATAAAAAATCTTACGGATGTTTTGTTTTGTCAATCCACTGTATTACAGTCTGGAACGGTTGACTTGACGGTAATTGCAAGCACATTTTCCACAAGCTTCAAAAACATTGGATTTCATGTAAGTAGGAAATTTTACGACATGATCAAACGCCAACAAATCTATATTGAATTTTTTGAACCTGATGACATCTTGGAAATTGGCACAATTTGGGAAAATGCCGTCACAAAACTGCGAGATGAGTATGCTGAAATTAACATATGGCTAAAATTTTGCAAACAAGTGGAAACAGTTACTTCATTGTATAATTTTCAAACTGAAAAAAACAAAGTGAGCCATTCACGTTTTCAACATGTTGGTCAGTGGATAAGTTATTTGGACGTTGTAGCGCACATTCATATACCTGGAAAAATAAAAACATTTGTCAGGAAACTAGAAGACAGTTATCGGCCAATTCTAGGAGACATCTTTATAAATCTGATGAAATTTACTACTAAGCCTACCGAAATCAATTGCAGTGGAACAAATGCTCACGTTAGTGGAATCTTTGTTAGGGTCAGCGAATTTGCTCAAAAACTAGCTGAAAACAAACTTTGCAAAAACGCTAACACAATAGTGTCAAAACTAGAGGTTTATGCAACTCACACAATTTTCATAGACGCTGATATTTCAGCAATTGGGCGTGAGTTAAACCTGGTGATCATTGCTCCCATTTGGAACATTATTGGCGATAGAACGTTTAATCTTAAAGGATATGACGCTTTGCCGATAAACCCAATCAAAGCTCAATCTGGTCAAATTAATACCGGGCAGCATGGTAGAATAGGTAATCCCGGATTGCCAGGTGGTGCTGGAGGCTCTTTGTTTGGAGTTGTGTTTCATGTAGCTAGAAATATGTCAAACGATAAACTACAAGTTATCTGTAACGGCGGTGATGGAGGTAGAGGTCAAGAGGGTGGAGATGGAGGAAAGGGACCAAATGGGAGTAGCAATCCGGCTGGAAGTACTCAAACTATATGGTACGATCACAGTACATTGACTAAGTATACAGAACTTGCCGGACATCCAGGAATGCCAGGTGGTAATGGAGGTAGCGGAGGGATTGGTGGGTTTGGAGGGAAACCTGGAAGTTTTCATATTCATGTTTTAGCAAATGAAACTGGAATATGGAACAAAATAATTATTGGCATCTTAAAACAAGGCCAGGAAGGTGAGAATGGACGATCCGGTAAAGGTGGCGAGGGAGGAAATCCTGGACAAGGGCAGCAATGTATAAAGTACTTGTCTTTTGGACAAAGTCTTGTGTGTAATCCAAAAAGCTCGTCAGCTCAACGTGGAAATCGTGGGATTTCAGCAAGCACCTATAATAGGGTAGATTTGCTAGAAGCAAAATTACCAGTATATATTATCAAAAAACGGGAAAGTGTGGCTAACTTGGTTAGCAAAAACTTAGCTGTTTGCTACACATCCAAACCAATCACGAAGTTAGAAGATGTAATTAATAAGAACACTTCACTTTTTGGTAATATCAATGATCAAATTAGATTTTACTTGAAGGAGTTTGAAGTTCTTGACAAAATGTTTGCTAGTATGTGTCAAAATCCGCATGACAACAGATATGTTTATATTACTCAAGTATTTGAGAAATTCGCAAAAAACTTCCAAACAACTAGCAACAATACACAAGTTGAACATTTACAACTTGCCGATGCTTACGCTAGGATGCACGAAAATTGTAACAATAAAGTGGTAAGCGATATTGAGGCTTATCTAAGTAACCAAAAGAAAGTTTTTGAAAACTATGTCACAATGAACATTATAAAGAAAAACAAGCAAGATTTTGAAACTAGAATTCGTAGCAAAACTAACCTTTTGAAGTACTGGGTGGCGGAGATCGTAACGCCGGGAATTGTAAATATGATTTCAGAAATTGAAGAAAAAGTTACACTGGTAGAAATGCAACTATCTGAGATTTTGGTGTCCAAAGACTCTGTGAGAGATTTTGATGAAATTCAGTGGCAACTAAAGCGACATGACAACATCAAGGAAACCCTACAACTATACCAAATGCTACCTGTGTTTCCATTCGCTGTCAGCGTAATAGATTTTATGACAGATGAAAAACTTTATTTAGATGTTTTGGTAAGATGGGATATCAACGGTAGTTCCGAAATGATAAAGCACGTTGACCAAATGTCGCTGAAATGTAAAATGTGGCTAAAATCTAGAGTTGCTTCAAACAGTTCAAAAATAGTACATTTTGGGGATCAACCAATGTTAAATTTTGCAAATTTAACTTTTAATGATACTCAAAATCGTTTGGAGAAAATATCAAACCAGGTAAATTATTTTGCAGAAGATGCATTCTCAGATAGAATCAAAGTCGAAAAGATTTTTCTAGAATTAATAGAGTCAGTAACGGCGTACTTTTCAACCTTGAAACACAAATGGTATGAGTCTGTTGGTAAGTTACATGAAGCTGATTTACAAAACGTTGCAACGGCATGCAATGTCAAACTGCAAATAGAAAAGGCAAAAACAGAGTTAGAATACTTGGCAGATGGTGTTAAAAATCATGCATTTCAAACAGCATTTGACAGAATTCAAACTGGGTTAACTTTGATTATTGACTTGTATGAAAATGTAGAGGCATATCAAAACTTAAGAAAAGTTGAGGTATATCTCTTGTCTGCCAATAGAACTGAGTCAACTGAATTTCAGTCTGAGTCTACCGAGCTACAAAGAAAAGTTGAGCAAAATGTTTTAGAAGCAGAATATCATAAAACGCTACACATAGTCAAAATGTGGGTGTTTCCTTTTGCAAAAATGGTCCAATACTCAGTTACAACAAAACAAATCACACCAAAAATGTTTTTGGACAGCGTTGACAAATGGATAAACTTTGTAAGAAATATCAATTTCAAACATGGACATTTTTTCAAAACTCCATTTTACGTTTGGCAGAATGACAATTGGGCTTTTGAAATTTTGCATTTGTTAAGAGGACAAAAGGTGCACTTGAAAGCGGATGTAGCTAAAAGCTGCAAAGATGCTGTGAAACTGAACCAGGTTGGAATTAATTTGAAAATTGATGAAACTATTGATGATACAGATTTTAGAGTTTTGTTACAAAGCTTAAAGGTTACAATGATACACGGTGGAGTTTCATATTATAAGTGGGGCAAAGGTGCTTACGTAATGATTGGAGAAAACGTAACGTTGGAATATGGACTTGGGGATATGAAAGGTGACTTAATGTATGAAAAATTGAAAAATGGGAATTTTAGTCTGAGTCCATATACTCTCTGGACAATGCAACTAGAATGGGAAAATTTGGATGGCATAGAGAAAGATAGATTGGATGACAGGTTTGAGTTGCTTGAGAGATGGGCTAAATGGGTGACTTTGGAACTGGTTGGAACGGGTAGATATGTTGATGCTAAGGATTTTGACGATGATTTGAAAGTTGATACATTTTACAAAAAGGATGGAGATTTCGAAGAAAACGAAGCATATTTACAAGAGTGTGAAAGGGTGCAAACAAGTTTTGAAATTGAAACTACGGAAATTACAGAAGCCGTCACGGTTACTATAGAAGATATCACCAGTACCACAGACACTAGTCTTAGTTGGCCAACCACTACTATCTTTTGAAATTAATCAAAGATGAGTTGTAAATTAATTTGAATGTTTATTAGCATATTATTAAATTTTTAGTACTTACAATTACAACCTAATTTTTCAACTAATTTTAATAGCATAACGCATGTGTGTAAATTTATTGTCCTTCTCCCTTCTGTAAATGCATTACTCTAATAAAAACCTTTTTCAATGTTGAACTGTCGTAATAAAGAAAAATTTACACAATTTGTTGCAACAATTATTTGCTTTATACGAGATTTAATGTATTACGCGTAAACCTGACATGCTGATAAAATATTTCAATTAGAAACATTTCAATACGATCAATTTAGGCGAACCAATATTCCTTAATCTCATGATATACCAAATAATCGAATTATTTATCTGTTTCAATATCTTAATATTATTTACTTATCAAAGGTAATCATAAAACTGCCGCCCACAGCTTAGCCCAATTAATTTTTAACGTACATTTAGTTTCAAAACAACTATATGAATATCTTGATATCCAATGTGCTTCCATCACAATACCTTTTGTCAACCCATGTAACTTCACCCCGGTACAAAGGGCAAGTGTTACGATTCTGAATTACTAACAAACCACTAGAACAATTTTCACAAATAAAGCAAAATAAGTCTTTGTCTCTAAAGCATTGCAAGAGGAAGATATCATAGCATAACACCGTACCCGACATGGAGTACAATGACAAGAAATCATGGGCGCCTGCATCCTCAAAAATTTCAATAACTTCCTGTTGTTCACCATACGCATTAGCAAACTGTAAAGAAGGTCTCCAGAGAACAATAAAGAGAATAAACGGTGTATTAGAGGGCACTGATCCACAAAATGGCAGTAACATCTGCACCATTTTCAATTAAGAAGCTTAATCAATTCTACAATTTCAAAATAGACAGTAGCAGATGATAAGCGCAACTACAAAGTGAAAGGTGCTCCCAGACTGGCTACCTGCTTATCTTGCTCCTTTCCAAGCAAAACCCGAAAGTCAGCTTTTGTTTAGAAGACATGGTTGCCCATCAAAATGCATGCACTCTGCACCTACCGTAGAAAGCAGTAGCGCGGCGCCATCATTTGAACAATTTCGCGAGTGTTTACATTTGGCCCAGTGTACACTTCTCAGCTTCAGCTGAGCTGGAATGTCAACAGTGAACGCGAGAGTGAACAGTAAACCAGTAACCTTTGTTAATTTAACTGACATCACTTTATCGAAGTAAGTTTACTTATCATCTCTACTTGGCTATTTTGCTTATCGTCGCATTGTTGCTTTTGTTTTTTGTTACCACTAATATTTTTAAAGCCAGTAATTCTTTGCCAGGTTCTTTCTTCAACTATTAATTAAATTCAAGTTTTGTGGTTTTCCAGGAATTACCTTGGACAACTTTGGGTGGTGCAGAGGATCATGGCGTCCACTTCGAAAGACCAGCAGAAAGGGAAGGAGGGAAAGACCTTGCCAATCATTAATGCCGGGGGAGACCATCCGGAGGAGGAAGCGGCTGTTCCGTTTAGTGTAACGCAAGCACTGCAAAATGATCTGGTAAGTGGACCACTTTAAGTGGTCAAGGGTCAAGTTGTTAACGTTTTAATTTTAATCATATTCCGATGTCCTAAAGCTTTTTGATGATAACATTTATGTTTTTAGGTCCTGGACAATATATTCAGCTATTTATCCGTTCCAGACCTGAAGGCCTGTCGTCAGGTATGCCAACAGTGGAAACTAGCAAGTCGACGTAGTCTTGTGGAAAAGTGTAATCGGGTCGGATTTTTTGGAAGGTCCGTCGTCTCCCGAACTGGATTTAAAAAGATTTACAGAATTGAAGATATGGCTAAGCTTAGTAGTGTAATAAGCACCAGTATTAGTTCCGAGTTCCCTGTTACTAAGTTTAGGGTAGAGACAAGCATAACAGACGACGGACTAGATAAAATGGACGGTCTAGAGAAAATTCTAAGAGAGTTTTTTGAGGCGATTGGTCCCTTGGCCACTCAACTGGAAATTGGATACAAGGACGCTTCAAAATTGTTTCAGTTGGATGCTCCACTAAATGTTGAGTTCCCACGGTTAAAGACTCTTAAAGCAAGCTCTAGATTTCGAGTACGAGACTTACCTCCAGTGGACATTATCCGAAGTAACCCGGCATTCTTTCAGAATATCTTAGAAAATGCACCCCAGGTTTCTACGTTATACGTAGGGATAGGAGTTGCTCGCCCCGAAACCCTTGAGTTGTTTATTAAGCTAATGGAGCGTGTTGTCCCTAAACTGAAAATCAGTACCCTTCAATTTCACTCGCGTACAGCATTACTTGACAATCACTTTCACAGGCTGGCGAATATTGATCTTAAGTTAACCAGCTTGCGACTAAATCTGGTGTGTTATAATACGAGTTTAACTAAAGTTGAAGAGGGATGGATGAAGTTTCTGGAGAGCCAAAGTGACACCTTGGAGGAGCTATTTGTGGAATGTGATCAATGGGAATGGAGCCCGGAATGGACGGTGGAGTTTCCCCGTCTTCGGAATCTCAAGCGCCTGACAATAGGATATTGCAGTACTATAAAATTCTCTGGGATCTACTACACAAGGCAGTTTCCATCTCTGCAACAGTTGTCACTAACTTCCAATCACAACACTGTTTTGGAGGCTTTTCTGAATTCTGATCTTCCACCTGTGGAAACTGTGGAAATTCTAGAATTACTTATCTTTGATCAGGTATGGATCTGGCATGCGGCTAGGATCTTTCCTAATGTCAAGAAATTGAAGATACCGGGCTGGACAGAAATTTTGCAGGTTGTGTTTCAGGCTTGGCAGAATGTGGAGGAGTTGACGCTCAGAGGTATGGGATGGTGTGGAGCCTCTGCAAACGAGCTGTTGGCACTAAACTTCGAAGGGGTTTTGCCTGCCAGCTACTATTTAAAGACTAGCGGAATGCCTGCTAAATTCCTTCAAGGTAAGTATCTACTGCGACTGATGAATCTCGCAAAATTTTGCAACAAATTGTTACTTCACTTTTTTGGTTTCAGACTTGAAGTCTCTTAGACTTGAGAATTTCTACAAGTACTACCTACCTACAACTCGGATCTGCCATTTCGTGCTTTTGAAGATGGGCTCCTTAAAATGCTTGGACCTGAGCAAGTGTATTAAGCCCGAATCTAAGGTAATTAGGCTAAGTAGGCTGAGTAAGTTAGGCGATCTCACTTATAAATTCTTGGGTATTTGTCATGCTACTGTTTAGCATTTTAAAAAATTGTTGTATTCATTTTACCTTCGTTTCAGATAGGCGAACCTATGCTTAGTAAAATGCGGAAGAAGTTTCTCGTGCTCTGTTAAGAAAAGATAGAAGTCTGTCGAAAATAAATTTTTGGTTACATCTTAAATTTTTAAGCATTTTCTAGATGAAGTTGTTACTCAATTTATAATATTTAAAACTTAGAGATCTGTAATTTTGTTTAATTGTTTAACTTGTGTCGGTCGTAGAGAATTACTTTCATACAATAGAAACTTTGTATTAGCGTTCCTGTAATCTTGTGAATTACTAATATATACTTAAACATAATTTCATTTATCTATTAACCCATTCTAAAAATTGTAAGCTTTTGTCTGAAAAGTTAACCAAAATCCACTATTGGTACTTTCAATTTTCTTCCATTGCCTATTTTTATTGGTAAAATAGCGTTGATAAAAATTCACTTTTGATTTCTAATCAATAGCTTGTATGTTCCAAAATCATTTTCCGAAAACTAAATGTTCCATTAAAAGTTAATTAACAGGTCAACAATTCTGTACAAGTTTTCAGTAAATTAATTAAGTTTAGATTCTCTTGGAATCTTGGTGACTAGCAGTAGATTGTCAGTTTATTGGTTAAGTTGTTGTCTTCATCATCGTCATTATCGCATTTTAACTGTTGCATCCTACACTTTTCACACCTGTTAGCATCCTCATTAAATAAATAGGTGTCCTCACGATGTGATCATCGTGGCGGTCAATTTGCTCCTGCTCAACCAACCTGCTTATCGTCACGCTCTTCATAACCATTCATTAAACGTACGAAACTCCCCAAAAATCGTTCTAAAATTAATTAATTAACTAGCCATTCATTACATTGTTTTTAGGCATTTTGGAAGCTCGGAATAATCTTCCCGTTTTGCGAAGCCTATTGCCACGCTGGTGTTCCCAAAATGGTCTAGAATCCTCCACAAACACCGTCGACTTTTTGAAAAGGACTTTTACCGTGTTCACAATGCCCCAAACCAGTTTTGGTGAGATGATAATGAAAAGAAAGTCAGTATTAAGTATGGTCACGGATTGTATAAAACGCTGTAATTATGCATAAATAAACCAGAATTTTTCTTTTTTAAATATATTGATTTTTATTACTTGTTCATTCAAAACTCAACTCTACATCTTTTACTGTCCCGTTGTTATATTGATTTTCTAGGCCAAAAAGTGTAATCTGGTTTTAGTTTTTCCAAAAAGTATTTATTTAGTACGACTATATATTTTTTCTAAAAGAGCTGACAAAACCTTTCGTACATCAATATTATTAACTTGACCAATAGACAAACAGATAGATGAATACATAGTATTCCGACATTTTTCAAAAGTTTTTGGAATTTCCAGTTCATCGTACAAGTTTTTTACTACTGATACATTGTCAACATGATTTATACCGTAGTTGTTTTTTAGAGTTTTGTATTGCAAACTTGAACAATTCTGCTTTGCCGTAATAAAAAGCCAAGTACACTTTCCTTCTTGGATATCTGTTCCTATTTTACCATTTACCTTTTCATCGCCAAAGCAATCAAAGTAATCGTCTTGGATTTGAAAAAGCAATCCAATTTTTAGTGTAATTTCTTTAACATTTTCGAAAGTTGTCAAAAGATTAATATTATCAGTTAAACCTGATAATGTCATTCCAAGCACAATTGGTAAATACATTGTGTAGTAACTTGTTTTAAAAGTAGCTATGAATTCGTAGTTACACTCTGTATAACTTTCAAAGTCTTTTTGTCTACCTGCTCGTGTGTCTGCGCTTTGTCCTAACACTGTTTTAAATGTCACGTCCAACAAAATTTTCATAAGAGCTTGATGCACTTTTAAATTGCCAAGACGTTTTTGTAGTAGTTGGAAAGCTATGTGTTCCAATAAAAATGCGTCATTCAATGCCATATTTCCCAAACCGTTTACTTTGTACCAGCAGGGGCACCCTCGCCTGGTAACACCGTTGTCCATTATGTCATCGGCGACTAAAAACGCCGCCTGCAACTGAAACAAAGAAGATTTGTAATGCTACCTAAATCACAAAGCTGGTAATTAATTTTAATTATAATTACCAATTCAACACACCAACCCAGCACACGAGCCAACTCTAGTTCTTCATTTTTGTGATGTTGCACCAGAGATTTATATGTTGACTCCACAAGACGTCCCCTAAATATAGTGGATAGCTTATTATTTCAAAACTAAGTTAAATAAATTTAATCATTAATGAATTTTTTTAACTCAACCTGATTTGTTTCCCATGTGGAACGTTATAACTAATCACCAACTTTAACCATTCCTGAGTTTCACTCCAATTGAACTCAGAGGACGATGGCAGTAACGTTTCTAAATTGTCCAATATCCATTGAAAAGTTTTTGCAAATTCATCCTCAACATCCTGGGCTGTGAAGGATGGCAAGTTTTCAGAATTCAATTTTAGATTTGAATTCTGCATTGCACTGAAATTGGTGATGCCACGGTAAAAAATTTCAAGCTCAGCTATAGTTCTGACGTCTTTCTGACTTTTTCAAGCCATTATATTTTGAAATAAAATTAGGTACATAATATAAAAGACTTTTGTTTGGTTGGTTTTGAAAGTTTCTAATTCATTTATATTTATAGGTCAAGCTCTGAGGAACAAAATTCACATCCTTTTTTACTAAGTAATTTGTTTACCAAGTAATTCGTTTACCGCGAAATGTTGCAAATTTTGCATGCAGAATTTAAATTTATGTGCAGTTTGAATTAAAATCCATATATCAGTACTTACTTTACAAGTTACATGCGCATTTTTGTAACGCTATAAGCTGCTGTATATCTATCGACTGTTCATTTATTCAAAACTGGTTTTGGTCCATAGCAGTAATGGCATCTTGCAAATTTCGCTGTGTGCAACAAGTATTTTTCCAAGTAGCAAGTACTTTAGTTTTAGTGTTGTAATTCTCATTGCGGTCAGTTTTTCAGAAATGCAAAACAACAATACCGGAAGGACATTCGTTGGTATAAGTATAAATATAATCACCGATAGCAGTACCGTTCATAATAGTAAAAGAGAAGGTTTCGAAGTGAAGCCAGTGAGGTCATTCTCTAAGATAAACATTTGTTGAGACTTCAGAGTTCACAAATATCTGTTGGAGTTTTGATTTAGCTTGATGACAAGTACGAAAAAAATTTAAATTGCTAAAACTGCTATGCCACCAAATCTCATTTTTGTTGCAAATTGTGGAATTTTCGATTTAAACTTCTAAACGATTAAAACTTATTTCATTTAAGTGCATATATACATTTTGAAAATAAAATTGTACAAACAAACTATAATATACTATTTCTAATTTGTTTTAGTACACACCATGTTTGAATACGAGAAGTTGCTTATGAAATCATTTCCTAAGCTGGAACAACATTTGACAAAATACGAACAACCGCTGGACAAACTTGAATCGTGCAAACAGAAAGTTGCTCGATTTTTAGAAACGAAATGCAGTACAACATTTGGATTTTCAGGCAGAAATACATTTTTTAACGAAGAAGGAGAGAAAACTATTGATATGCTTCCCGTCGTCTTTGATACTGCATTCATACTCGGGATTTTAAGCAGTGTGAAATCAATTAACGCAACATTAATCAATACATTAATTGAAGTAGTGGTTAAAAGTAGAAAATCTTCAGGCTTATGGAACCATTTTCTTAACGTTCCCGACATCTGTTCTAATTTGTTGCCAGAGGATATTGATGATTCCAGCGTTTGCCTGATGAGTTTGTACATGACTGGCAACATTTCAGCAGAAACTGCTTTGAAAATGATTGATAATTTAATGTTTGATAAAGATCAACGGATTTCGGCTTGGCTAGATGATAATGCTGACAAAGAAAGACAAATTTTGTACAAAAGCCTGCTTCATAAAGCTCGCGTTGATATTGGTAGCATAGCCAATTGGTTTCTTTCATGTTTTGGACTAGATACACACTATAAAGTTATACCAACTGTTCAGTTTCTCGGTCAATTTATTGATGAACTTCACCAAACACAAGAATCACAAAGAGAACTTGAAGGAATAATTTATTATACAAATCGGCATTTATTGTACTTTTTGTTGAGTAGATACATAAGCAAAAGCAGTTATGCGAAAGATAATTTTGGTGAACAATTTGCAAAATTGCTGGGAAAAGAAATACTACGATTTGAAGCTTATGAAAAACCCAAGCTTTGGACACGGCAGCTCTTGTTCTTGCAACCACAACATTAGGCTTGCATAATGTAGATGGACAACCGTGGATAAAATGTTCAGTTGAAGTATCAAAAATTGAAAAGATTTTGATAAAAATTGTGAACCTTTTTCCTTCGTTACAGAACAATAACGGGTCATTTCCTGCATGGAATGTGTACAATTGGTTTAAAGCTGGGGAGTATGGTGGGTCAGCGTCTTTTACAACATCAATGGTACTCTCGGCAATAGACGTCCTTGAAAACGAAATTAACAACAACTCTATATGAGACTATCAACTTCTTAATATTGAATGTGAAAAAAATGTAAAAGTGCTTTTTATAAAAAGTAATACAAATTATTATTTGAAAACTAATTTGAAAATAATTGTAGTAAACTATGCTAACTCTAAGCTACCGAATTGTTTCCTGCTGGGTTTAGATAACGTTGAAAGCGAGTTTAATGAGTATATAAAACATAATTTTCTGATTCTTAATTATAGTTTTTAGATTTTTATGCGCATTTAATTAAAGTAAAAAAATATGTGAAAGTATAATTTTGATGATATGATAACAATGAGTGTAAAATGATAGATTTATTAGCATCTTTTAGTTAATACAATTGCAACCTGACTAATTTTACGTATGTGTACATATCAAATGTCATATTATAAATACGTTACATTATTACAAACGTTTTTCAATACTGAGCTGTCGCAATATATAAAACTTCAGAGTTGACAAATTTTGTTGTTTGAATTATTTTCATTATACGGGAACTAAAGACAATACACGTAAACCTGGCTTGCTTAGAAGATATTTCAAACATAAACATTTCAAATTTACCACAATTTTGGTTCTGGATATTTCTTAATCTAGCATAAGCGCAATTTATCAACCAGTCAAATACTTAAAACTGTTTTGTTATATTATCACCACTGTAAACGGTTTTGTTCAATTTGTTCTTTAACGTATATTCATTTTCAAACTAAATACAGATCTTGGTATCCCACGTACTTCCATCACAATACTTTTTGTCCACCCATGTAACTTCAGCCCGGCACAAAGGGCAAGTGTTACGATTTTGAATTACTAACCAACCGCTTGCACAATTTTCACAAATAATATGACCACAATCCAACCAAGCATCCTGTTCAAACTCTTCCTGGCAAATTGGACACTCATTTGGACCCATTGGGTTAGCAGCAGTAAGAAACCTCCAAAATAATTTAAGAGAAAACTTCCAATCCTTCAAAGCAGGTTTAATATCACAGGCCATTTTGTAAATCAAATACTGAGCTGCTACGATATCTCCGTATAGGCTCATTGAAAGTAGCTCGGAACTAAATACAGTGATAAAAAAACACAGCCATGGGTAAATGGGCAGCAAAATGCGTAACAACTGAGAAGTCATTTCCACTAAATGATACAATTGGTCCTGTGATTTAAAGACAACATGAATTTTTAAAACTTTCAATATGAAAAGTAAAATGATTCAAACAAATATAAAATAATCATTACTCTTTTCGAATAATCCACTACGCTGCCTGGAATTAATACTAAACAAGCCTTGAGTATAATTGTAAGGTATTTTGCCACAAAGTCAAGAAGTAGTGCGTACGCCAAAAGAATACTAAACGAAAATACAATGTTCCATTTTCTCCTAAAAACCACCAAAAAATATTTTTAGTGACCAAAAATAACAAAACTGAAAAACGTATAATCTCAACAGAAAACCGTAAATAAACTCACACAAAATAGGTAAACCATTCCACAGACCTTATGTACGGAAAGAACGATACACAAACCAACGGGGGTGTCACAAGTTTCAGAATTTCCCAGAAGCTTCGATTACATTTTTTAGCAACTTGTTCGACTAATTTATCATTGCAGAAAAGGAAAATAGCTTCCAACGGCCAAAAAAGTCCACTAGGTTGATTCAGAATGTTCTCAGCCATTTTGCACAAGCGAATGAATTTTTAACAGAAATCGAAATAATATGAATTGCTGGGCTGTTCGAAAACGTATTTGTACGTTTACAACCTATTACGAAACACACGTTTACAACACAACAAATTCTAAATACTGCTTGCACTGCTTACATACTCACTCGAGATCTGATTCTTACACAGAAGACATAAGGTTGTTTTCCTATCAGGTTTTTAGCACCAGAATTTTACAAACTGCCAATTTTGAATACATGATTTGAATTAGTCTCCAATACCAACAAATTGAACTGTTATGTTACTTTAGTAGTCACTTTCTAATATATCCTGATTTTACCCGTAAATGGTACAATTTTATTTATTTATTTATTTTGCACTATAAACTGGTTCCAATTCCAAAGTTACGCCAGACTGATGATTTAAAAAGTTGTATTCGTATTGAATGCAGCAGTTAACTGAAAGAGATGTACTGCATGAACTCTGTTGCTCGGGATATGTCTAGCAGTCTGTCTGAGAAAATATTGCTTACAAAATTGGAGTGCTTTGTACTGTATACTTATTCAAATGGAGAGTGCATGTCAAAAGTGGCAGCATTTAACAAATTTTTTATGACCAAGCAGATGTTAATAAAACAATAAGGCATTCTTTTCGTTGACAATTCATTCAACTGTGTAAAAATTACTTGGACGAATTTCGTAACACCCCGAGGGGGGTGGGGGGGTTTGACGAAGCGTTACGCTGCCATAAGCGTAATGTAATGCATTATTCGTTAACTGCGTTACGGGGAGGGGGGTAGGGGTCAAAAAATCGGTTTTTTTGCGTTACGTATTTTAGCAATGGCCCCAAATGTGAGTTGTGAAATGTGAGAACAAACGTTGTTGTTTTTCCTTGTCTTCTTTGTGCATAACACGTTTAAATGCCTACCATTTCTTTAGCGATCTGTACAGTGCTGATATAACCTTAAAATCTTTTTGGTGCACAAGTAGTTACACATTGAATGAAAATGTTACACAAGTTCTAAACATCTGCATATGAAAATCGAGATCGAATTGTAGCATCAGTGGTATTTTCTGCTCAGTTTTTTGGTGACGGATATTATACGCTTGTTGACTCTTACGCATGATAGTGGCTAGTCGGTGTACACCGTTTGCTTCCTCTTTACTCGCTTTATAGTTCCAGAAAGTCGTAAAGTTTACCCTATTCATTCGTAAAGTTTCGAGCAGCTGCAAATCTAGATATTAGCAGACTTATAAGCATACTGAGTTTTCGTATACATAATTACTATTACCACACATGTACTTTACTTCCACTACAGTTCCAATCTAAGCCACGCATCACTTATATGAATAAAAGCTTTCTGTTTAATTTGTAATATTTATTAGTTATATTTAAGAGCCAATAAAATTAACTGTATGTGTTACTGTACTATGCTTAAAAAATCTACACATTTTCTATTCCATGTTATGAGCACGCATTTTATGAACACGACAACATTTTATGCGTAAAACGCGTAGTAAAGAACAAACTTTTATCCTGTAGTTATATGGAACGTAGACAATATTTTTCTCAGAAAATGAATTACTGTACCACGTAACTTAGCAAAATATTCTGTGACTCATGACTTGTGAGATAATCTTTGTGCTTGTACTTTTCTGTTCACCTAACGCGTGCAGTATATCAGCTGTTACAAATTCGCAAAGTCAAGACTATCACAACTCAGTTAATGGAGCTCAAGTTCAGTTACAATGAATGACATTCCAATAGTATTAGTGCATTGAACTCCGACTGTTACTTCATGAAACATGATAAAACTGGAATGAGCATAGGTATATTTTAGGATCAGAAGCAAAAATATTTTATAGGTTGCAGACTGTTTGTCTTAGTGTGTGGGCTCAATATTATTTCATTCGTCGTTTGACCAAATATCATAATTTTGGCTTTATTGACTTCACGTGGTTAGTACACAACTCATGCTTCAGCATAGTTAATTGGTTAATAACTCATGCTTTTGGTTATATGGGTTTCAAGTCTTTATACAAAGTATTTACATGTGTCAAGCAAAATTTTTAAAACCCATATCAAGTATGTGTGTTTCTTTAATTGTTTAAATCTTATTCATATTAGCAAAGTTGGCTATGACCAACAAGGCAAACAGAAAATTCAATTCTTGCACACGCGGTACAGGGCGTCAGTTATTAGTTCAAAGGCGTCATTGATTTAAGAGCTAACATGTTGCAAAACGGTGACCGGACAACTTTTTTTAGAACGTAACACAACTCAGGAGACACCCACGACAAAATTATTTACTCTACTTAATAATCAATGATGTAGTTGAGGCCTAATTTACTTACCACATATACGATACGATACATGGTTATCGTGGAACTAGAAAATAACATATTAAAAATATGCTATATATCATTTTGACACTTACACCATTAAAGTCTACTTTGCTTTATTCAAATTAAGATAAAACCATTTGTGAAATATTTGTAATCTTTAAAAGCTGGCAGTACTGTAAATAGTGTGAGGAGAAGTTATATACATCAAATATTTACAAATGCCAAGCGTGAGTGATGTTTGCGCCTGAAGTGTTTTAGTTTGACACATTGTCACATTCAAGTGGGTGCAACATTATAAAGGTGTGCTTTCAAAAATACACAAATTATTAATATTTCCGTTGGTGATACCCTTCACTCAAACCCGTCTTTATATTATTAAGCAGACGAGGTCTTCAGACCTCAGTATGCTTTCTGAGATTGCTCTTCAAGTCTGTATAAGCCTTCCGTTCTTCCGTTCTTCTGTTCTTCCGTTCGTCCGTAGCGCGATCTCCTCCTAGACCAGACCAGATATTCAAAATCCGATTTCACCATTGGATTCCTGGTCACTAAATCTAGGTCTGGGGCACAAAAAAAGTTACCCCAGACCCCCCCTTCCCCAGAATACCCCCCACACCCCAATTAAGGTCAAATATTTTTAAATCACAAGTCCACCTTATTATAGGTAATTGATGCCCCTGAGTTCAAAAATGACAACCGTTTTTCGGTAGCTGTTCACCATTAGCCGCTAGGGGCGAAAAGTGCAAAAATACAACATCCTTAATATCTCCACCAGTTTTTAAGCTAGATAGGTGAAACTTAGTCCATAGGGGTAATCAACCACGCTGATCAATATCATGGTACCCAGGTTACCCCAAACTACCCTGATCCCCCCGGGGGCAGCTCCCCACTATACTTAAATGCACCATAACACGGTGAAATTCAGTTTTCAGGGGTAATTGAGTACGCTGGTCAATACTTTGATGTCAACATAACTCAGACCATTACTGTAGTCAAAATAAATTGTCCTTCTCGTCTGCTTTCCTAAGTTTACAAAAGTTTATTTTGCATTGTGTTTCTCGAGAACATATACAATAAGTATTTCTATTAAAACACATTACGCTTCATTCCTGTAGTCACTCGATTGCTCCTTTAAAGAAATCAATCAAATTTAGACAACTTTGAAAAATTTCCCAAATATTTCAACAACGAGAATTCAGATTTTGTAGAGTCATTAAGAAAATCCTAATACTTTCCATCATACATTATTACGTCTGCACATGATTTTAACAACTAATACAAAAGCTACTTAATAAGCATGATACTAAAATACAAAGTTCTGTCTAAACTGGCACTAATATACAAAGCTGGCAGCTTCCTAATCGGTTGCCCCTTAAGATGGAATTCAAATCTGGAAAAAATGGAATCACGTCAGTATCCCAAGAAACGTCTTTTCTGGTCACTTGTTTGCGTAGCTTTGGTCATAGCCAACGTGCGCCTAATCAAGAAATTTGAGCAAAACCGTGATCTGGGAAACATGAGCATAGCTTTATTTGGCTGTATCGTCTTCTCAATATCTGCCTACTTTAATTGGACAGTACCTGCAGAGGCTAATGACATTGCGGACTATTTCAACAGTATGATTTCCTTAGAACAAAAGTACACTGATACAACCACTAAGTTATCACCAAAATCTAAAATGGCCAAGTTTATTTGGCTGGTTGTCACGGTATTTTCCGTATCTGGCGTTGGATGTCCAGCTTTGTTGGCCCTTGGGGCAGTACTCTTGTCATGTACGCCAATCAACTGCTTATCGTCATTTCAAACTTGTAAAACTAACACCGGTTTTAGCGTAGACTACACAGTATCTGTAACAAAAATATGGACGTTTCTTGCAAACTTTGCATGTTGGCAAGCTCTTTGCATCTATGGTAATACCAATATACTCGGAGTTTAAACTTTATACA
The DNA here is from genome assembly GCA_029691765.1 of Entomobrya proxima. NCBI lineage: Eukaryota > Metazoa > Arthropoda > Collembola > Entomobryomorpha > Entomobryidae > Entomobrya > Entomobrya proxima. The sequence continues at coordinate 47,657,614 of CM056168.1, read as the reverse complement.
ATACTTTAAAACATTTTAAAACTTAATTCTTCTTATGATTTATTTAGGAAGTCTTGGATCTTGTTATATTCTAGGTGGGTCTTGTAGCCTTGAAGAAGCCGAAAAACTGTACTACAGGCTTATGTTACACAGCAAACAGATTTCAAAGGCCATGATACTTCACAGGCAGATTCAAATCATCAGTGTAATTTTCAACAGGTCTCACGTTGGATTCATTGTCGGCATACTATTAGAGACAAGCTTTTCACTATCAGCTATATTGTACACTTTGCTGAAATGTTTAACAGCAAATATGAATATGCCACTTCCCACAATAATTTGTTATGCCATTTTTGCCAACAATGTGCAATTATTATAATTGGTGCGTATTGATTTGCAGCCAGGGTTAACTCAAAATCAAAACAAATCAGAAAAAATCTCTTGTCAAAAACTGAGCTGACAAAACATCCAGCTACCTTAAGATATTTAAAATCTTGTCCTATTATTAGTGTTAGGTTTGGGATAACAAACTTTATTGAAAAATCTACTCCACTTCGGTTCTTTGATTTTACAGTAGCCAGATTTATTGATTTGGTACTGCTTGATAAACGTAATATGTAGATGAAGGATGCAAAAACATTAAAATTAGTAATTGTTATTGTTCTAGCATAATGTTGGTGTTTATTGTTGAATCGTAATAACATATATATTATAATTTAGACTTATAGAAAATAGAACAATCCCAATAACTAATTGTGGTTTTACTAATTTACAGTGTTTAAATAATATTTCAAGTACTCTAACCCCAGCAATTTATGCTAAATTGTCAATATTATGAATCTTAAGATTTCTACTAAGTACCGTTGTATATTAGAGTAGTCATCTATTATGCGTAGATGTTTTTGGGATATTTATTGTGAAATATGTTTACACAATTTAATTTAGTTTGAAAAATAAAAATAAATTCAAATTTTGTATAAAGTAATGAAAATTTTCTATTTGCTTACTAAAAGCATGTTGACAGTGAAATCATTTGCAACATCTATAAATCTTAAAGGGGAGAGCTTATCAAAATAGTTAAACGAACCAAATCCAACCTTGATGGTTGAGCAGCTTTTATGAAACAATCGCTTGAATCTTACATTTCTCTCATAAGGTTTTCCACACAAAGCCAAATTGTCACGAAAGTCGTTTAGTAGTTTTACAGAGGCCGAGTTAACGTGTGCCATTTCACCAAACATGAGCGTAAGTGTAAGCATTGTATTTGGTATAATAGCAGAAAACATAACAGGAATGATAAAACTTTCTTTGGATAAATCCACTTTAATAAGTATGGTCACTGAAAAGGCTTGAAGTAGAATTATTCCCAGAATAAAGAAAACCATTAAAGTTTTCTGAATGTCATTCATCATTACAGAAATTACTTGCAAAGTTCTATATATATGAACTATTGGAGGATTTATGGATCTGTTGGGACCCGTGGAAGCCTGAATGCTAAACATAATTACGAAATTTTGTCATTGAGTTACTTTCAAATAAGTTGTTTTAATTTTCTTACCTTTCCAAGTACTCTCGAATTATGGCAATGCACATTGAGAAAAATACGCAAAAGCAGACAACAGTAATACTTGGTCCATACAGCCAAACCCACTGATTTACTGTAAATAGCAAACATTTTAGTGCCACGTTGACTAGATAGATAAACTCGTTGTCATTAGAGAAAATAGTCTAGCATTCAGGTAAAATCCAGTAACCGATAATTGCAGGTTTGCAAGGATTGTTCCAGTGTATACCCCAAACATTAACAACAGGGATTGTTACCAATGACACAAAAATCATGAATTGGAAAATGGTCATTAGCTTTTCTAGCAAATGTTTTCTTGTAACATTTTCGTTCTTGTAACATTGTAACATTCTTGTAACATTCTAGCAAATGTCTGAAGTCTTTGTTCTAAGAATAGTTATGTACAAATATGTAATTGGTAAACAAGTAATGCCAAATCCGTACAATACCATATTACTAACGCTGTTTTTACTTTTATCGGAAAGTTTAAAATTGTAAATTCCGCTACAGAAAAGAAGAAATAGTAGCCAAATTTGGAAATTTGATTTCCGCTTAGCTTTTTGCTGAATTACATTGTAATTTTTAGGCGGTTCTAACTGCTGCGTGACATGATTCCAGTGAAAATCAAGCTACCAAGAGTTTCTGAAAGTTGGAAAGCTTTACGAACTAAAAATAATCGATGGCGATGCATTTTGTTAAATCTGAGCCTTGCAATGATATTCAACTTAAACCAAAAAAATCAGTTTGGTGAGACTTTACGCATTGATAAGATCCCTTACATTGGCAAAAATGTTTTAGCATGTCCTGAACTTACTACAGTGCCTTTAAAAAGGGAAGGATATTTTTTCATTATCCTATAATTTTTTTCTGAAACATCCAATCTGTATGATTAAAATGTGCTTATGTAGAGTAGTTAATACCTGTTCTACGTACCAACTTTCGTGACATTCTGATGGGTAACGTGGCAGCTAGGAGAAATTAACCAAAAGTTGCCATTTCGAGGTGTTCAAAAACCTAAGGATATGTAATTTCCTATCACCAAAATTTGCTTTTATTGATCTTATATCTTGCCAAGCAATCTTGAAATGATCATAACTAGATACACTAAGCATGATCGATACTGAAAATGCGAACTTTGTAGAATTTTTTTCCTCTAGCTCAACTATTTCCTTGTTGGTACTAATATCCATAAACTTGGGTACCAAGGTTTCCGTTTGATATGCCTGTGTTTCTTTAAAAGTGCTAAATTTTGAATGAAATATAATTAAATTGACCGGAAATGAGACTTCAGTAAACATTCGTTAGCAATCAAAGCTCCATTTTAATCATTGAGCTAGTCCTAGTCACTATTCTCTAAAGTACCGTAGTGGATATGTACCGTTGAATTGACTGCCAAGGGAAAAAACTTCAACATTTTTCAATAACCTGCATCCATTTTGATATTGTTTTGTTAATTAGTGTCTAGTACAAATTACAGGTTCACATTATTACAGAATAATGCAATCAGCAAGGACTTGTACCCCATTTGTGTATGGTATTGACTTTTCGTCGCAAATGATAGTTTCTTTGTCTTAGTGTGATTGAACCTATAGACGGTTTATAGGCATGGGTTGGCTTAATATGGTAATAAACCACAATTTGGCAGCATAATTGTTTGTTTTAAACTCATCAACCATAATTTCAGAATCAGTGCATGCGAACCATTGATGTTCGTAAGTATTGGCATGCACTCAAAAACTGAGTTTGAATCTAGTAACCGTATTCTGCAGCATATATGTACTGGGAAGCATAACCAACACGCTTATTAGGTGCGGCATTACCTAGTCTTCTAATTTGATCAATTTCAGGATATTTACACAACGTTGAATCCACATTTTATACAAATTCAGGGAAATAAATTCTAAAATTAACGGCTACATTGTTCATGATAATGTGTTAATTTTAAAATTTAGCTTCGACTGCTAACGAACGTTTACTGAAGTCTCATTTCCGGTCAATTTAATTATATTTCATTCAAAATTTAGCACTTTTAAAGAAACACAGGCATATCAAACGGAAACCTTGGTACCCAAGTTTATGGATATTAGTACCAACAAGGAAATAGTTGAGCTAGAGGAAAAAAATTCTACAAAGTTCGCATTTTCAGTATCGATCATGCTTAGTGTATCTAGTTATGATCATTTCAAGATTGCTTGGCAAGATATAAGATCAATAAAAGCAAATTTTGGTGATAGGAAATTACATATCCTTAGGTTTTTGAACACCTCGAAATGGCAACTTTTGGTTAATTTCTCCTAGCTGCCACGTTACCCATCAGAATGTCACGAAAGTTGGTACGTAGAACATTTATTAACTACTCTACATAAGCACATATTAGTCATACAGATTGGATGTTTCAGAAAAAAATTATAGGATAATGAAAAAATATCCTTCCCTTTTTAAAGGCACTGTACTTGTCGTCAAAAAGTGCGACATAGAATTTGTGAAAATAGTAACAACAAATGTACAAAAGAAATCGAATAGAACATGTGCTGATAAATGTTCTGCAAGTGTAGGACACAAGGTGTGCGTCATTTATTTATCGTCGTGCAACATTTATGACTTTTTCTCTAGCATAACCATATTCATATGGATTAACACGTTTTGCGCCTCCTTACATAAAACATATTTTAGTTCATTTACCGTAGCAAAGCATCCACCGATTAACTCTAAAAACGTAAAGCAAAGTTTTAAAACTCGGTCCTACTGAAATATGTAAGTTTAAAATATGTTTTAACTTGATTCCAAATTCCAGTTTTTGTTTAAAATTACTCACTTGTAAAAACTTTGAAATGCTTTATTTTTTAAACATCACATTGCGGTTTGTCCGGCGCGGTGGATTCATTCGTAGACAAAAGTTCAAAAATACTGCATTATGTCAACAGACCTTTATTACTGTTAAATTAAATAGGAAACGCCAAGCTGAATAAATTAGAAGGCGTTGTATAAAATCAAAGTTGTACCGTCAGTATGTAATCGTGCCGTAAAATCTTATTAAAAATTTAGAAAAGCAAATTTTTATTTGAATATATTCCAGCAAGCGAAAAGCAGATTGCCTCTGTCACACCCTTGCAAATCGTTATTTAAATCAGGAGAAACATTTTAAAAAATTGAGTCATGCATATTCCAGCAATGAGTAATTTGCTGTGATTTTTTAAATGACTACTGGAACTTAGCAATCAAAACAAAGATCTTTACATAAATACTCGCTAATCAAAAACGTATACACACAAATAAGAAAGCGGACATCAACACAATAAATTACTGCTTAGAATAAATCGATAACTACTAATATACGTATTTGAGTTTCCTCGGTTGGTTTTATACATTACACAAAACTGATTTACACAACATTGCTTATAGCACAACTGGATATAGATTAAGTAGCCATTTGTACTATAAAACTCAATTCTACACATGTCAAATAAGCGCTTTGTCATATCGAACAGAAAATTGTCACGCCACATTATTAAAAGAAATTTTTTCATTTATTTTTTCTTTAGCTTGATCCACTATAATATTTAGCAGTTAAGCATCAAAACATCAATAGTCATCGGTTAGCTATAAAAGGTAAATTTTAAAGCGATAAGTCTGAAACATAAGGAATTAAAGTAACTAGTGCAGTGGTCAGATATTTTTTAAAGTATTAGGAAGCCACTACAATCAAAGTGGGTTATTCTAAACGCATGAACAGTGTTCATTGAAATTTTCGTGAAACTTACCAAAATATGAAACATTCTGACGAATGATGGTGAGGCTATATGCATGTTTATATGATTTGCTACAATACAATTAAGTGAAACATGGTTTGAAATTAAGCTGCAAATAATTTTAGCACGAACTCGTTATCCAGTTAAACACTGAACATGTTATTGGGAATACTGATTTATCTTACGTTTCGTAGTTGCAGTTTACTTATACTGATAGCTGTTTCAACATAAAACTTTTTCTATACAGAACATTCATAGTTTCTTACTAAATTGTACGTTTATCAAATATTTTTAGAAATGACCAAATGGGTGTAGAAAATTATGACAAACAGAGTCTTACTTTCAATTTGACAATAAACTAACAAGCTTCATGTAATAGTATATCTTAAAAACTATATTTACAATATTTTCTTAGCTTGCAGCATACACTGATTTGAAAACTTTTTTTAGCCTGGTGTATATATTTTTATTTGCCCTTCTTTCGATGACCGCTCACACTTAGTATGCCGAATCATTAGGGAACAAAACGAAAAAACAAATTTGCAGAGTTGTTTGAATCCTGCGAAGCATTGCAAAATTAATGAGCTCAATCTATAAAAACACTTCTTTACTTTACATTTGATCCTGTTTGACACCCTGCAATAAGCACACCAAATATTAATCCTAATTTCAATCACAAACACCACAAGAGTCAACGAAATTCCCGCAAGCAATAACGCAAATATTACCAATACATTTCCACGCATGTTTGGTTTTCTTGGTGAGATAGATGCTATGCTTGCATATGTTTTGTCATCACCTCCAATATGTTTCGGCCACCACTCAAACAGACCTGACTGGGGAAACCAAGCCATTTTTCTCAAAACATACGATGGCACTAAGCCAATTAATGTAAAATGATAACCCATTTGAAAAAACTGCTCATGTGCAACATCTGAATGCAGTTGTTGCTTGCGTAACATCTTAGCATATTTATAACCAAGGTACTCTGGTAACACCCACACCGTTTTGCTACAATTTATTAAGTCACTTTGAATTAAAGACTCATATTTATCATTAAACACTTGATCTATAGCTGTTTCAAAACGGGATATCGAATCATTCAACCAATCAACCTGTTTGGTTATAATCGGTCTTAGTGCTAAAATTGTGCTTAGAAACGTTTCAAGTGATAATGGATGTATATTAGCTGCGTCGTTTATGTGAAAGATATTTGATTTTTCATCTTCATACCAATCCTCGTACCACAGTAATTCATCTACTTCCGTCCTAAAACCAACTATTTGTGTCCCGGTAGAATTGCAAAAATTCTGCCCTAAATTCATCCCATCCTGACAATGTGTTAAATTAGGATTCTGTTCTAGTAATAGGTATTTCAGATTATAATTGGGAGACAATGCTCGAGAATACAATGTATAACTATTTGCAGTTAACTGTGTAATTGACTCGTACGACAAGTTTTTTCTCGGAGTGATAATGTTATAAACGTTTGTATTTTTGTAGGCATTGCTCAGAATAATTCCCGCTAATAAATATCCAATAACAATATATTTTAGGCGAGGCGTAGAAGTCGCAATTCGTGGAAATGGGTCACCCTGTTCAAGTAAAACCTTCAAACAGGACAACTGAAAATTTGATGCAAACTTTTTATGGACTGAAGACAAAGTACGTGCCAGCACATGATTGACAATGATCATTGAAAAAAGTATACAAATCCAGACATGTTTATCGTAAATATTGACAAACTCGCTAAACAGAAATGTAGCAGGACCGCGATGGCCACAGCTGAGAATTCGCAAGGTGCTAAATGGATTTGGGATAAAAAGCGGTGTTTCATACCAAGCCTTATTATTATTCACTTCAATTTCAATAAACGAGTAGTCCTTTAGGTTGGAAAAGCCATTAAAACACGGAGATATATGTTCTGGTTGCCAAATCGATATATTTCCTAGCGCTGAAGTTAGCAGAAATGAATAAACATATAGCAATCTAGTTTGTTCATCCACGATGTGAAGTCCTTGAACTACTTTACGATCCTTAGAGTGCATATCACCTGAGCATATAATTTGGTAAAGATTCATAGACATTTCAACGGTCTGTTTACCAATTATTTTTCCATCAACAAAATCTTGTACTTCCCAGTGAAGTGGCTTTCCAAATGATTGAGAAGCTAAATCAACAATTGTGACTAATGTAATTGTATTTTGAAAATCTTTGACTAAAACAGATTTTGCAGACATACCATAATCACATACTGAACAAGGTTGGTATATAGAAATACTGGTTAATCTGCATTTATTAAATCTAGTGCATGCAAGATTTCCTGTTATCCCCACATCTGTTTGTATTTTAAAGTTTGGTAATTCTTGTCGTAGTTCTTGTCTACGCACCCAATACTTCAAGCCTTTGTTATCAATACTTGGTATATTTGTATCTAGTAGAAAATTGATTTGAGGTACGCTGCTAGAAACAGAGGATATTTGTCTTAAGTATCTAAGTATGTTTGTGCGCTTTCCCAGTTCCAAAACCCACTTTGGAAAAAAGATGTCAACTTGTATTTGATATGTCCATGTTTTCGAATTTAGTACAAATACATCCGGATGTAAACTGACACAATAACACGAGTTTTCTACGGATTGCATTTCTGTAGATTGCATCTCTTTTTCTCGCAAGCCTGTTCCTTGAAAAAGTTTTGAAATTTGACAGGGATAGTGGTGCGGATTTGGAAGTTTTATGTGAGTAGTATAGTTGAATGTAGTATCCTGAATTGTGTTTGGCACCCAAATTAAACGATTTCGATCCGTTCGCTGATCAATAACAAGGCTTTTAGCTTTATTAAATGAAATAGTTGACCTTTCTTCGATAGACAGATACCCAGGTTTTGGTTGTCGCAAAATTGTAGGGAAGTATTTATATTGTGGAATATCAATTCCAAGAAAATTGTTTATTACAATTAAAGCGTATAGCCCAGAAAGCATTTTAAACAGTGTTTCAATATTCTCTATTGAAAATGGTTTCCTGACGACTTGCCTGTTTTTATACAGTGGCTCTGCATTTCTCGCATTTGTCCAGCTTTCCCGTAAACTTCGGAGCACTGTGTTTTCTGGAACATTTTCAAGGGGTTGAATTTCAACTTGATATTGACTTTCTTCTATCAAATAATTTTCAGTGAATTCTTCAGAATCTGCAGCAACTGCGCTGAATAAAACCACGTACAGATATACGCTTCGGCCAAACATTGCAAAGTACTGAAAGTTGGTACGTGGAAATGGAAATTTCTTTACCACAAAAGTTGGTAATCTTTTCAAAAAAATTTAACTATTTGCTGCAGCTTGCTTATTTATGTGCCAGATCCTAAAGTAATAGCGAAATAACGTATGTCAACAATACGTATGCACAGTAGCAGTACACATGAAATATTATTTTATTTATTTGAACAAACATTTGAAAAAGCTTACACATAACTATTTTTCTGTTTTTGTAGCTTTTGTTACTTCTACATTTTTCTATGGTAATTTATTTTAGAAATCAATAAACCATTATCTACTATTTTCATTTCAATCGATGTGTTACAAACAGTAATTGATTTTGGATAGTAGATAAATTGGTATATGGTAAGCTTGACTATAACAGTTTTTTGCAATGAGTTATGTTTTCTATCGGATAATATCGGAACTGGCCATTCTTCAAACAAAGCCAAGGCGTTAGATTCAGATCACGACCACTTGAGATTTTATTCATAAGAGAGATGCGTCATTAAAATGAAATGTCACTAATGCATGCGGTTTTAGGTAGAAGCCAGCCATTTGGTGCACTTCTGGGTGCCCATAAACTCGTCAAAAGTGAGGAGAAACGCAGATACCCAAGGAAGTCCCAGAAGAAGTCCCTCCTCATGCTTCACCACCAAAGTCAAAGAAGAAAACGAGTTGGTCAACTTCAAGTCTGGCGTTCCCAAACGATTTAAAGCCATTAGAAACCGTAGCCCGGGATCCTACTGAGATACCATCGGTTCTTGTCACCACAAGTGCTCGAACAAAAATTTAAGTCGAAGCAACTGATATCTAGTTCAGACTCAAAATAATTTAATAAATCATTACAAATTAAGTGTTACAAGTAACAAAAAAACCTAAACAGTTTATTATAACATCACTCAGTTTACAATCAGCTTGTGCAAAAACTTAACTATAAATGTTATCAAATCTTAGTGGACAAAAAACATGCTAATCGATAAAAACTTCAAACATTTTTTGTTTCAAATTTCATGATACAAATAAGAAACTAAACGAAATACAAATAACTAATTAATTCTCCTCTTCTTAGACTCAGGTTGTCCATCCCCTTCCATGGCTGCTTTAAGTCTATTAAACTCCTCCCTAACCTCAACATTCCCCCGTATCATTTCCTTGTACTTCTGAGATGCTTTAATCTTCTGAGGCTGCCCAGTTCGATACTGCTTCAATTTCCTCACCGCCTCCAGCTTCATGTCTATCCAGAACTGACCCTGTCTCTTTATCGCCAAACAAAACAGCTCCACAAGGTAGTCCACTTGATAATACTTTAGTGGCCAGTTCATGTCCACATCCTGCTTAATATCCTGCATGACCTTATCTTCAAGTTCCGTAACTGCTCGACCAAGATATTCCGCCAGGATGAACATTGCCACGGCGCCATCACAAGTGAAGTAATCTTTCCCCGAGGACATCAGAAAGTCATAAAATAACTCCACCTCCTCCTTTTTTAGTCCCTCTACCCCATCCAAACCACCAGGAAGTAGCTTCCTGGTGTACATACCGTCTTTATTTGGCTGAAGATTTTCCAAAAGCGACACAAATCCCGGCCCAAGCTTCTTGGAAATTTGACACAACTTCCTCCAGGACGTGCTCCAACTGCGTTCACGCTTTTCACGTATCCACACAGCTTTGTAGCAGTACTCCCGTAACTCCGTCCAGCTTTGTCCTTCCGAATTTCTAGCGAAACTGATGATCTGCAGAGCATTTTCCACGCTTATCCAAGGCAAGCCCATATCGTTATCGGTTTGCAGCACAAAAGCAGCCACGTCCACCAGATTATCCATATCGTATTGATGGGCAGCTTTTAAAAGTTCCAAACCTAAGTCTTTACGAGGAGGATAAATCCGATTGGTGCCACCATAATAGATGAAATGGAGAATGGCTTCAATAGCATCCTCCGACTCTGGCAGCTCGATAGTGCGCCTTTGGGCTTCCTCCGAATTATCTTGGAGCATGGCAGCGAATACTTGACTGGCTTCTGTAATAAAATAAATCACGATTAACAGTTAGATTTAGTACCAATCACGGATTCAAAACATCCGTTTTTTAAACATTTAACCCAACTTACCAGCCAATTTATCTCTGTGACATTTGAAATTCTTCGGTTTATTCCTGTTCTTCAAATTACTGCTGCTAATCACCAAATCTGAGTTTATCCCCTTCTCCAACATCCGTTTCTGTAACATCCAGTTGTCTCCTGGACCATTATACTTTCTTCGAAGGACATTTCTTACTCCGTCATCCTCCATCTTGGAAGTAATGCAGGACAACCCAACTCTTAAGTTCTCTGCGCCTTCAAACACGCCCAGTTGTCGATTCATAAAGGTAACCTCTGCTTCCCCCTCCCAACTCAAGTCCCTTTCATTCCAGGAAAGAACGCACGGCTTGTCCATCCATGGAAGAATGTCTGTGGCAGTTCCAATACCTTCGAATTGCAAATTCACATTTTGAGGACCGCAAAGACGAGCTAACTGGACCAAGCAACCTTGTTCCCTCTGCTGACGAGATGCATTCAACGGAATATTGGACACCAAACGTATCTTCATTTTCCGCTTGACCTCCTTTCCATCTTTTTGGGATCTGTCCGGTTGGATGGGAGCGTCACTGGAAATAATCAGGCGGTACTAGTCCTTCCTGTCCAAAAAGTAAATGCAAATCAACAACAAATCACATACATAATCACATAAAATTGCAAAAATGTCAATAAAATGTACCGTACCCCGAGTTTTCCTCCCTTGCTTGAACCACCAGAGGAACCAAAGTTTCCAAAGCAAACCGATTCCAAGCTCCATCTGGATCCACTCCCCTGTAGTCGAAATTCATCGGTGGTGAAATAATGGCTCTGCCAATTTCCTCGGGTTTCAGGACGTCTTCCTCGTCTGCTCCATTGAAGTGGAGTATCCAGTTCGTGCTCCAATCCCCAGATAATCGCAGATTAAATACTGGCATTTTGTAAGCTGTCTTCTAAGTAGTGTCCAGTCGTTAACTGATTCTTATTCAGCGTCTTAGAACCCCGTGTCCTCCCCAAAGAACTCGGCTGCAATTATAAAAATTCCAAACTAATCACAAAAGTTAGTTTCAAAGTGAACTCGTATTCCCCTCTGAATTAATAAACTTCCAACAACTTCGCCACACCCAGCTCAATCACTTGATTACAGACAGACTAGAAGAAAATGTCCATGTATTTTCTTATGCTGCCGCACTGAGGTAGCAATGTGGCAGCATAGTGCCACATTGCTACTGCTACTTCAGTGCGGCAACATGAGAGAAAAGAATTTCCTCATTTCTGGATTACGTCATTCTATTAGGATGATTCTAATGATAAGTTATCATCGTTAACACGATTTGCAATTTCTGGAAATGTCACGACTTGACTTGTGTATGGTAAGGCGCTTGAGCTGGACTTACCGACTTTGTTGGAAGCTCGGAAGAGCCATCCAGCTGCTGGAATGGTCATGTGAATTAAAGTTAATGTTCTCACCTTTGACAACTCAGTGCTCGTTGTCTAGGCTTCTCCAGACGATGGAAAATAAATAGCAAAGGATTCCAAAGATTAGCTTAAGGAACTTCAACTTTATTTATTTCCCCAAAAATAGACAAATAGCGGTTGCTTTGCTAAGTGTCTCTAGTCCGAAGACCGACTTTCTTCTCTTTCCGGTATAATCTCTAGAGATTTTGGCTTTCTCTGTTTGGATTGAATTTCAATCATTGAAACCGTCAAGAGGACTAATGACCATTTACAAGTTTCTATCCTTTTTATAGTCCAAGTGGCTACACCGGGTTCGAACTCGGAAAATTACAAAATGGCAACTAACAAAGAAACGTTTCATGACGAACTTTTCATAAAGCGATAAAATTGAACCATTTCCGGTTTCACAGAAAAACTACCCATTTCCACACAAAGAAAGACAAAGGAAAATGCGAACACTTGACAAAGTCCAACTTCAAGGTTGGATCGAACCTGACCTTTTCACCGGAAGTAGCCATCACGAACTCAAAGGTCAAAATTGAACTTTTACAATGATCGTCTTAGCAGTAACAATGAGAAATTTTAAAGGTGGACAACGCACACACCGAAAATACAAGTTTGGATACGTTCTTTCTGTCCACTTCCAACTTCGCGTCATGAAAATGGGCAGAACTTTGAACTTGATTCATGCTGTGTAAATGGGTAATCAATCAGTAATTACTAGTGATTAGTGGATATTCTGGAGGAAACTTGCTGAAAATGATTACTATGATGAAATTAAAAAATGATAACCTAAAGAAAGTCCAATCATTAAAGCTCACTTTATTTACCTGCACGTTTGATTACTTTACCTCCGCCCTATCATCCTGATGAGTATTCAACATATATGCCCAGTTGACAATTGACTCTGAATTCCGCAGATTTCGCATTTATAATGGCGATTTTTTATAACTGTCGCATTCTCCTCCTGATCCCCTCCCGCTGCATCAGATACCTCCTCAGCTATTAATCTTCTAAAATCTAAAATTCAATAGGATTCAGCGCAAGGTCCTCTATTATCTGTATACCAAGTTAGGTTAAATTCGGTGCATTTATTTTTAAAGAAAAGTTTCAAATTTATGGAAGGACGGAGGTCAGACTGACTATTATAATATTCAGCTTTGTATGCAATCATAGCACGCGCCTATAGACACATGCTATAGCCGCGCCTAATGGAGTATGGAGATGAAGCAGCTTAGCTGATACACTTCTACAAACCTAGAAGCTTTAGTAGACTTAGCTAATAATTTCAGCTAATTACAAAATGCAAATTAAGACATAATTAAACTTTACGTGAATAAATCCGGACACATTGACTTTAATTGAAGGACTGTGGACTTTGCGACTAACGGAAGAGTTTTGGCGATTTAACGGTTAGTTTGGTAGGTTAAAGTAGAAGCGAGTAATTCTTAAATTGATTAATAATTATCATTGTCACTATACTTTCTGAAAACATTTCTGTGGCTGAATCCGTTTTAAAGGTAATTAATTAAACGAATAATTTGATAATGTCGATGTCAGTTGATTGTAAAGTAACATTAAGTTAGTTAGTAGAGAAGTGACGTAATTTAATGGTCTTTCTTTTTAATAATTTATTTATTTTAAGGAACTTAAGGACCTAGAGTGGAGGGAAAAGACAGAAATATGGAGGGGAACCGGAAAAGATCTGCGGCAACCTCGTTGCCACGAATGGAGTCGTTCTTTCCTCAGTTTGTCGCGGATCCTGCTGAGGTTGAGGTCCCACCGGAACCAGAGCCTGAACCTGTCCCAGTGGAGGTAGCCCTGGAGGAACTGGAGATTAATTCTGATGACAGTGTGGAAAAAGGTTACATGAAATTGCTTAGAGAATTTCAGGCAGAAATTGACGACAATGATAGTCTGCTGGAGGAGATTCCTTTGGACAGGTTAAGTTTGAAGTCAGTTGGTCAAGGTCAAGTAGTTCCAGGAGGGTTGGAAGAGGAGGATGACGATGGCGTTGAGGAGTCCACCGGAATTGGGGATCTGGGATTCGGGCGAGTGAATGACGGAATGCAGTTTAATGATTATCAACCGGAAGTTGACCTGAGAAGAAGTGAGTTACTGAAAAAGCGGGTACTGGACATTATTCAGGCTTGTGACAAGAAGATGGAGCATCCGATTCCGAACGTGGACATGATGAGGGGCAGGGAGGTGACCATTGACGAAGTTAATCTTGAGATTGCTCAATGGATTTGGCGTAATTACCAGGAGAACTGTTCTAAGAAGTCAAAGAAATTTGACGCCAAGACGATGTTCAAGCAAAGCTTGCTGTACAAACAGATAAAGGAAGTGGCTCCTGAGATGGTAAAAATTTTGCAGTTGACTCCAACAGAAAATGGGAGTCCTTATGACAAGTGCCCTGCCAAATTTGACATTCGCCTTGGAAACTTTTACCAAAAGCTAAGTTATAATAATCGACAAGTTTTAAGGGAAAACCGGGTTGAAATTTGTCCAGGAATTTACAAAATCATTCAGAAAGGCTGTCTTGGACAGCAGTTTAGGCTATTTACTTACTTCCAGAACATGACCGATGACCAGATTAGAATAAGGTGGCAGTTGGCCTTGGACCTATTTCTGGTTTTGAAAAAGGAGTTTCCTAAGTTGGACCTGGAGATAACCGGAAGTTTCCTAATGGGTTTAGGTGATGGCCAAAATGCTCTGGACATTGCTGTGCACTTGGAAACTGGAAAGAAGGTTGGAAATTGGATGAAGTGGAGTGAACGGGTGTCTACCATCTTGGAACAGAATGGGAAAATGTTTAGTGGAATACTTCCTAGGGTTTATTGTGGACTTCCGGTTTTGGAACTGACCCATGAAAAATCTGGCATTGTAGTTAATTTACTGTTTGGAAACCGAACTGGATTGGAAAATAACAAGCTGTTAAGAAATTGGGTTCAACTTGACTCCAGAGTGAAGCCGTTTCTCCAGCTTCTTCGATACTGGGCCAAGTTTCATCTGCTGATCAGTCCAGAATTTTTTAACAATTATTTGCTGATCTTGCTGGCGGTGACGTATTTAGTGAAGAAGATAGTTCCAGGGACAGAATCCGAAGCCAAGAAGGAAGTTGACAATTCTCAGGAGGATGAGGATGTTGAAGCTGTGCTGAAGATGACCCTAGAGTTCTGTGAAATGTTCGAGAAATGGGATCCAAAAAGGGATATAGTTTGCCCACTAGTTGGAAAAGTTTTAAAGTGTAAAGCTGAACTGATGGAGGGTAAGTTACCCGGGGCCATGGAACGGTTTCCAAAGTTGAGACAAGTCAAGTGGGAAACGTTTTTAGCGGATAAGGTGGTGGTATTGGATTTACTGGATTTGAATTCCAATGCGGCTTCTGGACTAACGGAGGAAATTGTTGGGAGGTTTAAATTGGCTTGTGGGAAAACTGGGGAGAGGATTAGAGGTGGGGTTAATTGTCTGTTGGAATTGTTTTGTAAGTTGGATTAGTAAATTTAAGGCATAGAATTTCGGGGAAGATGAGTTGTTTCGTTGAGATTTTTGTACTGGATTGTTAACAGTTTGTTATTTTATTTGTTAAAAGTGAATTGTAAAGGATTAATTATTTTGTGAATGGAGGCTCTATGAATGTATTGTGGAGTTTGAAATGTAAAAAATGAATTGTTTGGTTGAATAAATATTATGTTTGGAAATGTAGGGGTCTATAATAGACCGTCTATTCATCTGTATTTAAATGATTCATTTAGTATTTTACCAATTTCATTCTCACTTATCATATCTGATGGCTTTTAAAATGGATGGAAAGAGCATTTTAGTGCTATATTGATTTTGCGATTTGAATGTTTACCTATTTAGTTTCTCTTTCTGTTGATTAGCAACTAAATTAATTAACCTTATCCAAAACCACTCAATCAAACTTTTAGTTGTTAGCTAATTTTGAATGTAATGGAATTTTAAAAGGAATTTATTGTTTGCGTCACAAAACTACGCAAAATATACTCTTTGTTTGTTCTGTCCCAGATAAAGGGCGAGCTGTAGCCGTATTCCATGATGGTAAATGGGAAACCAATTATTTTCCAAAGCCTTTCAGAATGCTTAACTAAATTTTTGACAGCCAATTGAGTTTGAATACATTTTGTATTTAGAAATTATATTAAAGTTAAAACTGTATTTAAAGTTTAGACACTCACTCAGAAGGAGTTTTTAAAAACTGAATTGATTTTTTTAAACAGTGCTTAGCACCACGATACTCAATGTAATTGCTGTCAGCTGAAAGTGAAGTATTGTTCCGAATAAAAATAAGGTTTTAGAATTAATTTAACATGAAGATACTTTGTCATGGTTTCTTAACTTAATTTCAGCAGCGTAGTTTTTAATGACCACTGGAATCAGGCTAGTGCTTGTTTAGTTTGACCTACTATTCTGTATCGTGCATACACCTACCGTGCGTTTTAAATTCCCATCGTTTCGTTTGGTTTATTTCGTTTGTATGTTTCTGGATTTATCATGCGTATATACAGCTTTCTTTTTATTAGTAGAGTTGTACTAATTAGGCCAACTCTATCAGATGATAGTATCAATACTTCGACAACTGCAACTTACGACTTTGAATTTCGAGTTGCACGAACATTTGATGAGCTCTTTGAAACATCAGATTATGTAGGCTACAAGAATCAAAACTTTGTTCGGAAATCCCAAAGCGCTGGTAGACTTATTAGGTTAAAATCTCCTTCAGTAAATCTTGTCAAGGTTTTGCTACCTTTTGAACACTCAAATTGTTTAGTAATAATAACTAATTTTCTTAACGTAAACATCCTTCACGAAAAGCATTTCTATGTACCACAAATTATACGACTGCCAACTCTTGGAATATTATCCAAGCAATCCGATTCTGAAGAAATGCTGGAATGGAATTTTAAGCAGTTTGCAGAGAGGGGCGACTATTACAGCTCCCATAAACTGCTCCCAAATTGTCCTGAGCTTCAATTCAACAAAACTTTCAAACCCTTGTTTGGTGTTTGTACTAGATTTCTGTATTCAAACTTTGCATTAAGCACAAAACCTAGCAATTGTGAAATACGAATTGCCGTGTTTCCCTATCAACATTATTACCGCGATGTATCATTTCCGACTTCTGGTAGCATGTCATCATCTGCCGTACACTACCTGTATCAAGACGTGTGGCACTACAACAGGGAAATTTTGCACCACAATGAATTTAATTTAGAAGAATTTGACCAGTCGATGTCTCCGTCAGTTCCAGTGTTCCACATTAACGTGGTAGAAATCTTAAAGGTAACAAGCACTTGGGTTGACAGCTTGAACACACGTTATTGGCTGAATACTGAAGTTATGCAATGAAGCTATCATCTCAACTACGTTTTATTGGTAGTAGTTGTAAAAACTAAGACTCCTAGCAAAGCCAGCTTAACAAAAATTTGTATATTTTCTGACATATACGAAAGTGCAAATTGTTTCAAACTCACCGGCTGGCTTTTACTAAACCCCAAAGCTATTCACAAGCAAGGTTTTGGTTCCGCAACTAAATGGTTGATTAACGATTATTCTAACAGCGCATTCATGATTTGGGCTAATTTAAATTACTGCAAGGTTCCAAAGGGTAGACTGCTCTTACAAAACGTACAAACTGATGCTAGCGCTGCATATGTGAACGTGTTTTGGTCTGTTTTGGGAAACGTTTCATTTGTATACAAGCATGTTTCCTTTAGCTACTCAATTTGCGAGAATGGGCATGGAGTTCCAACTAATCCTAAAAATTTACCACTCAAAATATATATTCGCACTAAAGAATATACAAAATATGGAATCTATGGGGCTTCATATTCTACCCCAATAAGTGCGTATGGATTTGTTGCATGTGCTACGCCAGAAAACTCTGCGTTGGATTTCGCACAATTGTACAATATATATGGTAACTATTGTTGGGTTGGCATTTCTATGTCCAGCTTAGCTTTTGTAGTGTGGTGCAAAATAGTAGATAATAAAAATGTTGTAGCAAGCATTAGTGCCTTTATTCAACTTCATTTGGAACAAGGCGAGTCTCTTAGCACATCAACTAAATGCAGAGTTTTTGTAGGCGTATATATTTTAATTGCGCTTGTTCTAAGCAACGCTTACAAAAGTAAAAATATCAATAATCTAATTTCTCCAAGACGTGTAGTTCCTCATGAGACCATAAATGATTTAGTAAATCACAAGTTTGAAATTTATTCCGTTTCGGTTTTTCATCCGGAATTTGTAAAACATTGGGAGAAACAATACATGAACTTGAAGTCATCTCAAATTATCTGGGGACAGCACACCTTGTACGGACCGAGTTATTTAACATTCAGTATACTAAATAAGTACTTGCTTACAAAAGTACGCTCACATTTTGAAGAGGTATTACTAATCAGGCAGTACATTAATGTCAGTATGACAGATTTGGAATTGCTATTGAACAACTCCCAAATACTTCCAGAATCTCTTGACATTTTAAAGAAAATACAAAACTTGGTACTAACAAAGCAAGTTCAGTATTTTAACGAACCACTGGAAAGATTACAGATGGTGGCAATGGAGAGACGCTTTTACGAATGTAATAAATCCGCTCTAATTCTACCATTGTGGAAATGCGAGGATCTTAGACATAATAATGAACTGATAGAGCATGTATCCGTTTCAAAGAAAACATTGATCGATTACGAGCTTCGATTCTCGTTTTCAGGAAGAATCTCACCAAAAATTTTGACCAACATAAAAGCAATTAATGAAGCTGGACTGTGGACTTGGCTGGACCGAATTATTCCTCAGCTTAGCAGTTATCGTCAAGCAAAACGGCCTGCCAAACTATCTGAAATCAGAACGTCTGTTACTGGAAACATTCTTGTGCTCTTTTTGGTTTATTTGTTGTTAAGTGTAGTCGCACTCTTGTTCTTGATGGGGGAAACGGTTTTCTTTTTATGCTTAAGTCGATGTCGAAAGTAGAGTACTTTTCAAGCAATGGACAGCCCTTCAATTTAAGTCGATTAGATTCTTTAGAGTTATACAATTCAATTAGGTTAAATTACATTATTATAAAAACTATAGCAGTTAGAATAATTACGTGAAAGCAAATTTGTCTTGCATGAAGTCCAGCAAACAGCAAAGACGTGTTGGATATTCTTAGTAAAGTTGTTATATCTTAAGAAGGTTTAATACAAACTGTGAAGCTGTCATGCACCCACTTTATTAAGTAAATATTTTAACTGTTAAAAATTATACGCATTTAACCTGGAAGCTGAATTAATTTACATTTGATTTACAATTAATCAAAGATTTGCGTTCCACTATCCACGAGAATGAGATAAAACGCAAGGAAATTTATCAATCCCTTTCCACCTCCATTCCACCGGGGAAACTTAAAGCGTTCGAGACTTCAATGGCTCATGCATTTGACAGAGAATCTGAGAAGAAAAAACTTATCCAAAAGAAAAAGTTCGAATCTTTATCACAACAGAAATCTACCGAGGCCAACCCCAAGATCCCAGAATACCTGATGAAGGATAACATAGTCATCCTAGCCAAAAATTTCGAATTGACCCATGACGAACGTGAAGCCCTATCCAAAGGATTAAATTTCTGTTACGGAATTCAAAAACATGAAGATGGAATCGCAGATTCGATCATGATTTTTGAAGATGCAATGAATACTTACGACATCACGTACAAGAGTAAGCCATTATCCGAAGAAAAACGACACACGCTCCGTACAAAACTTCAGGGAATAGTGAATAAACATGCAACTAAGGTCAACTCATCCACTTCAAAAACTGATAAATACCATCGGATCATCAAACGTCTAAGAAAAAATCCCAATATTTTTATCGTCAAATCGGATAAGGGCAATTCTACCGTCATCATGGACCGCACAGAGTACGAGGATAAAATCAATTCCCTCTTGACATCTGGACCATACAAGAAAATTAAACGAAATCCCTTGCAAGACCACCGGAAAACTGTTCAAGATTTCTGTTCAAAACTGCTAAATGAAAGAAAAATTGAAAAAGACCAAAAGGATTACCTAACCAGCCATAACACTAGAATTCCTGTGTTTTATGGTTTACCAAAGATACATAAAAAGGACAACCCTTTACGTCCCATTGTATCTTCGTATGACTCGCCAACACAAAGGTTAAGCAAGTTCATCCATGGAATCCTCAAACCTTTGATTGCAAATCAATACTCTATCAAAAACAGTGAAGAACTAGTTGACAAATTGCGGCAGATCAAGGTCAAAGCTGGGGAAATATTTTGTTCTTATGATGCAGTCAGCCTGTTTACAAGTATCCCCATAAAGGAGACACTTGAATACACTAAAGAGCTGTTAACAAAGGACAAACTTCTCCACACCCGCACAAAATTAAGTATTGATGACATTTTAACAGCAATGGAGATGTGTTTAAAATGCACCTTTTTTAAATTCCGGGATTCTCTCTACGAACAAACCGATGGATGCGCTATGGGTAATCCACTTTCAACTATTTGTGCCGAAATTTTTATGCAAAAACTTGAATCAAAAATCGTGGACAACAACCAGCATATCAAGTTTTACACCCGATTTGTCGATGATATTCTCTCTCTCATACGTCCAAGACAGATTACCAACATTGAAGGTTTATTGAATTCCTTTCATAAAAGTGTACAGTTTACCCACGAAACAGAAGAAAAACGGAAAATTCCATTTCTGGACGTGATGATTGAAAGGAAGGAAGACAATTCTCTGGATTTCTCCATTTTTCGAAAAATTACGCACACCGACAAGTATTTGGACTGGGACTCAGTCCACCCAACTGCCCATAAAATAACTGTTGTGAACACTCTCGTCCAGCGTGCTTTGAAGATTTGTACTGGCCTGAACCTTAAATCCGAACTGGCTCATATAAGAAACGTGCTCATTTTCAAGAATAATTATCCTCGGAAATGGGTAGAAACTGCTATACAACGTGTCATCCGTAACTTCCACATACCCAAACCACCCTCCCAATATGATCTCCCAAAAATTATCCTCCCTTACATAAAAGGATTAACCGAATCCATCGCCAAACTAATTACAAGGCAGCTTGGGAATCCCATTGGTTATATCCCTTTCACGAGAATGAGGAACATTCTTAATGCCCATAAAGATCCAAATCCTAACGTGAATGCTGGAGTATATTATGCTGAATGTTCATGTGGCCACGCCTATATAGGTCAGACGGGTCGAGATTTAAAGGAAAGGATGCGAGAACACAAACGGCATTGTTCGAACGGTGATCCACAATCGGCTATTTCAGAACACATATGGACCAATATAGATGATGCCGCTAACCACATCATCAAGTGGGACGAGGTCAAGATAATTATCAGGGAATCCCGACAACGGCTACGTGAAACAAAGGAATCGATTGCCATAAAAAATGCCATTCAAGATGGAATCCCCCTGATGAACCGGAAAGAGGAAAGAGGACGTGACTATGTCAACTCTTTCTGGAATTCTACTTTACAAATTTTGTTCCGATTTAATTTCAAAAAGTAGTGTATAGAATATTGTATGTTCATTTCATTCTCTTGAAATTTCGCTACCCTGATGAGGACTTGTGTAAAACGAGCCGAAACGTCGGATTGCAAATAAAAGTTTCAAAATACTTACACTCGTAGTACCCTACAATTATTACCTCTTAAAATTATAATTTACATTTAATTGTAATCACTGCTGTAAAAACATCATCTAAAATTAGGTACCTAAGTTATGATAGTATATGAGTAATTACGTGCTGATTTCACGAATTCTTACTAACACCGTTAAAAGAAACTGCAAGAAAATTGTACCAAGTGTATTTATTGTGTAGGCTAATTTTAACGGCTTTATGCAAGCATGACAAAGTGATTAATCACAAATTGTTTTATGCTGTAATGATTTTCTAGTTGATAGTTTAGTCATGTTAGTGAGATTTGGAGATAAGTTTGAGCACTATGCACATGTACTTGTGCACATTGTAATCGGGGAAAATTTGTTCATAGTAACTACGTCATGATGACCTAAGAACAAAGCATTGATTATATATATTATCAGAGACCAAATGTATGCTGTGCACAAAACGTACTCATATAACAACCGATAGTTCCTCGGCGCTCCGAGCGCCGCGCTCGTTTATTCCATTTGTAGTGTAAGTCGTAGGAAACTGAAAAAGGATGCAAATAGTTCAAAGAATGCTAAAATTTTTTGTGTCATTTAATGAGTATGCAGAAATGACAATACATTGTCACCATCATGGTTTTATTTGTTAATTTTTTTAGTTGTCATCATCGTCATCTGACCACATCATATTCAAACAACCTATTATTTGCTATCTTTAGATTTTTTTTACGTATTCAAAGCATAACCTTGTTATGTATACGTTGATTTTCTGAAAGTATGTAACTAAAC
This sequence comes from Entomobrya proxima, assembly GCA_029691765.1. Classification (NCBI taxonomy): domain Eukaryota; kingdom Metazoa; phylum Arthropoda; class Collembola; order Entomobryomorpha; family Entomobryidae; genus Entomobrya; species Entomobrya proxima. The sequence goes on along the minus strand of CM056168.1, from coordinate 47,635,104 downwards.
CATGTAAAATGCATGGAAGCGCTAATTATAATAACTATGTTGAATACACGAAAACGTTTTGCAAACATCTATTTATTTGTGGTGATTGGTTTTGTCTAAAATAGACTGTGACAGAGGAAGTCATTCTCAATCCTCATCAATATTCTCAGAGCTTGATCATGAAGTAGAGATGCTTCATTCTGGTTTCTTCGGTTGACTGCGACAGTTCAGTCGAGTCTAGGTAGTTTGAATAAAGTCAGAGTCATAATTCGGAAACTTTTATTCTTGTTTATTCTTTTCCTTTCTCAAAAAGTTAGCATAATGTCACGTATAGATAGTCTTCTTTGGAGCAAAGTGCCTAAGATATTTGCGTTAGCAGTGCATCAATTCACATCGCCCCAAGGAAACTCACGCTACAATAGGCGCCGGGTAAAGCAGGTCTCCAGTAAATTAAACGGTAGTTAATTATATTATTCTATCGGTGATTTTTAAATGTGCAGTCAAAATGCCAGGTGAAGTAATTGACTTGTACATGCACGTTCAATATATCGATGAAACTCACATGGAAGTTACTGTTTATGTGAAATACGGGGGCGAGACTCAGTACCAGCCAAAAATTAAATATTTTTGTCAGTTTATTGTTGATCGCAGGGTACGCACTGGCGTTCAGCAATTTTTTGGTACCTTTTGTAAAAGCGAGTAAAAGATTTTTAAAAATTAGTATTTTGTGTGAGATTTGTCTTCAAATTAAGTTATAAATTAATTTTTAATGGAATATAAATTAATCGTGTCTGTGTTTTTTCTTTCCTAAGCAGTCATCGCCCAGGTGGATCCAAAGGATAACCGTAACTCATATATTTCAATAAATTATATCATTTTCAAATTATTGAACGAATACTAAAGCTTGTACTTTTTCTACCTTACAGCGAAGAAAAACGTGAAAAACTCGCAGAGCCTTGTCCTTTTGTCCCTTACTCTTGAGCCGCGGAGGTGGAACACGTCATCATGGCAGAAAACGGAGACGCTAACGGTCAGAATAACTATGATGCTGGTATACCTGTGCTTTGTAATTTGCATGATGCTATTCAAATGGTCAGGAAATTTAATAGTAGAACAGACGCCGATGAGTGGGTTTTTAGATTTAAAGCAGATTTAGGCGCTTTCGGCATCACCTATCACTTTGCAGTCTATAGTTTAGACCGTTTTTTCATTGAGGATGCAAGCTGATGTTGGGCAAGTGTATCACCGGCGTATGAAGGTCAGATTAGAGACGCCAACACAGGAATTCCAACAGGTTTTTGATGTAATAGCAGCAGAGTTATCCGCATTCTTTGACAATTCTTCCATGAAGATTTTTAATAAGCAGAAAAATAAAAAGTTAGTGTTCAAAATGGGGGACGACCCTCAGGAATAAGAAGCTAAGAAGCTAGCAGTTCTCAAGGTGGTAGACAAAGGCATGTCAGAGAGAAAAAAGGTTAGAGAATTTAGGGAGGGGTCTTCCATTAGAGTTGCAGTATCAGCTTACATTCGTGGTTACTGTAGCAGATTTTCTGGATAGATTGTGTAGGTTTGCCGAGATTTTCGAGGAAAATAAACCTAGTCAGGGAAATAAACATTCGGTTCTCGTTTCTTCCACTCCAAGTGCAGCAGCTTCATTAGCATTGCATCAGAACGAAGGAAATAAAGAAAAAGGACAGGCTCACGCTGTAAAATGAAAGCATAATTGAACTGGAGTCGCATGTAATTTCACGCCGCATTACAAGAGCAGCAAAACAAGCCTATATTAACACTATTGCATGCCAAAAGAAAGCATAGCTTATTGTTGATGAAAAGCACCCAGATACGAAATTGAACACTGGTGACTTTGTTGCGGTTTCAATCGAAACAAGCTGTACAAGGGAAAGTTCAGCAATGGCAACCACGGTGGATGGGACCATTCGAAGCAATAGAAAAAATTGTTCCTATCACATATCGCCTACTAGATATTTGTCCTGTGCATGAACGTCCGATTCATGGGAATTCGGAACGTATTGTAAGTACAAGGGAATTAAAAATATGGCATGGTGATTTCAATCAAATAAAATGCGAAAGCAGGAGAGAGTTGGAGTGGGAGTGTGACTTTGAGGCTGCTAGCATTTCATCATCAGATAACTATAAAATTCCAGTAGCACCAGTGTCAAAAAGGAGTAGCCACGCATCTAAATATTTGCTTGGTAAATCTGGGAGTAGCAAAGTTCTTTCTGATCGTAGCTCAGATACATTTCATTCCCTTAAAATTTCAAGTTCTAAGAGTAAATCTCCTTCCAGTCGTTCCGTAACAGAGCATGATAATATTCCGCTAATAATTAACAATCAGGGAACTGGTACGGTGGTGGTGCATCAAGATTCGCAGTCGGTTTCAGATTTGTGTGCATCCGCTTCAAACGCTTACGCTTCAAATGTCAATACGGTAGAATCCGAGACTTACACTCGCACAACTCTTCGTTGAAGTAGTCGTACGCTAGGGAGAGCAGTTCAAGAGCAAGCAGATCGGAGAAATCAAGGACGACTTCGCGGAAAAGTATTATTATAATTGGTAATGATAGTTGATTGTGAGTAATGAAATAAATGGTTACGTTGGAACAAATTTTGTTGTACAATGGTTTTTCAGAAAATGACTGACAATAACAAACATGCAGTTGATTCAATTGATGATGTTGATGGATAGATAGAGCAAATCACTAAAGAACTCGAAGATAATATGGTACGAGGGGATGACGATGGCAAGCAAAATGACTTGGAAAAGATGGATGTCGGTTCCCAGGAACAGACGGGAAGAAATGGTGAACTGTCCAAACCTCCGGTAGAGACGAGCAAACGGGGCAGGGGAAAACATTGCATTGCTTCCGGGGAAAACGGTGAGGCCCCAGTGGTGGCTTCAATGTATTCAGGGGGATCAGTTTCAGCGGGTGGAGCTATGGTGTCGCCTAACACTGTGCTATACCCAATGTTTCCATGCTTAGGAGCGGGATCGGTCCAGTCTTTGCCTGCTTGAGTCCAAGGAATTGCACTTTACAATCACATCTTGCCTCTGAAGAACATCAATCATCGGAATTTTTCGTTTAAAAAGAAGTCGAAGAAAAATAATAATAAAAAATTATAAATAATAATAAACAAGAATCTTTGTTTAACCGCTATGTAACCACGGGAGAGATTATTATTGTATGTTTTTCGTGCGGTTTGCCAGGTCATTACGACTACAACTGTCCATTTCGTCGTAACAAGAAGTAAAGAAAAATGAAATGTATTGTCTGATGTCCGAAAGATGATCAATTGTATTTGGGTATACATTAAAAACTTTGAATTGGTTTATAGATTTAAAATTATGAATTGGATTGCCAAATTTGGTAATAGTAGAAAGTTAAAAATTGTTTACGAGTTGGAAGATTGATGTGTCATATTCAAAGGGAATTTAAATAATGTTTCTTATAAAACACTTAAGAAATAATAATACTATGTAATAGTACGTCACGGTCTTTTTCTTTTTTTTCTTTTGTAAACAAAGGGGTAATTGTGGCATGAAAAAGGTGCCACTTGCAATATTATGTAAAGTAGATATTTCAGGTTAAGCTTTTTGAATTCATTGTACGTGTGGTATTTTTCCATTCGGTTGGTGTGAAGACCGAATGAGTATGAATGTAGGTATTCTTTTGTTTGTGTGTGTACATATGTGAATAGAGAGTGTGGAAAAATAATGTACTTGTTGATCTTGAAGCAGAGATGCTTCATTCTGACTTCTTAGGTTGACTGCGACAGTTCAGTCGAGTCTAGGTAGTTTGAATAAAGTTCGAAATAATTCGGAAACTTTTATTCTTGTTTATTCTTTTCCTTTCTCAAAAAGTTAGCATAAAGTCACGTAGCGATATGAGCACAAACTATTATTCAAGATGACCAACATATTTTGCTTGTTGACTTTTCACTGTTGTCTGTGATTTATAAACAACTCCCGCAAAAATCAAAGTAACTCTGGGTAGCTTGCGTTAGGAAGGAAATAAGAAAATTTAAAACTAACTGTGAATCTGGGTTTGCTGTGTACTACATGAATTTGCATTTTTTGCATGACTGGTCTTAATTTCCTCATCATTATTAGCTCGCTGCTTCAGCAGAGGAGCTATTGCAGATGTCGGTGTCCGTCTGTCTGTCCGTCTGTCTGTCCGTAGACTTTATTTTTAAACCAGGCTAATCGGCTCTAGACCAGGTTAAATCGGCTCTAAACCAAGCTAAATCGGGTCTAGACCAGGTTAAATCGGCTCTAGACCAGGTTAATTTGGCTCTAGACTAGGTTAAATCGGCTCTAGACCAAGCTAAATTGGCTCTAGACCAGGTTAAATCGGCTCTAGACCAGGTTAAATCGGCTCTAAACCAAGCTAAATCGGCTCTAGACCAGGTTAAATCGGCTCTAGACCAGGTTAAATCGGCTCTAGACCAAGCTAAATCGGCTCTAGACCAGGCTAAATCGGCTCTAGACCAGGTTAAATCGGCTCTAGACCAGGTTAAATCGGCTCTAGACCAAGCTAAATCGGCTCTCGACCAGGTTAAATCAGCTCTAGATCGGCTTTAAACCAAGCTAAATCTGGTCTAGACCAGGTTAAATCGGCTCTAGACCAGGCTAAAACGCCTCTACACCAGGCTATTGTTATTATTATATGTTTATGTTCATATTATCGTCTTCAGCAGCGAGCATTTTTAATGGTTTACCATGGATGTTTACTTATGCGTTTCATCATTAAGTGAAAACGTGAGACAAATAGCAAAAATAGCTATCAGCCTTCAGCGATCGCACACACCACCTTCACCCTCCAAAAGACGAAAACAGACCTTTATACATGGTGTAACAGTCACAACTGCTTATATATTACCATATCGCCATGTTCTACACACTATTACATTGTACAGATATTTGTGTGCTATGAGAAGAAGGTCAACTCGAATGACCGTATACTTTCATACACGTGTATGCCTTTTAAAAGGGTTGTTTAGGGTGCAATAATAATATTTCGCTTCCCTTAAGCCTATTCATTTTGAATTAAACCTTGAAAAAGGGCTCTGAAGGGAGAGACCTTCAACTTGACTCTACTTGAATTGACGACTCAAAATGAACTCACAAAATATTAAGAGCTCATTTCATCAATTTCGTATAAAAAGAGTCTTCGCTGTTCAGTTGTATATTATTCTAGACATTGCTGCAAATATGAACGGTTCAAGCTGCAAACGATCAAGACGGGACTCAAATAGTTCGAGTGACGACGATCCTATAGCTGTACCTATACCACAGAAGGAACGTCTCATCTCCCAGTTGGATATGTTTCGATTCCTTAAGAAGATGACCACTGGACAACTACCTGCATTAGACTTGGGGCTACAGACTGTTATTTTTGTCACGGGTGGTGACGAAAAGGCAAATTGTCCTAAACGTGAGTCCCTCTTATTATCAATCTCGTCTTCTTGATGTTGTGCATAAAGACAAACACTAATTCAGTGTTATATTTTTTGTGTCTTTTAGCTGAACTGTGGAAATTTATCGACGGTGCCATCGGGGGTCGTACCAGAAAATCCTTGCGAGAGATTCGCTGTAGCCACAGATGGGGTAGTCAATGGGGTTTTTATGTTCCATGACCTGCGGAATGGTGGTCTTCGTGGTGACCCTGGCAAATGTCTTGTTCCTGCTGGGCTCAATCCGCCCGCAAACATTCGGTTCTTCCATGGAAAGTACGTGGGATTGAAGGGGCTAATGGGCAACGTCTCGTACGATGATGTCGTATCTGTTACGCTTTACTATGAGGGTGGTAATATTGATGTTTTTCGGAAACTTGGGATACATTCTCACTCCACAATGCATTGTAGTAAAGATTATTTGTCATTTTATGCTGTCGTTGTACAGTAATCATGGTTATGAAAATCTTTCAATAAACTATATAATATATGCTGCTGTACTATTGTTGTATGACAACTGCATGTTGATTCAGGATTATTTAGCATGAAACCAGTAGATGCATTAGCAGCTATGATATATTTATTCAAGGTATAAGCTATTCATAATATCATAATAATCAAAAGTAAACATGAACAAAGTGAAAATTGAATGAATGACACGAGACATCGTAATATTATAGTAATCAAAAGCAAGCATGAACAAAGTAAAAATTGAATGAATGACATGAGACATCATAATATTACATGACAATAGTTGAACAATAATTTAGGTTTACTTGGATTTGTTGGATTTCTCGAGCATTTTTTGTAATAGGAAAATCCTAACCTCCTCGTCAGCAATGGCAGTGTCAAGGAATCGCATCGGTGGTGCAACTTGGTTAACATCCCTGCATATATAATTTAATATAATCAATCCATTATGACAGGATTATTGTATGGTATCATAAAAACTTACACTCACCTAAAATGGTAGTCCAGCGAATTGTCAGATTGTTGAAGCGATTGTCCACTGTCGACAAGCTGCTAATCGCCCTGTTACAAACAGACATGGTCGTTGAATCCAGCAGCGTATAAGCTTCGAGTACTTGAAATAGCCCGAGTGTGTCCTTCTCTGTCAGTAGCCAGAATAGCTCCAGTATAACATATGGGTTGTTTAGGATTAATTTGACGTCGTTAGCGCATATGAATGCCGCTAACGCGTCTAGTGAACATCATCATGTATGTTTTCCAGGACAACAATGGAGTTTTCACCGTCACATTCACCTGCTTTATTCGGCCAGGCGACTTGGAGTCAATAAACTTCATATTAATTTACAATTCACCATCACTTCATATTTATTATTATACAGCCAAAAAAACCTTACATGATAGCTGGAAATACGGAACGAGAGAAAAATGTCCACGTCTATTGTCCAGACATGCCACTTTTTCTATATTTTGCCCATGAAACGGTTCTAGGACCGGGTTCATGAACTTATATAGATTTCCAAGCCCTTTGTTATTGACCTGTACACGCATCTCGACAACCACACTATCCAAGTCATTTACACGTGGAGTTGATGAAAGCAGCCCAGCTTTTATTGTAAATGCGTCCATTGTATTGACTCCATCATCTATCATTGCTGTAACATAAATATATAATTATTATTTGTAATATTCTTATACCAGCATACTGGTAATTGAAAGTAATTACCTCCTAACTGATCCATTTCGCGTAGTTTCCCGCTACCCTCCAAGAAGAATGCGTCCAACTGTATAAACAGATTTTTTGCTTTTGCTGCGTCCCTTAGACGGTTTAAAAATTCAGTGTTAAGCTGGACCCTAACAGATCTGAACTTTTGCACGGCACTAAAACCCTAAGATATAAAAGCCTAAGATATTAGCGTTAGAAATGCATCAATTTCCACCGCCCCAAAGGCCCAAGGAAACTATCACGCTACAGTATTTGCCAAGAAGGTAAAAATATATTACTGATTGAATTGGGGAAACAATTGTTCATCTAAATAGTTTGATTGGACTATTTACGATTAATTGGAATGAATTTGAAATTATGCTCATCTAATTTAAATTATGTTTAGTAATTAATCATTGCCTGTACAAAAATAAAATTTGGTGATATTCTGAAACCTGCGTAACTATTTTATTACATACTATTATTTTAATTTATAACTATGAATCCAACTCTACATTTCCAGGAAAGATTTCTCAGTACAACATTTAGCAATTGCAAAATAATTAGTTTAAAAATCCTAATCATAAATAAATGGAGAGATAGTGAACTAGGGTTTAAAAAAAGAAATCATGAAGAATTTAGAAAACATAATTTACTCAAACTACAGAAAGCGTTTTGTGTTTGCTGGCCTGTCATAATTAGGAATAAGTCAACAAATTAGGAAAGATGATGTAAATACTCGCAATTGTAGTAAAAGTTGTACTGGCGCTAACGCGATAATGGTAACAAGAAATGGTATCATTTTACTAAAACTTGATTTACGTTATACTTGAGTCAAAACATGTATCAAAGATATCTTTTGAATTGTATAAAGGCATGTAATTTTTTACCCTTAAATAATCATTAAAGCATCCTCTAATTATCATGCCTCATCCTTCCGTGTCAAAATATTAATCATCATTGGCCCTTTAATGATTTTCTGAGGATAAACAATTATTCATTGCTCAAGCGTAAAATGCATGTACATCCTCATATTTCAGGTATGTATAGGTATGGAATATCTTGACCCCTGCATACTAGAAACACAGGCTGACCATTGCGCAGATTTTCATTACAGAAGTAAAATAACACAAATACACAAAAATTTGTTGTGCTAGAACCCCTCACAAGATCTTCGTCTTAAAATAATCCGGAAATGGAATTTTACGTTGCCAGATCTCGATACCAAGAAAACGTTTTTAAATTTTGAATCAGTTTTTGCACAAAAAATCTGCGCAATGACCAGGATGAGCAGCAACAGTGACTCAGAATCAAAACAAGAGCGTGTAGTTCTTGTTCCAAAGAAACGGCAATTATGGTGCAAAGTTTTGTTTTTCGAGGAAGAAATTAAGAGAGACTGCAGAATAAGAAACAGTCAGTCAGTCTTAAAATAATGAAGTGACAAATTATTATTGTTCGGACGGAGGACAAACCAAACTATCTTATAGCAGACTGCGCTGATGCTATAACCAATGGTTTTTAAAATGTTTATGGAACTGATTCTAAAAGTATATTTTGCTATCGCAGTATTAGGATAGAAGTACTTCAGAAAAAATTAGTTTCCATGGAAGCCTGCTAAATAGTTTGAATGAAAGCCTTCAAGAATAATAAAATAAATACATGTACCTTAACTTTTTTGAATAAATCGGTAAAAATAATACTTTATCCTCAAAAAATCATTAAAGGGCCAATGATGATTAATATTTTGACACGAAAGGATGAGGCATGAAAAAATGAGGGTGAACAAATGTTTTTTTGAGGGTCGACTGAAATATTCCCTTGTATAAATCTTTGTCACTTTACCTTTCTTGTTAATTCTGTGAGTGAAGGTCTATGGAGCTTGGAAGATAGATGTAGCAAAGTGCCTAACCCATAACAAACAATTGGCTGATTGGAAAACTCATTTGATTTGACTTATTTCCTAGATTTCTACTGGAGTGGGGCTTCTAGTGTTAAGCATCTAATATTTTCATACGAAAACAATACTTCAATAATTCGTGTGAAAAACTAAATGAAGTGCAACACAGAATTATGCAAGTGAACCACGAATGACTAGGTTAGTAGAAATTAACAAGTTTTGAAAATTGTGCTTTCATTCGTTTGTTTCATCCTTCATAAATTCGGATAAATGATTTTTGCGATTTTTCAATTGCTGTGGTATGTTTTAGTGTAAAGTTAATTAAACCTTATTTCAGAAATTTGAGTTTCAGAGTTGCGTCAAGTCCATTCGTCACATGCTAGTTAATAATAAATAGAGTATATTTACACAGTAGGTATTTGTTTAGATTGTTACTCTCATCCGTTAGGCAGCAAATTGGAATTGAACCATCTTAGACTTGAAATAAAAACATAAATATTCATTGGCTATATTCTATTTTGTTTGCTGGTCTATTGCTAATCATAAAACAAATAAGTATATACCTCATTAAAAACGTTTTAATTACAACAGCTACAATAACAGATTGAAATTAGAAATTCTCAAGTGCGCTATAAACATATTCGTGACACACGCTATATTTTGGACACAAACATGTTTCTAACTCTGACTATGTAGGACTTGGTAATTAAAGCCAACTTCCTGTGTTGTTTGTGTTCAAGTTCTACTAATTTCAAATTGTTTTTATTGACTTTTTTGGGCACTGAAAAATATTTAATGCTGAAATTTTGAGTGAGCCTATGTTATTCAGCTTTAAACCTACACAACAACATAGAAGCCAGTCAAATTGTTCCTTTCAAACCGTTTATTTCAAATTATTGTAACAGTTAAGTTTACTTAATCAGCTTTCTGTTATAAATTAGTGACAATTTTCAAGATGTACCCTAAACATCGCCAGACGAAAAAATATAGCCATAGCCATACAAACACAAAAACTCAACATAAATAAGAGGTTTTGTTTCACGCAATTCCATCACGACGACTATGCTGCACAAAATAAATTTCGACAAAATAATCCCTCTTCAGCACTCAAAGCAAATCTCGTGCGGAAATTTGACTTTTATCAAAACGTACTACAAATGGGCTTCATGTTTTTGTTGGATACCATACAAAGTTTGTTTTAATGAGGAAGGAAAACCTGAGTTTAAAGAATCGAAATTGCTACAGGTAAGTTTCATGTACACAATAAAGATTTAATTAAATATTGTAACTATTTTTTAAAAAATCATTTTAGGCAATCTACCTATTCCAAAGTATGGCCGCATATTATTTTACCATGTGCTATTTTTGGTACAAGATCCAGGATGTCCATTCAAACAAAACAAATTACAAAGCAACCTCGGGTCTTCTATATCATTTTGCTATAGTCATTTTCCATTTTTATCTAGGAACTTTAACTTATATTCAGCTAAGACGCAAAAAATCAATTGTACGATTCCTTGAAAAAATTTACAAGCTACAAGAAATGTTTCCAGTTGAATCAACTTTGAAACAACAGAAGGTACCAAACGTCATTTTTAATTTATGTATATCGGGTCAGATTTGAATATGACTCATTGAAGAATGATTTATTATAGGACTACTGCACTGATATGGTATGGAATATTGTGCTCCTAACAATAACGGCAACAGGAGTATTTTATCCGATGATCGTTTCCAAGTTCAGAATCTCAATGGACCTATTTGAATATGCGAAAAAATCTGATATCTTAGGACGGCTTATGATCAGCGATCCACTTACAAAAAAGCACTTTGTCATCACCATGTATATTTTGACTCGCGTGTTTGGGATGCTTAGGGGAATTTATTCAAATGTGTTTTTATTGAGTATATTTCTGCAGTTAAAACAGCTTGGTGACAGGATTGAGCTAAAATCACAAAAATTACTAGATCAACCTAGATCTGAAGATGTTTTGGTACAGTATCGAAATCTGAAGCCAAAGTTCAGGAGATTAATCCGACTGTTGCGACGATTTGAGAAAGTTTTTGGAATGGTTGTCTTCTTTAAAATTGTGAGTTTGGTGGTGTATGATAGCTTAACCTTGTCCGGAGTTTTGAATTCCCATGTCTACGAAGCAATTGCCGATTTGATTTGGGTTTTTCCATCCGTATCTGTTTTAGTTTTAGGACTGCAATTCTCACAAAAGGTAAGTTTTTAAAATGGAAAAATTCTTATGTTGGATTTCACTCAGTTAAGGCAACAATTTGTTATTTCAGATGTCGAAAGTATTCCACACTTCGCATATTATAAGCTCAATGGCCCAGTCAAAACAAAACGAAGTGTGTCTTTCGCGTTATTGGCATCATATGGAAACCTTTAGCATCAGAGCAATACCAATCAAAATAACCCCTGGTTCAACTTACATGGTAATCTGCAATTTATTCCAACAATTCTGGGGCAATAAAATTATATAATCGATGTTTTTTGTTGTTTGATAGATTGTAACTATTGCTATGGTGATATATCTGGGAGTCATAACGGAGTAGACAAAGAAGTTTTACTAAAATAAGAGCCACCAACATGGATTAACATGGATTGTGGTTTATTTTAGCAATTGAATAATCTAAAAGAAAATATTAGGTTAAGACCCAAAATGCATGGCTTAGACATATTTTGCCTGGTTTATAAAATATAGTGGACGGATACACTAGATCTTAAATAGCACCCAGCTGACACACAAAAATAAATTACTCCCTGCAACTTACTGAAAATTATTTTAATTGTTGTTCTGTTAGGTAACTGATTTAATCTGTTGGTTTGTTTGCTTCATAGTTTCGGTAAATATATGCACACATCATTCAGCTATTTAATGACTACAAGTCTACTTTAAGTATGTGAAACTATTTTGTAAAAGTCCACACAAATATAGCTGTAATAGTATTTAATTTCGTTCAACTTGAGTCCAAATTAAGAAAAAATGAAAATAATCGATAGATATAATCAAACCAACATGTAAGTAATAGCCACAAAACAAACAGATTATCTTAATATTAACAGCTATACCAACAAATCAAAAAAATTAAAGTAAGCAGAGTAAATTATTTCCGTATACTTTTTTGGAACGTTATAATCCCATTTTATCTTATCCAAACTAAATAATGAGCACCACGAGGCAAACTGTAATAAGCTGCACGTGGTTTCAGAAACAATCATATGTTTTATATAATATCAAGCTATATATAAACTAACTCAGATTGAGGTCACACATGTTCATTTATCAGCTGAACTTTTCTCTGCAGCATAGCATGGCATATTCATGTAAATAAATTTTGTAGTTTTTTGTTTCAATCAACGCTGAAACTGCGATATTCATTTTAGCACTGCGATATTAAAAGCTTTAAAAGAACGTATTTTGACTTATTTATCATGGAGCCGATATTGTTTGAGCCATGGTTAACGCCAATGATGGCAAACGCCTACGTGTTTTACTCACAAACGTTTGGTCGCCTTAAAAGCAGTCTATTAGAAATTAAAATTGCAAAATCCTCTGTTTTTCCGTACGTTCTTAAACCAAAGCACACAACATCAAGTCAAGTTAGCAATCTAATAATAAAAGTAACAATGGTTGTCATGTTCATATTTCTGCAAAAATTGGTCCAGTCTAATTCACTGACCGCATCAAAAATTCTGGAAGCAAGTTTTCTATTTGCTCATATGGATCTCAGCGCTTTTGTTTTAGGAATTAGAAATTCCATATACAAAAGCGGAACGACTTTCGCCCTAGCAGTTAATGCAATTTTCAATAAAGGCAATGGGTCATTAAGAACTGTTAGCAGGCGCAAGGACGTCTTTGGCATTTTAATGTTTTATAGTGTGCTGTGTATGTTAACTGGTTCTCTACCGGCGTCAGTGTTGCTCTGGTATTTTGAGCTGGACATTCCTACCATAATTATTAGAGCTTCAAGTGCCCTTTATCACATTGGGAAATTTAAATGTGTCTTCAGATTGTTTGCTATATTTTTCCAGTCTCACTTTTTGTTTGTCCTACTTCATGATGTAGCAGCATATGTCCTAATTGTAATCAGTGTACACTTTTCCTTGATACGTCGTTTGAAAACACTGGAGTCCTACTTGCTCAAAAATGCAAAAGGTTTTGTTATGGAATCGCGGATTCTTCGTAGTTATCAAGAAACGCGTTTGCTACACGGAGCGGTTGGTTCTTGCCTAAGTCAAATATCACTGGTTTATGTTGCGTGCATGCAAATCATGCTTACAACACTTGCATGGATAACTATATACTGTCGGTTTATTATACCCACATTTGTAAGTTTCTGTTTTGGATTGCTTTCCTTTGGTGGATTGGGGAACGTTATGATATTTTTACATGTTCACGCTTTGGCTAGAACGCAAAGCTTAAAACTAATTCAGGATGGACTTAGTGGTTACGGCATCAAATTAAAAAGATTTCGAGTTTCAAGGAACAACAGATTATTACACCGATTGTGGTTGGCGCAATCACCACTTCCTATTTACTGTGGTGGTACGTTTACATTTGGAAATGCGGCAACAATAAATTTTCTGGAAATATTGAATACTAATGTTCTTAATGCACTACTGCTTATTGGAGTCTAGATTTACTTGAAATTATTTAGAGTTTGTGTCTTACTTGAATATATTGTGCAGTACATTTATAAATTTATTATATATGTTTTAATTTTGTTGTGATAGACTACTTATGTAAAAACGTAGCTTCTATTTAAGTAACAAAAATACAATATTATGATATATAGACGTGTTGTTTTTGTTAATTTTGTAACCAGATTACTATAATTATGCAGTATAATTTCAACAAATTAAACAGTTTGCGTTTTTCAGCATTTCCCCGCTTATTTTAAATTTGAACAACGCACATAAATTAATAGAATTTATTATAATTGTAAAACAAGTAAGTATTGAAACTATTATGCCAGTTAACATAAAATAAGTATATTGCCAAATCGCTTCGGTTTTTCTTATTCTAAGCTACGCTTCTGCATTATTATTTGATTTACTTGATAAATTTTTCCTAAGTATGAAATCCACTTTACTTTATGCTGCTAAGCCCTTCCATTAAGCCCATTAAAAATATTGACTCTGCATTATGTATAGAGCTGTATGAGAGAGCTTGGAGTAGACATATAGAACGTATCGTATCCGCCGCTGATAAACGCATATTAAATGGTAAAATTAAGAGCAATCTCTACTCCTGAAACCAAGAGGTCATGTATAATTCATCCGGATTACTGCTACGATACCAGTATAATGGAGTGTTCTATAAATTAGTATCTAATTTTCTTGGAAAGCAGTAATTTTATTTAAAGGTGGACTGGGATGTTATAGGCCTAAACTAAAGTGTCCATTATCCAACCAATATTTTAAATTAAAAAGATTTGCCATTAACCAATTTTGGATAAACAAAAATACGAAAAGCTTTATTTGGAAGTCTGACTATATCGCTCCTTCTTGACATAAATACCAACAAAATGAAAGCATTTATTCCGGTTTGTCACGCTTCAAACGTTTATATCAATAAAAGATGGACAAACAACATTTATAGTTTAATAGATATAACTCGTGACAGGGAATAACAAACCTTAATGTAAATTTAGGTCACATAGGCATTTTAATGAAGTTTGGCTATATATACAAGGATTACAGCAGACATACAGAAAGTTTCGTATTTGGCTCTGATAATGATTTATTATCTATCTTTCGTGAAAAATTGTAATTAAGTTTCCCAACTCCTTATTTAAAGATGGAGTGGAATATTAAAGGCATATACTAATGTGTCCATTAAACAACCAATATCGTAAATTAAAATATTTGCCAATAATCAGCTTTGGAGAAACAAAAATATAAAAAGCTTAATTCGGAAGTCTGATTATATCGCTCCGTGTAGACGTAAATACAAACAAAATGGAAGCATTTATTCACATTTGTCAGCTTCAAACGGCTACGTCAATAAAACGTGGACAAACCACATCTCTATTTTAATAGACAAAAGATTTATAACTCGTAAATGGGACTAACAAACTTTTATGTGAAATTAAGTCACGTTGGCATTTTTCATGAAGTAGCAATTCGCTTACCTAGAACATAATCTCCTACGCCAATAATGTGATAAGTCGGATTTCTAAAGCTACTAGTCACAACATTGAATGGGATATAGTCAGTGATATTTTAGCACGCAAACTATAAACAGCTCTGGAAACAAACATTTTTGAAATTTAACTGTAGAAAATATTTCCTTTTGAATATTTCAGAAGAAATTTATTTATAAATGTGTTAGACGTTGCTACTATTCTCAAAAATCTAAACGTATATAGAAACTTCATTCAAGTTTACACTTTATGTCAACATAACGATTGGAAGTTAAGTTTGGTTTTGTACATGAAAACAGACAAACGTTGTTAAGGGTTGTCTGTTTTCTGGATATAAATCGGGAAAGGAGTAAAAATGACACTGACAAAATACCTGCTTCAGTTACATTCTCACTTTCAAAATATAATTGTGCTTCAGTTTGCGGCCAACACAAGCCAGTCAAAATTATATTCTAACCCATGTTATCAAAATCCGTTGCAGAAAAGATTGCGACTTTTTATATTCCTTTGTTCAATATTTTTCTGTCTTTTTGTTCCGTACCATTTAGTCTGGCTAAAAACACACTGGGCTTCCTACACAGTTTTTCACATGGACCAGGCAGCTGTATATTTATTTGCGGTAACAGCTATCACCTTT
Organism: Entomobrya proxima; assembly: GCA_029691765.1. NCBI lineage: Eukaryota > Metazoa > Arthropoda > Collembola > Entomobryomorpha > Entomobryidae > Entomobrya > Entomobrya proxima. The sequence continues at coordinate 47,619,288 of CM056168.1, read as the reverse complement.
TCAGTCAGCGGATTTGCTACATTTTACCTACACCATATTACTTTGCAATTTGCAATGAATCAATTAATCACTTCTGCTCACGCCAGCGGTTCATCATCACCTTTTAGTGATGAGCTGTGCAAACAGATTTTGGTGTACACGGCATTTGTTGGCTTTGGACTTTCCTTATCATTTTTTGCCATTCCGTTTGCTCTTGACTATGACCCTTTGCAGCTGATACTGGGAAACTGTGTTCTGGTAAAGCTGGTGTCGTCCATTGTCACTGGTATAACTTTTTCGTACTGCACCTATATGGTTTTGTGTCTCATTATGTTTGTTGTAGCATATACGGAGTGCATAATTATGTTAACGGGAGGCATTATCCAAGTTGCAACATGCAAGAAGAGCGTACAGCAGAAAACGGATGTATCAACCGAATTTAATAAATGTCACAGAATTTACTCTCAAGCACGTATTTACTGCGAATTATACACGGAAATTGCAAGCTGTTCATATCAGTTTTGGTGTCTGCTGGTGTGCTTATGGGAGTGAGTGCTTGTTATGTGACCATCAGAATGTATGACAAGCTGCCTTTTGTAGTTTATCTGGGAATGTCTGTTACCACAATAATGTGTTTTGTTGTCTCGCTGCTTTATCATGGAACGCAAGGAATTCTACACAAAAATGGGAAACGATTTAGACAAGTTTGGAAGCCATTTCTGAAACAAAAGTATGCTAGAAAGGTAGTCCGTGCTAAAAATGATGTTGGTTGTAAGTTTTGGCCTTATGGATATTCCACGCATTTGCTAGGAATGAAATTATGTGACGATATGATTCAAAATATTGTTACGTGTTTACTGCTTGATCGTATTTAAACGCAACATTTAAATTGGCTTATGTGTGTTCACCTGTATCAAGGTTTAGGTGGTTACCAAGGTAGATAACTTACTGGAGTCCTTTTTGAATCGTTTGGTTGTCATGTTTTATTTGGATTGACCTTGTATTTGTAAGTCCAGTGTATATTGCGAAAACTACGCGCGCACGCCAATCAGAAGACAAGAAGATAAACCTGCATATAGTAAAATATAAAAGTGCTTTGCAAAATATAAAGATTTTCCATTGCCACACTCAATGAATTAATATCGAGTTTGTAATTCACTGGGTAGACAATTTATAGTGTCAGAAGTTTGATACTATTTTGCTTTTCTGAAGTTTGGTGTTATAGTTTATTGAGAAAATCAAAAGATTTTTACTTCATGTTTTATATACAATTGCCTGTTGAAGCCTACATACAAAAAGGTACTCTAAAAATATGCACACTACTCTTTGTTCTTATGCCAGGGTAGAATAGTCAGATACAATAATTAAAGGGTTGTTCTTTGTTCTGGAGACATTTTTAAAACTGTGATATCTCGGAACATTTAGGCTTTATTGAGCTACGGTATTATTTAACATTTAGTACAACTAATACTTAACAATATTCACATAAATTTAGCTTCATTGGTGCCTTCGTATCCAGTGCGGAAAAGTTCTTGTTCGGCTTATGCTCGAACCCCATATCCCGATTTTCCCGATCATGCAACCACTTTAGTGGTGATATTTTTCCAAATAGTATTGAAACCTTGGGGTAAACTGTGTGGATTTTGTAGATTGTACTACCCTGCCTTACATGAATCCCAAAAAGTTTCGATGTCCCTTGTCAGTGGAATATTTGGAGCATGTTTTGATTTTGGTCTAGATCTTAGAAAATTATTTTTGTAGACAAATCGGGGTCTAGATTTTGCTCGCTGCTCCTGATCCTTGACTGTTGGTTGTTGCTTTCGGCTTAGTGCAGGCTTTGATGCCCAACTTCTGAGCTTTAGTTTGACCTAGCGTTTGTGGACTAATGTTGAGTTTGTTGGCTGCAGCACTAATTGAGGTGGAAGGCTCCTCGTCGAACAACTTTGATGTCGTCTTCAAGATTCCTAAGAAAGCCACCGTTACAACACGTCCTTATGAGAACCTGAACCCTGATGTTTTTGTAGCTTAATATCCCAGAATTATTTTGTATATACATATCTGGCGCTTACCTTTTTCAACAAAGTGTTTCACTGCTTTAATCTTTGACCTTTTAGCGAAATTTTCGAAGTAGGATATAACCCGTTTTACAAACGCTTCTTTATCCCGGGAAACCATGACGATGCGTTTATTTTGGAAAACCGAAAAATACATCATATAACCCCCAAAGGATGGGCTATCACATGATGCATTCAATTTTTTATTTCCTGCCTTCATTTGCATTTTATCTCTATTTGCATAAATGTCTCCAGAACAAGGAACAGTGCTTTACTTGAGTTAGTATGCCATTGCATTACAATTACTTATTTTGAAAAAACTATAGAACCTACAGAGAACCAAAATACTGCACAAAAGCTATTAATCCTTCACAGTTTCAGGAATTGATCTGAACAACTTCATTTTTTTAGAATATTGTACATGCTAAACGCGTTACAATTTCATTTCTACAGCAAAGCTTTCATTTTTTAGGTAGTTGGATTCATGTAAGACGTGTTTAGGTGTACTAATTTTATTTTACATCACCTTATGTACATTAGCATTCCTAATGTATTATTCCACAATACAAATATTGCACGTGAGCAAGCATATATAGGTTTAAACGCTTTTACTCAGGATTTGTTGAACGACACGACAACACGAAAGCTTATTGCAATCAGATTTTAAATTTTAAAATTGATGAGATGAGTGAATTGAGGTAATTATTGTTGACTTACAACTGATTTTCTAATTTTTAATTTGGCTAAATATTATTTATTAGCTTTTATCTTACTCTACATTGCTCATTTCATTTAACAGAATACATCTAAATATTTTGTATCTTGTAAACCGCAAGCAACCTTTCAAAGAAAATCCGTCCTTTCAACCCTAATCTGGCGCACGTTTACTGAATCCCTTAAGAAATAAACAAAAATAGTAAAGCTTATAATCCGACTTAACTGAGCTCTAAAGCTTTTGATTAAGAATACACATGCACTGTTGTACAAGTACCCTATTTGGTATTTTACTTTCGAGAAATGTATAAACAGAATTAGGAATAGGCACGTTAGTTAATCCTTTAAAATATTTCATGTCTACGTGAGTTTTTTACTCGTCTTTGGATTACAAAAAACAGGTATTCTGGTAATGTTGCTTCGGGACCTCCCTAAAAATTGAATTTTTTACCCTTAGTATTGCTTCTTGTATTCAATTTCTAAACTCAACAGAATTATCAGTCTAGTACCAGGGGGTGAAATTTCACCCCCCTTACCTAATTATTTTTTTCAAAAATTTACAGAGGAGTGATTTTTCATTAAATCAACCAAATAAACTGCAAAAATACTCATTCGATGCAGAAAAGAATTGAAAATTTTTCAGTCATAATTGCAGAAAATTAGCATGTGTAATTACGAAGTTATGCAGAATTCAATGTTGAAAATTTCGAAACTCTATAACTCAAAAATCTCGCATTACAAGGATTTGCAAATTAATCAGGAAAAGAGCCAATTTTTTGTAGATTCCGACGGTATGAATCAACCGGCTGGCGTTTTTGAAACGCATGCAACAGAAAATAAAAACTACAAAATTTACCTGATTTTTGCATATTTTTAAAGTTTTGAAGTTCTAAAGATAAAACGCCAGCCAGTTGATTCATACCGTCGGAATCTACAAAAAATTGGCTATTTTCCTGGCTAATTTGTAAATCCGTGTAGTTCGAGATTTTTGAGTTACCGATATTCGAAAATTTCAACATTGAATTCTGCATAACTTCAGTCAAGGCCAACGTGTCTATATAGACACGCTGGTGTCTATTTAGACACGTAAGAAAAATTATTTTATTTTATTCGCGTGTCTATATAGACACCTAGCGTGTCTAAATAGACACCCAGCGTGTCTATATAGACACGTTCCATTAAATCCTAATAATAAATTCACGTGTCTATATAGACACCCAGCGTGTATATTTAGGCACGTTAAAATGTTAAATTTAATTATTTCGTCATGCGTACATATAAAAATTCCTTTTAATTTCTCTTTAGATGCAGAAAAATATAGACACGCTGGGTGTCTATTTAGACACGTGGGCCTTGACTGAACTTTGTAATTACACATGCTAATTTTGTGCAATTATGACTGAAAAATTTGCAATTTCTTCTGCATCGAATGAGTATTTTTGCAGATTGTTTGGTTAATTTATGGAAAAATCACTCCTGTGTAAATTTTTGAAAAAAATAAATAAATTAGGTAAGGGGGTGAAATTTCACCCCCTGTACTAGACTGATTATCCGAGTCAGATGTGATGGTTTATGGCTTTCTACCATGTTTTCGTTTTCAACTTTGATTAATTTAAGAAAATATTGAACCTTTAACTTGTGCTACAAGAAAAGCTACATACTTTGCTCGCATAATCTGAAAATGTTTTGCATAAGTCAAGGCCCAATGAATACCGATTCAATAATAGTTTTTTTTTCCAAAATTTATTTAAAACATTTACAAAACATTTTGTCGTACCTCCGTTTATGGTACAAGTTTTTGCTGATATGCACATCGGTTGCCTTTTTCAAATTGTACGTGTATTGTTAACAGAAATGTCTTATCTTAATGGAACCATATCATTTAATGGACTTCAAAGCTAATGTTTTTTACTGAAGCACATGACTTATTGGTAATTCAGTACTTCGTGCATGTATCATATATTATGTATTTATGTTATCGTCAGCGTCTTGGTGGGATAGGTTGTTGTTGACTGTTGAATATAATTTCTGGAACATGAAACGTAATAATAATTGACAATATTTCGACTTTATATATATTAATTTCATTTACAATTTAAGAAATATTTAAATCAAGTGTACATTATTTTGTTTACAAAAGGATAAAACCCTTTCCAGTGCCCATTTTGATGCAGTTGGTGGAAACATAGTAGCTGAATGGCCAGTTTAAAAGGCGTACTCGTATCTTCATTTTAAGGACCTACGTTTTTTCAAAAGAATACTGCCTAATAAGTAGCCAATGTAGACAACACATATAATCTCTGCAATTGCACACAAAGCAGTATTTCTCAGAAATTCCTCCAGGACTTTTCGGTTTGATTCACGAGTGTGAATAATCTTGTCCAATCTTGAGTGCATCAAAAAGTTACCATTTTCTAGCATCAGATTCCACAAAACTCGAATGTTATTTTCTGAGCAGTTTTTAGACGCAACAACTTCTCCAAAATTTTCATTTAACCCTAAGCACATCTCCGTTTCCTGGTGAAACAAAATAAACTCGTTGGTTTGATATTGATTTTGTGGTATGGTTATATTCCAGGTCATATTTGAATTCGAAGAGCACTTTTCAAACTTTGGAATCCAAGTGTCATTTGACTTAAATGATAGAGCTAAGCACGTTCGCCGGACTTCGTTTTCTGAATCCCAGTTGTACTTCATGGGCAGGACTCCATTATTGCCGTTCTGTCTTATTCTGATAACGTCCACGTGTTTTCTTCTTGATATAGAGCACTTAACTGAAACCACATTTCCTGACATTCCGTCATCCTCAACTTTGTACTCGCTTAAGCATCTATCAGACGCCGTGTTCATTAGGACAATCCCAGGTGGCATGCAGATATCACGAAAACATTTCTGCAAACAATATTCTTTTATGAATATTTCGACTAAACAATACAGCCACGTAAAAATAGTATGCTTACTCCACTTGTTCCGTTGTCATCATTACATGGTGATCCGTTTAACGGCTCGATAGCTTCTATACTGTGCAAGAATGTATCAGTACGACAAATAACGAATTTACAGCTTGCTTCATTCTGAAATGAATTAGGAATAACCAAACAAACATTACATTTACAAACATATGTAGCAAAATCACCACATTTCTCGTTATTTGCCTTAGCAACCTGAAAATTGATGTAGATGTTTTCAAGAATTTACCTGTTTTAGAAACACTGAAGAACTATTTGTCCGAATGCGACATTGCTCAATAAAAGACAAGTTTGGTTGCCCCAAAGCTTTTATTGTGTCAATGATTGGGGATTTTTTTCTCTTGATGTTTTTAAGGCAATTGCTCCACTTAATTGGGTGCTTCCTGGCAAAAATTTTATTGGAGCAATTGGAGAAAAAATGTCGTTTCTTTGGTTCCCAGGTGTTTCTAATTGCAGTCATCACATGTCCCAATTTTGGAAGCTCACCGCATTGATTAACTGAATATGTAAACTCGTTGTCATGTTGAGCGCCTAAGCTGTATTTAGAAGAAAATTTAGTAGGTGCTCAATTTCTTTAATTAAAAATGCATTGTGAAAAACTATTTACACGTGAGCAATTTCATGAGCGAGAACAAAAGCAGCGTCGGATGATCTCACTGAAAAAACAAGGGCACTTGTCCACGCATACGTACAGACGGCATCTTCATTTGCAAAACCGGCTGTACTCCCTGACATAAAACGAGCTCCAATCGCCAAAATTGCAATATCAAATTTTGCAGATGTTCCGAACTTTTGTTGCAGCCATCTTGAAAACTCTGGATGTGTCTTCTTAAGTGAAACGGTATCTGCATCTACGCGAGCCACTTCTACAATACCTTGTTGGTCGGCCATCTATACACGGAAAACGTATATTTTTATTGTAAAAATGTAATCATGATTTGTATGTCATCTTCCATAGAACATTATGTCAGCTTTAGCAGCGCCTTACCTCGAGTGTCAAATGTTCAATTACGCGAAAAGTAACTTTTGTACTTGGCAGTGTATTAAACCGCAACTGAACGTCGTAAAACATTGTCTGCCAATATGCTAGCATTTTGGTTTCGTTGTGCTGGAACAAATCACTAAAGTCTCTGTCGCAAATTATTGCTATTTCGACAACATATTTATCAAGTGGTTCAACTGGTTTAATAATTTCTAATGGTTTTAAAATGTTTAACGAATAGACGGTTTTTACTAGCTTTTGTGTTTCCTCTACGCGCTCTTTCCATTGGCTAACAGATATGTCCACGTAATTGCCAGAATCGTGCGTGAAAATTTGGTGGTTTTGCAACAGTATAAACAGGAAGAAAATAAATTTGCTTTTTGGCAAAGTTTCAACTTTAAGGCTAACAAGTACTGCCATCATTAATAATGTTTAGAAAATAGACACATCCGAATAGTTAATAGCTTGTAGTAGGACTTATCTGTATAATATTTTAACCTGATAACTTTAAGAGCTTGAATTATTGAACGAAACCTTAGATTTTCTAGACAAGGGCGTTTTGGTAAAAGTAACTTCACAATCATTAACTTTTTACAACAAGTTTAAAACTTTTGTGAAATAGAAATGAAGACTACGCTCTCTGGTCCCTTTTTCTGTTAGCAGAACGAATGCATTCAGTCCTTGTTTCAATGCAACATGCTCAACAATAGAAGAAATCACGTACACATTTTACAAAAATGCTAAGCCTTTGAAAAACTCAACTTAAGACGGTATATATAAATCACCTAAAAGTACCTGAAATAAGCAGCTTAGAAGGTACGCCAAAGTTATTGGCTATTACGCATTAACAACGTATTCAGCATACATAGTATTGTTTCCTTGTCAATGCCTTTTCATTTTTCCAAGGTACTTTGGACTTCACGGATACATGACAGCATGGGGTGTAACATAACCATAAGTCGTTGTTTGATATATTAAAATAAACCTGCAATTCTTAGAAGCCACGTAGACCTAAAACTAACAATGACATTTCTGTAATCTTTTTAGTAGGATATCCCCGGTATACATTCACACTGAAAAAATTAGCGAACAAACAGGGTACCCAAAATACGTGTTTCCTGCTTTCTACTTGTCGGAATTTTTAGCCATTTTATTTGCCAAATAACAAATAATCTTGCACAGGTATATTTTGAAAGTGTTTCAGAACACCAATATACTAGACCGTAATATGTTTTTTTTTCATTCCGCCCAAATTTTGTTTTTTTTGGAGCTCAAAATTTGAATTTTCTAAATTTAGAGCATCAAAGGGCACCGCCATTTGCGAGATTATAGTTGCTTGGTCTGTTAGTGGCAGTACTTGGTATGATGTTGTATTGTTTCCTTTAAAAGTCTATATATATTGATACAAGTGCAGGTATGCACGTACGTAACAATTAAATGCGTAACGGGGGAGGTACCTTTGGAACATATTGATAACATCGTTTCACCTTTGTAGATTTTCTTAATATTTCAATTTTATACATTTTTGCTAAAATATAGAATTGATTCGCTCATTGTTATCATGAAAAATGGGATATCCAAAATGCTATGAATATATTTATTAGGTGCTTACGGTTTTAAGTTACAAAGGTGTGCAATTTTAGGAATTTTTTTATCTACATAATTTGGTTGTGTTGAAACTATGATAGTTAAACATTTTGGAGTTTTATATTTCTATTAGGAATACTACTTCATTGATCCTAATAAAAGTTTCTAAACACTGATAGAATTTATAGTCACGCAGGTAAAACCATTAAAATAAGAGCACTGACTTATTTAGTGGAATTCTTTCAAATCGGCTAACGCATTTATGCTTTTCTGGAAAATAAAGTGCGTAAGCTAATTAGCCAATTAGATGTTGCTATGGTTACTATAAGCAAACGATTTAAAAAAGGCCTGTGTAAACATGAAATTCGTATATTCACAGCCGTAACATACTTTGACTATGCAAGAATTGCTGTATTGACATACATGGAAATTTCAAGAACTGTACAAAAAAAGGAAATGTAGAGCTTTGTAGTAAAGCCCTTCAAGAAAATATTCTAAAAAGAGACGTATGAATCCACATAAACTTATACATTTACGCTTGCATTGTGTATTTCTTCTGTTATACCTGTTATCCGTAGGTGCACATAAGTTTTAAAAAATATAAAATCCAGTTTAATCCTCAGTCTGTAAATCCGATTAGTCTAAAACAGAAAATGTTGAAGCTTTGCTTTAGAAATGACAATATATTAACATCAGCATATCATTTTCAAAATTAAAATACTCAACTATATAACTATTGCATTTTCACAGTCCTTGGTACATTTGTAAGTACATTGGTTTAGTAAAAACAAGAAAAGTGCAGCGCACTTGCATACAAATACTAGACGTACCAGAAACGTTCCATTTTTTCTGCTTGCTTCAATATTCATCATATCATATTTAGAGTGAGCCCATTAACAGTCCCATCAGTTAAAAACCGCTTGAATAGTTCACAGTGCTTTCCTATATTAAAATTTGCAGTGTTACTGTTTGGAATAGTACACATCTAGCACCAAAACAAGACGGCCCCCTCAACGTTTCTTGGCTTGCAATCTGCCTTTTGAGATACAGACAACTAGGTATATCAATTTCTAATTACTAAGTTAGTTTGCTACTACAAAAACATATTACGGTCTAGTATAGTGCTGATCAGAAACACTTTCAAAATATACCTGTGCAAGATTATCTATTATTTGGCAAATAAAATGGCTAAAAATTCCGGCGAGCACAAAGCAGGAAAAATCCGTAATTGTAGCTTTTGTGGAAAACTTATCTCCTCAAGCAGTTACAAGAAACATTTAATGGTTCACACAGGAGAAAGACCATTTACATGCGAAGTTTGCAGCAAAGCATTTACTCGTAAGGCAACCCTAAACCGACACAAACGCATGGTTCATGAAAAACAGAAACCTTTTAACTGTGGCTTCTGCAAAATGGCATTTGCAACATCTCAACATGTAAAACATCATGAGAGAACCCACACAGGCGAAAAGCCGTTTCAGTGTCTGCTTTGTCCAAAAAGGTTTGCGTTATTGAGCAACATGAAGAAACACATGATGATGCACACAGGAGAAAACCCGTATTGCTGCATCATCTGCAATCAGAAATTCACCCAAAAATCAGGCCTACGCGCACACAATAAAACGCACCAAGGTAATTAAAGAGGATATAAAAAGTCCTTAATACAGCACATTCCATCATATAATAACTAATGACCTTTTATTATTAATCCGCAGTTAGTAGAATCAAAGTCTGGAGATGTCTTTTCTGTGGAGACATGTTTTCAAAGTATGGCCATCTTGAGTGCCACATTCGTTCTCACACAAAGGAAAAACCGCACAGTTGCAAAATGTGCATAGATTGTTTTAACCAAGTAGGCAGTCTGAATGCACACATCAATGTAAAACACTCTGACAAAAGAAAGTACTGCTGTGAATTGTGTGACGAGACATTGAAGTCCAAAAAATGCCTTCAAATGCATGTGCAGAGACATTTGGGAGAAAAGCTCTTTAACTGTTCTGACTGCAAACAAAGGTTCGTCAGTAAAAGCGAGCTAGCAATCCATATTGTCATACACACTGGTGTAAAGCGGTTCAACTGCAACGCTTGTGGAAAAAATTTTGGACAATCGTCTAACCTGAAATCTCATATGAAAAATGTTCACAAATTATGGGATTTTAAATATAAACTTATCGATGAAGTATTTTATTCACAGTTCACAGGGATTAAAATCCTTAGCTCAGGTGTTCGTGAACTAGTGCTTTTGAGCTAGCGTTATGAATGAGAATGCTTGGGTATTTAGAAAATTGTAGTAATGCAAAAATGCAGAAACATGCAAAATAACCATAATAATTAGATAATTGTAATGTTTTGACAGTTTAAAAGCATTCTGAAAAAATGCACTGTTTTATAAATTCTTTGTAAATACATGCAGATGAACTTAGTTCCTAATTCTGCTCATATTTTATTAAGATTTTCAAGGTAGAAATTATTGAAACATTGCATGCAAAAAACCATTGGTTTAATTCAATTGCAACTCAAGTGAAGAAACTAAATCCGACATACACTTTTACACAACCAACTTAATACTGCTCGTTTGTGACTTTTTGTATTTAATTGGGCAAATGGTGACGTTTAAACAAAAAATGATCAGCATAATATCCTAAATAGTCCAAACATGATTTTCAGAGCCACATACAGAGACATTGGGGAGAAAACTCGTTTAGCTGTTTTGAGTACAAGCAGGTTTTGGTCAGTAAACAAGAACTAGGAAGCCACTAGTTATCGCACATCAGCTTAACGTTAACGCCATTTATACATCCTTTGTGACAAATGTTTTAAACTGTTTTGCAAATTAAGACGTCATTAGAGAACTGTCAATAAGTGAGACTTGCTTGTTGTATAAAGTTGTATTATTTAATAACAAAACACTCAGTACTGACTCAAAAGAAGCTTGAACTATTTTCTTCCAGTAGTTGTAATTTTCTACATACATTCTAACGAGCGCGTTTGATAGAGAAACACGTTCATAGTTTGACTGCATCTTGAAGCTGCCGCCAAACAACATAAGAATGCAAATGTTGCACCTTGAAATAAGTATGCGTAAATTGCAACCTGGACAAAAACGCGAGCAATTGTAGCAACACACACGACTACCGCAGAGTGACTAAACAAAGTCTTTTTAATAATAAAATACAAAATGTCAATTTTTGCAACGTGAAAACATACAGGAGTGATCCAAACTAGTAATGCTGCGCAGGAAATGTATCCAAATATCACAATCTGTTGCAGAAGTGTTCCAAGACTTGAATTTCTTTGGCGTGAAGGAAATTCTAGACGTGTTTTGAAAATTATTAAAAATTTATTTTTAAAACATACGTATCTTGCAAAACCATGTATTTATTCTTATGATATTATAGCAACTGACAAAGTAGTCGATGCAAGTTAGGTACATTATGTACCGTACGGAATGTTGAATTTTTCCAAGCAGAGACGCGAGTTAAAATTTATTTTTACTCACCTTTCAGCAAGCATGAGGAAAATTCCAACAAGGCATTCATACTTTGATGCATGCTTTTCTCGTAGGTAGCAGAAAGCAAAAATGGCGCGGAAGTGCAAGCCATTCCTGTGAGAAGAAAATTGATTCGGTTTACAATATTTCTCTCATCACGAGAAAATATTTCATCGAATTCTAAGCAAGCAATCAAATTAGTAATGCCGTAAACCAATGTTAATGCCCAGACCAAGGCGTTTCCAAGTTTGTTAGAAAATGTGTAAACAAAAACAATTTTTGTGAATGAGGAATCCATTCTGACAGGAAAAGCAACCATGCAAAAGAACACGAGTTTTTGCAGCTTAACTGCAAGTATTTCTGTCTTGGTCAGTGACATTTTTGTATGTATTCTACAGAAGGAGTAACAAGTCTTTATAAACAAGTTGAAAACGTAGGTTTTATGTTTAAACAGACAAACAATAATAAAACACAAGAATTTAGTTGGACTATCTCTACAACAAAATGTTCTTTCTTGTTGTATGCTTGTGAAATATATTTTGGAAGAGCTATTTTGGAAACAAAAAATATTGCACTACCAGTCAAAATAAAAACTACTCAATTTTTCGATTTGGCAAGCTACAACTGTAAACAACAAATTAAGGTTTCTTAAGGTTGCCCAAAATATTATTTTAATAGTTAAGGTTTCTTAGTTATTTTTATGTTGCAATTCGTACTCGGCAAATAATAAAGCAGAGTTGTCTTTGGGGAATATTTTGAGGTGAATTATTGATTAAAAACACCCGCTTACTATATTGTACGAAACTACGAGACTAATTGTACTAAAAACTGTTTTGTTAACGAAAACAGCGTAAACTTTAGAAGCTATTAAACTATTAAACTTTAAATATTGCACATTGGAATGAAATCCAATGTAACATTAAATATTGTCTCAAAAACAGTTTTTGTTCCACGAGCCAGACTAAAATATTTTTCTGAATTTGCTTTTTAGAGTAAATTTATAATGATGTTTTTTATTCTTTAAGCTGGTACCTCTAAAAACCAGAGTGGACGAAACCCGCGGGTTTTTCACAAAAATCCAACCCAACCGGGTTTATCTGGGGTTTTGGGTAAAAGTGGGTTTTTCTGGATATGGATAGGTATTGCAATACCATGCACTAAACTCTGTACCCGCCAAGAATATGGCGCCCAAAACGGCAGTAGCTCAGCAAGAAAATCACGTAATAAATGATTTGTGAACGCTAAAGCTATGTATACTTAGGAAAATTTCGATATTCTATGCAGCAGAAAGGTCGACTAAAAGCAGAAAATTGCATTTTTTCAATAAAATTTGTAAAAACCCACTTTTACCCGAAACCCACTTTCAAATCAAGGTGGGCTGGGTACCCAAAAACCCGGGTTAAACTGGGTCACCCAACCCGTGGGTAATTGGCACACGTCCACACTGCTAAAAACAGAAAATAATAGATTTCTTACTTTAGTACAGCTAAAAATTATTCTGTATTTTGTTTGTGGGGTTTAAACACAATATTAGACTGCGTAGGGCCCCCAACTTTAGCCCCAGAAAATTCCAGAGAGTTCGGATCACAGGATACCCCCAAAAACCCAAAAAAACTAAAAATCCCCCAAAACCCCCAAAGATGCTTATGACTCTTTTTAATGAAAAATGCTCTTCTCTTCTGCTTTGCTCTGCTTTTCTCACTGCTTCTACTTAACCGAAAATGCCTTTGATGCTGCCAGTTTTGTAAAATCAATGCAGGAAGGACTTAGGAAATGTCAAGATTTACGAAAAAACACAGAGAGAAAATTTATACAACTTTTTAGCAAATTTACAGAGATCCGTTGCCCATGAATGCTACGGAGAGAGTACTAACTTTTAGTCAGTTTACAATAGGTAAAGGACGTTTCCGTCCAAAAAATGATAAGTAAATGAAGTGGTGATGAGATAGGCTCCAGGAGTCTTCTTCACTTTTTTCTTATGACAAATGCCTCACAGCAGACTAATTGTTTGACCTTGACTGCTGTGAGGTTAGAAACACCAAAAATCTAGCCATTCGGCTTCACAAAAACTAAGCTCGTACGAGCAAAAAAGAAATGGAAAAGTTTAACAAACTTGTTGGCTCGTAGAGCCCAAAAATATTTAAAATAAAATTGATAACGACAATTAGGCAGATGGGCGGAATCCTGACATACTCCCACCTTTAATTAATCGAGGGGGAGATTAATTAAACAAAACAAAGGATTTCCGCTTTCACCGGAAGTTGCCACCTGAAAAGGTAAAAAGAAAAAAGAAAAGCCGGACGTAAACGTTTATAGTCTAGCCGGTAACTAGAGACCCAGAACGTGAGCGTTTATAGCCCAGCCTGTCATTGAGGATGAAAAGGGTAGGATAAGGTAAGGTGACAACCACCACAAAGCATTTTACAACAAATTTTCATTTCATGATTTTTTTATAATTTTAAATTTAAATGAACTTTTATTTTTTATTTTAGGTGCTGGATCTCTTCCTGGACTTCTACAGGCAGCTTCTCAGCTATTTCAGCTACCTCCAATGGATAAAAACGTTGTAGGGGGCGAGTGATGATTCCTTTGCTCGTTTTCACACGAGCTACTCGTCCTTCTCCATCCAGCCCAGGAATGATCTCCATGATAACCCCCATTGGCCATTCAAGTCTCTTGTGGTTTTCCCACTCAACCAAGACCACGGATCTGGGGGCGAGGGCAGTAACACGTTTTGGCTCGGGTTGACCAATGAGATGACCAAGGTATTCTTTGCGGAAGCGGCTGCGGAGCTCTTCCTTCATACGCTGGACTTTGCGGAATGCCCCACGAAGTGAAGCACCAGTGACCACACCAAGTTCTGGGATAACGGCAATAGGGAGGTCACGGAGGAAACAGGCAGGCGTAAGCGGGCGCAGGTCTTCGGGGTCGTCAGATAAGTAGGTAAGAGGGCGATCGTTCATGATCCCCTCTATCTCCGTCAGCAACACTTCGAGTTGAGGGGTTGTAAGGCGGCGGGAACCAATGGAACGACGCATGACGGCCTTCATCATGCCGATGAGACGCTCCCACCAACCCCCCCACCAGGCTGCACTTGGGGGATTGAATCGCCACCGGATCCGCTGCACTGTGGCATACTCCTCCACTCTTTTCCAGTCAACTTTGCGGAGCAGCTTGCTTGCCCCCACAAAATTAGTCCCGTTGTCTGAGAAGACAGCTGATGGTCTTCCTCTTCTCGCTACAAACTTCTGTAAGGCCATGAGGAAGGCCTCAGTGGACAGGCTGGACAGGAGCTCGAGGTGCACGGCACGATAGACAGCGCAGGTGAAGAGCACCACCCAAATCTTCTTCCCCTTCTCTACGAAAAGTGGTCCAGTTACGTCAACACCCGTAACGGAAAAGGCTCTGGTGGTGTTGACTCGTTCTGGTGGAAGGGCAGCTCGGGGAACTTCACACTTGGTAGCGAGGTGGCGGCGACAAGTTGTACAGCGATGGATGACGTTGCGGATAGTTCGGCGGCTATCCGTAATCCAGTACTTTTCCCGGAGGAAAGCTTGGCAGTACTGGACTCCTGCGTGGTGGCACTTCTCATGCTCATGTTGGATGAGCAACTTTACGAGGGGATTGTTTCCCGGTAAAACAGCTGGCTTTGTAAAAGCCTCGTCTTCCTCCCCATGGAGCAGTAGAGTCTAAAGTCGGAGGATTCCCCCTTCGTCTAGGAAAGCCGGTAGCTTTTTGTTATTTCCGGGGGCGACTGATGACTGGATGAAACGGATGAGGGTGACTTCGGCTCGGTCAACTTCAGCAGCGGTGACTGGTCCAGCTGGAATCTGCTTCTTCATCATCCTGTCAATGGCTCTGGTCATGTAGGCAATGACCCGCAGCAGTTTTGGATAGCGGCCACAGCGGAGGAACTCCTGTTCCATGGACTGGTGAGCTGACTTTTGTAGATTGGCAGCTGACACGACAGTTTTCTTCTTTTCTTTGTTCACCTCCTCTTCATCTGGGCAGGGGGTGATGTGGTTCCACTCCTCTTCGGGTTGATACATCCATGGGGCTCCTTTCCACCAATTTTCAGCAGCCAATTTTTTGATGGAGCAACCTCTGGATGGCAAGTCAGCAGGATTAAGGGCACCAGGAATGTGCCCCCACGCTTCTGTGTAGGACAACTCCCTAATTTGCCTCACTCTGTTGTTGACAAAGGTGGCCCACACTTCGTCCTTCTGGATCCAGGTGAGGGCGGTGGTGGAGTCTGTCCAAAAACGGACGGGAATGTCAAGCTTTAGGTCCTGCTTGACGGTTGAGACTAGACGGGCACCGATAAGGCAAGACAATAGCTCCAGTCGCGGGATAGTTACCCCTTTCTTGGGGCTAACACGAGTCTTGCACTGGAGCAGGTTAATGTGCACGCTGTCAGCTGACTGGACTCTGAGGAACACACACGTGGCAAAACAATCTTTGCTGGCGTCAACGCAGCAAAGCAGCATCTTTCTGGAGTTGGCTTGATTGGCATGGATATGCCGAGGAATGGAAACTTCCTGGAGGTCGGGAAGCTGAAGTTTCCACTTTGCAAATTCACCCTTGGCATCTTCAGGTAGCGGCTCGTCCCATCCAAGTTTGCTGGAACAACAAACTTTCTTGAGGAGGATTTTGGCAATAGTGATGAATGGGGCTGCAAAACCAAGGGGATCAAACAGCATGTTGATCATGCTGTAGAGGTTTCTTTTTGTTGCTGGCGTTTCCAAATGGGCCAGCAGATTTTTCAGGTCGAAACGGAGTTGGTCATCCTTCAAATCCCACAGCAGCCCCAGCACAGAGATTGTTTTTTCTTCAGAGTTCGGTCCGAACTCCCACCCGCGGAGGTCAAATTGACCAGCTGACAAGATCTCACGAGCTTCTAGCTGGAACTGGATAGCTTTTTCCATGGAAGGTAGACTGGCAACCGTATTGTCAACGTAGAGGGACGACAGCAGCTTTTCTTTAGTGGCAGGGTAATGGGGATACAGGTTGATGTGGTGCTGCAGCGTTGCACCCAAAAGAAAAGGACTGCAGGAAACCCCGAATACGACACGGGTGTGTCTGTATTCTTTAATTTTTGTGCAGGTGGGCAGGTCCTCCCACCATAGGAAACGCAGCTTGTCTCGGTGCCTCTCCTCAACCGACATCATCTGGAATGCCTTCTCAATGTCGGCTACCGCTCCCACATTGTCCACACGGAAGCGGGTGAGGATGGAGGGGATGAGCTCTAGTAGGTTTGGGCCCTTTTCCAGAACATCATTAAGGGATGGCCCAAACCTGGATTTGACGGACGCGTCGAAGACGGGACGGATTGGAGTGGTGGAACCCTCCTTGATGACAGCACGGTGGGGGAGATAGAAGGGGGTTGTTGTGGCAGCGGCTGGCGGCTCCTCAATCATCATCTTCTCCTCCCACGTTTTGAAAACTTGCCCGTTAGCCTCCAGAATGCCCTGTTGCTTGAGTCGTCTGGTGGTGGCTTGGAGGCGGCTAATGGCAATGTTTTTGTTGTTGGGGAGTTCCGGGTGGCCCTCAATAAAAGGAAGGCACACGGTGTAGCGGCCACTCGGCTCCCGTTTCACTGTTTTTTGGAAGTGGTCCAGAGCGGATTGCTCAACTTCCTGTCTTGTTTTGGTTTCGGCTGGGTCCATAATGCCGATTGTTTCCAGGGCCCAGAGCTTGTTTAGCTCCTTTTCTGTTATGGTGGCCTGGAGGATCATCATGGCCATTCTGCCGGCTGCTTTTGGTGGGGACTCCAGTCGCCCAGACACAATCCACCCCAACTTTGTGTGGACTGCTACTGGCCCATCTTTCAGGGGAATTGACTCACCCCCCAACTTCAGGAACTCACAATAGTCGGCTCCGATGAGCACCTCGATCTCCTCGGACTCTGCAACATTGTCCGTCAATGTGATGCCCTTCTGCCTGCACTCCTCTTGGTAGGAGCCAGGCGGATGACGAGCAATAGGACCAGAAATGCGGGGAACAGCTGACACCTCCATCTCTATCTTCTTGCCTTCGTGGATGCCGGAGGCAACCAGTTTGTAAATGTGGTGTTTTTGGGGTTTAGTGGTACTACCCCCAAAAACCTGATGACGGACACTCTCATGCCCCAGTGGCTTTAACCCCAACAATTTTGGTAGTTTCTCCGTGAAGTGGGTAACCGAGGATAGAGAGTCGTAGGCAGCACGAGCTTTTCTTTCTCCGGCTGGTCCATGCACTACCACTGTGAGAGTTTGGAGTAGCACGTCTGGCCGGTTGATAAGGTTGGGCATGGAGGGTGGAGCCGGATTTTGGGATGATGGTGCAGGGGAAGATGCGGAAGACGATGATTGCTGTTGAGGTTGTTCATCCTTCTTGGTTGGGGTGTTGTCTTTGCTGTTGAGGTGGTGGCACACCAATACATGGTGGTTTCTGCCACAAACGATGCAGGTCATCTTGGCCTTGCATTTTTTGCTTCCATGACCAGTACGGAAGCAGTTGAAGCAGGCGTTGTGATCCTTGATGGCTTGCTTCCGAGCCTCCAGGCTCATTTTGATAGCAGCTCGGCAGTCGGTGGCGGTGTGTCCGGGATTGGGACAAAAAATGCAGATACCCTTCTCCCTTTGCCCCGACGTATTTATAAAGCCTGCTGCTGTTTTAGGAGCACTGAGGTTATTTTTACTTTTATTTTTATTGGAGGGGCTTACTGTTTTTTCTGCTTCTGCTGTTGAGCTTTGGCCAAATGCGTTTTGAGCCAGCTTCGTTTCCATTTGTCGGTGTACCTCTTGCTGTAGGTACACCATCAGCTGCTCCAGCTCTTCTCTGCAGTCAGGCGTCTTCTTATACCCCTCCAGAACTGTTGTTGGGATGCTACCCTCCACCACCGCGTATAACAGGTCACCATATGTGTCCAGGGTGATTCCCAGCTGCTGTAGGTTACGGATTTGGGAATCCAAGTTGGTGACCAGGTCCGTGAAATCGGTGGTGGTGTCCCCTTTGCAGTTATCCACCACTAGCTTGACCATGTCCCTCATATAAACTTTGATGAGGAGCTTTTTTCTCCCAAAACGTTCTGTGAGACGGTCTACTGCTGCTTGGTAGTTGGCCCCTGATGCTGGAAAACTGCTGACTATTTTGTGGGTCGATGAGTCCTTCTCCATACACTGGAGAAGGTAGTGAAACTTTTCGTTGGGGGTAAAGCGAGAATCCTGGTGGATCTCCTCGAACGCCCCCCAAAATGCTAACCACTCCCTGACATTTCCCCCGAATTTAGGTAACTCCCTCTTTGGAAGCGTCGACTTGCGGTGGGGATCTGCTGCTGGAGTTGAAGTGGTTGTTGCGTCGGAAACGCCTATCATTTTTTGTTTGCAGTGGCGTTCAATGAACGCCATGCACCGAATGAGTTCTACGCGACGCCCAATCTGGACTGTAGCTTCATAATCCAGTTTGGCTGCTCTAAGCTGCGTCACGTAATGGTCGATCAGTTTTAGGACTGATTTGTGCTGGTCACGGAGGAGGCTGAGTTCCACCTCGGCTGAATCCACATCAACGGTGTCTCCGTTGACCATGATGTCCAGGGCGTTGATGCTCTGCTCATACAGAGCCAGATTGTCTTCCAGATTTTTGTGGGCCGTTAGACAGGCCCCAGTAAGCTTTGAGGAAGGTGCCATGGTGACGGGGATGACGAGTAGGCACTTCTACACACTTTTCACTTCTTGGGGCGAAGTGAGAAAATAGCAAGTTTTTTAGTTAATTTTTAATTAAAAATGGGCGTATCCTGGCAGGTTCGCCATAAATGTGGGGTTTAAACACAATATTAGACTGCGTAGGGCCCCCAACTTTAGCCCCAGAAAATTCCAGAGAGTTCGGATCACAGGATACCCCCAAAAACCCAAAAAAAACTAAAAATCCCCCAAAACCCCCAAAGATGCTTATGACTCTTTTTAATGAAAAATGCTCTTCTCTTCTGCTTTGCTCTGCTTTTCTCACTGCTTCTACTTAACCGAAAATGCCTTTGATGCTGCCAGTTTTGTAAAATCAATGCAGGAAGGACTTAGGAAATGTCAAGATTTACGAAAAAACACAGAGAGAAAATTTATACAACTTTTTAGCAAATTTACAGAGATCCGTTGCCCATGAATGCTACGGAGAGAGTACTAACTTTTAGTCAGTTTACAATAGGTAAAGGACGTTTTCGTCCAAAAAATGATAAGTAAATGAAGTGGTGATGAGATAGGCTCCAGGAGTCTTCTTCACTTTTTTCTTATGACAAATGCCTCACAGCAGACTAATTGTTTGACCTTGACTGCTGTGAGGTTAGAAACACCAAAAATCTAGCCATTCGGCTTCACAAAAACTAAGCTCGTACGAGCAAAAAGAAATGGAAAAGTTTAACAAACTTGTTGGCTCGTAGAGCCCAAAAATATTTAAAATAAAATTGATAACGACAATTAGGCAGATGGGCGGAATCCTGACATTGTTTTCGCTACTTCCCAAAAGTACCTCCTATTTTTTACAATTAAAGGAGAGTCAATGTTGTAGACATTCGAAATATTTATTTATAATCATTTAAATGCCCTCTATGTTTGCCTACTTTGTACTTTTATCAAGATGTATTGTGGTCATAAAAGAATTTAAAATCTTGAATTTCCTATTTTTCACTTTTTAGAAAATTAACAATTCTAGCCAGGCTACTGTACGTTTAATCTTAAGTACAAACGGAAAGAATTGGCACGTGTAGGACCATCCTACATAACAAAATAAAAGAAGTGGAGCGCCGTTCAAAGCCAGATTGTGAGACATTAGACAATTTATCGTAATACACAAGGTTGGCCAGGTACTTTGTAATTGCAAGAGAATCTGCTTACTTTGCACTATTTTATCTACACATTACTCATGTAATTATATACAAAATATATAAAAATGCGGAAGTACAACAATATTTATGCGGATGTTGCACTTTTATTTCCTGTGACATTTTATTGTTTAGTTTCACTTCACGCATGCACAAATGTCTTGCCAAATAACAGTTACAACTCAAAAACAAAAAGATTGGATTAAGCACATCTATTCCATATTGTATACATTGAAACAGATTGAACAAAAAACAATATTCACAAAATAGCAAAATAATTTTTATAAAAAATGTCTTGCTGGACATGTTTCCATCTATTTTTGAAACACTGTTAACTTTAATATAGTACCAAAGAAAACAACGAAATATAACTATTTTTTTCTGCTTTCGTCATGAAGTTTATGGAAAGTTTAAAACTGTTAATTGTATTTTTGACGGCTATATTTGCGACATTAGTGAAAGATAAAACGCAATGCATCAATTCTAAAACTTCTTATGGTTGTTCCGGGTGGGTGCCATTTGACAATGAAATAACTTATCGAATTGAAAATTTAAATGATATACTAAAACCCATTTTACCACCTGGTAATCCATTAATTACAATATTCAACTACGTCGGAGCTGATATTCCGGAGACAAACCTACCTTCTATCTTAAAGTACAAAATATGGAGCTTTCAAGCTTTCATGTTTCATAACAATACGTTAGCCAGAAATATTCAACTGGCTTCGGCAGCTATCGCAAAAAATATAAGTTTAAGTACATTTAGTTTGGAGACAAGGTTATTGCTGTCAAGACCATGGTTTGGAGAAATACTTGTGCATTTATTTCTTCCACAAACTTTTGGAAATTTTGTAAACTCCTTGTCAGGTCCATACAAGTCTATTTCACGGACTGTGAAACGGATGTCAGCGCCTGTTTATCATTTCATAGTACCGCAACAAACGATTACAAAATCTTTTGATGCTCTTGAGTACTTTAACTTTTTAAAGTTCTGGATACACTCGTGGAATGGAGTAAAATACAGTAAAGAAGACCCCATAAGAAACTTCATTTTTATTCTTGCAGTAGTGTCTCCTAAAAATAGATCCATTTACCAAACCGTGCTTCTAACGGCTAACAAAAATAATACACAATTAGAGATACACAAGCTTTCCCTTTTAGAATTTACAATAGCTAATGCCACATATTTAAGCAACTTAGTACACTTTTCCTATCCTGTCTTGGGTATAGATGCAAATGGCGACGTAAGGGCGGCAATTATTTACGACGTTAAAAAATATATAGCTGTTGAATGTACTCAAGGTCACTTGAAACAACTGGTATTTAAAAATGTGCTAAATAGATTTGCTCACAGGATATCATTGCTCATTTTATTATCCATGTCAAACCAAACAATTTACGTTGTCCAAAACAAAAAGTGTCATCTCTGCTATCAAACCAACCATCAGGGCTGGAGTAGTCTTGTAGTGGAACGAACTTTATGCAATTTTCCCGATTCCGAAGAAAACCGTTTGCTGCCATTTGTAAAGCTATCAGGAGTTGCTACAGATACCGGCTCAGACAGTCCTTTAATAGTTGAAAACCGTTTGGGTAAATTACGCATTCTAGCTTGTGGACAACGAGGTGTTAAGGCGTTTCCGTTTCGAGCATTTGTTAGCGTGTTTGATTGCTATGTGTGGTTGCTTACCGTTGGAAGCATTTGTGTTCTAGCTGCTATAATACGTGGCACGTTTTCATTTCAAAATTATTCAATGAAATGGCTGAATAATATTTTCCGACTAATAAAAATTCTGTTGGAACAAGGTGACCCCATTCAAGCTTACATGGAGAAAAATCCAACTTTTCGAATGCTTTTATCAGGATTGATTCTAGGTGGGCTGGTACTAAGCAATGCATACAGAAATGATAATATATACGACATGGTTGTTCCAAGAGCTCCAATTTTGTATAAAACTCTTGCAGATCTTGTCACTGACAAGTTCTCGATTTACAGTAGAGTCCTTAATTTAGACCTGCTTTTTAGTAATAGCCAATTGGTAATTTCTAGCAAATGGTTCAGACGAACACCTCATGTAGTTTGGGGTCTAAGGGCTAAAACGTATACAAACGTTAAGCTAGCCGAATCTGAGGTTCGTAGTAACAAAGGGTCTTATTTTTTGTTATTTAGCAAAAGAAGAATAGCATTAGACAACTTGTATCTGAACTCTGATATGCACCCAAATGTTTCACGTTTAGTAGAGCAATTGGCAACTGCTTTTGCACGTGTTTATTTTAAAAGGCGAATTGCTTTTAAAAACGAAACTTACAGACTTCGCTATTCTTCTGAAATTGAAAGTCTAATCCGGAAAGAGGAAGAGATGTATATTCAAAACTTGCTAGAATGTAACAAAACCGCAATTGTGCTACCTGAGTACTTAGCCAATCGTTATGCAATAAAAGTAAACAATTTAGGACAAAAGCTAGTGTCAATTGGCAAAGAAACGTTTGGTCAAGTTAATGTTGGAATATCTATAATAGGTTATTTATCAACTGCTATTAAGACCAGAATGAGCTTGCTTAAATCCTCTGGTATTGCAGAATGGCTTTCTAAAGTTAGTGACAACACACCCAAATACAATTCAGATGCTGTGAAAGTTCAAAGTGCTTCGATAAAGGATAACGTTACAGTTATTTTCATAGTTTTACTCTCTGGTCTGTTGTTTGGAACAATAGCATTTATTGGTGAAAACTTAACAAAGAAGATGTATACAGTTTTGGATAAATGTATTGTAAATTGTTTAGTTAAGTGTGAATATGGCCTAAACCGTTTTCGTAATATGCTTAACTGCACAATATAATGCATAATCAAACATAATTTAATACACATTACACATATTGAATAGGAGCCTTTTTAAAGCATAAAGTGGAGAAAGTTTAGAAGAAAACTTATTGGAATTCTCAATAATAATCCACCCAAAAATAAATAAATTGAAGTTTAAAGGCATATATTTTGAGTTATGTGTCAAGTCAAATAAAATGTTATTTGCTCATGCAAAAAACTTAATGCTTTTTTGAGTAACTTTATGAAAAAGCAGAAGACTATAATGCTTAAAAATTGGTTTAGAATTTGTAAACAATCTACGCCCACAAGTACATTTAATATATTAAATTTGGACATTAGTTTTATTCGTCAACCCATCCAATATATACGTACAAGAAACTAATTTCAACCTCTCATTTTTTAGTGTTAGGTTTCTTATCATTATCAAAGCATCCCTAAAAATGGGCATAATTTCAGACCAAGAAAACTTTATTGCTCCATCTAACATCTCAGAATTTCTAATAACATATTTTGATTTTGCATATTATATGGGATTTTGTCCTTTTCGTCTAAAGCAAACCGAAAACAAATATGTTATATCCAAGTGCATATTTCAAAAGTTACTTTCAATGGCGAACTGCTTTCTTGCAATATTTTGGTACGTTGGTGAGTGCCGGGCAATGCCATGGGTTGGAAATAGAAATCCAATGGCATTTTTTGAAGTTGTTATCACAGTAGCTTCTCATGTAACAAAGATTTTGATACTGTATCAACTTTGGTATAAAGAAAAAGTATACCTAAACTTAGCGAAATTCATTCAGGCAAATTTTGCTATGAAGTCATATGCTCCTCTGGCTTTAAACGATAAAACGTTTAGCTTTCCCAAAGTTACTGTAAGAAATATAACTGGTTTGAC
Organism: Entomobrya proxima; assembly: GCA_029691765.1. Classification (NCBI taxonomy): domain Eukaryota; kingdom Metazoa; phylum Arthropoda; class Collembola; order Entomobryomorpha; family Entomobryidae; genus Entomobrya; species Entomobrya proxima. The sequence continues at coordinate 47,594,943 of CM056168.1, read as the reverse complement.
AGCCCTAGTTTATACAAGTTTTGGTGGGCTTTATCTTTTCAATAAAAGACATTTGCTGTTAGGAAGTTTTGCTACTGATTTGAACAACATAGATTTTACAAACGCTTGGTTAAACGCAATAAGTAAAGGTAGGCATAACTTTTTTCTGGCTGCCAAAACATTTAACCAAACATCGGATGGAATTTTACACTGCTCCTTTGGAGACACACTTATTGGGGTTCTTACTGTGTGGGCGTACATACCTAGGTAAATGCTGTACAAATTTTACAGTAATTCACAAAATTTGATGAAATATTTTACGAATAAAATTGTAAATATTATCTAGAACTGTTTTGCCATTGTACTGCGAGCTGTTTCTCTTGGTAAACGTGATAACTTTACACGAAGCTGTAAAAGTTATATCGCTTACGTTAGTTGGCGAATTCAACTGGCGTGTGGTATTCAAGCACTATAAAATATTGCAGTATTTAAGTAATGAAATAAATCAGATTATTGGATTTGCCATGGGAGGATTTATGTTGGATTCAATGTTTTACTACGCTTTTATGCTGTATCTGGCGTTAGTAGAGAAGATGGTTTCCTGGGATTGGATTCAACTGTTGTTTTTTCTTGCTAGTGTTAACCTGAATTTACTAACAGCAGCCAGTATCTGTTCTAAGGTATGGATTTACTTTAATTAAGTGAGTTATAAAACTAATTATTAATTTTAAACTTTGTACAGATGACCTGTTTTCAAACGTGGTTTATAACTGAACCCATTCCAAAACAAATTCCGTGTTCCGTGGTGCAGCCATTCATGACAGAAATAAGCAGTGGCTCAATAGCAATCAGATGTTTTAATGTGTTTCCAGTGACTTTTTCAACTTTGGCAAATGTATGGGTTTGAAATTTTCACTATTTGACCAAATTAGGTGTATAGACCAATAATAGAGTTACCTATTTTCTGTATTTACAGTTTTTGGGACTTATTGTTACGTATTATATTATATGCCTACAATCTGGATTACCATAAAAAGAATTTTATAACAGGAGACAATCGTAAGAATAGCAGCGCAGATAATTGCGACTTTTTATTTACGCGATTAAATGTAAATATGCTATCTTTTATTTCTGTATAGATATAATGAATAGTTTGTATAGATAGATTAATATTCTAATTTATGAATTCAATTGACTGAGAAAGGTTTTAGTGAACGTATCATAATGTTTTAGCAAAGAAAGTTTGAAATATATTGACTAGCGACAAATAGTAACAATCACAATTTCAGGTACTATAAATTGGTTTCTGGTTATTTATTTATTTGCGTATCATTTCAGTTCATACATGCAAACTTGCTATCTCAATAATAACATGTTAGTTGTAATATTACTTGCAAACATTAGACATTTTAACGGAGTGAGACGTTCAACAAAGTTATTCGAACCAAACTTTACCTTTAAGGGTGCACATGACCAGTAGAATCGTTGACATTCCTTTCTATTTATGGGAGTTCCTGTGGCGAACCTCAAATTTTTTTCTAACAGTGTGACAGCTTTACAAGAAACAGTATGTACACCCGCTAATCCCGTACCCATCACTAGTATCTGTCCCACACAGTTTGCAGACACCACAATAAAGAAACATATTCCGATCAAGTTTTGCACGTTCCATTTTATCAGTACCAACGACGCTGCGCCAAGCGCTTGTCCAACAATAGCACCACAAATAATCAACGCTAGCACGGTCATTTGTTGAATTTCGTTACTGATCGTAACCAAAATTTGAATATTTCTGTACAATTGTAGCGTTTCTAAAGTGGGTAAAGTCATTGATGAACATTTGCAAACAAATCTGAAAAATAAGAGTCACAAATTAATATTTTCAAGAAAGCTTATCTAAGGGTTTTGAACTTCACCAGTTACCTTTGAACATTGCTCTGCAAGCTTATGGTGCCAAGTATTTGGACATTTACCACAACAACTGCAGTAGATGATGCAGACAAAAGCCAGAAGTAAATAGTTAAGAAAACCATTATAATTTTTGTGGCTGAGTTAAATGATTTCCATATCCAGCTATTGCACTGATCGTACCCTTGAATACACTCTGGAATTAACCAGTAACCGGCTATGACACTGGTGCACGGGCCTTCAAAGTAAAAGAACCCCAGAACAAAACAAATTGGAACTACAATTGATGAGCATGCCACCAAATAAGATACATGTACAAGATATTTGGAATTTATCGAAAACCCACAATTCCTTCCAGTAATTCTTTTATGTGCTGTAGATTGCTTAATAATCTCTTGGATAAAAGACTTAATTCTGGATGTATTCAACAAATAAACATGCAAATACGTGGTTACTACAAGGCTTACCAACAAACTAAATAGTTTAGCAAGTTTCAAAAAACGTTTCATGTCTAAACCAAACCGTGTTGCGCCAGGGAGCTCCCCAGTTAACAGTAGAGTACGATGTTGATAAAATAGTATAAGCATATAAACTGTATTAAGTACACATTGTATGCGATATTTTAATTGGTTTTGTTCAGTGTGTCGTCGAAAATATTGCAGTTGATTACCAATTACTCTGAAGCTACAGCCTCCAAGGAGACCATGTACTTTGAAAACTGTACTAACTAGACTCAAATTGTCAACCAGTATGTTCATATCCATTTTTATTCAAAAACCAAAAAATGACTTTGGCACGGAAAATTGAGATTTTGTTACCTTTTCAAAAGTATGAATGATCGCTTTTGATATTGCAAGCTGAAATTAAAGATTAGCAACTAGTTTTAAAACGGTAAGCCTTTCTGAATGTCTGCTGATTATCTAATGATTATTGTTTGAAAATGTGTGTTGGTACATGTATTTTCTATCGATGCTTTCTTCTTTGGGCTACTCAAATTTTCTACTAGCAGTTAACGTGTGATTGTTTTAATAAGTAAATACCGGTTTACGACTCGTAAATTACGAGAATAAATTTTTATGTGCAACTTGAATATTGTGGATAACTTTTGCCTCGAGCAAAACGTTTTCTAATGAAAGCGCTAATACCTCAGATATTATATCTGAACCTAAAGCGACGTAACTATTATGTTTTATTTATCTGATTTGTATCTGATAATATCTTATATAAGCATATTATGTAAACGCAATTGTCTCTAACATGGAAATTGAAATTATCGAAAACGACGATTTATGTTTGCTTAGTTTAAAATACGATGTTTCGTTCTTTGGTTATACAATATAACTTATATTGCTAAGCGTTTTGACCGCGCTGAATTTATATGGCTATTTGCATTATAAGTGTAAATATTTAAACGCTAACATAAGATTTATTCAAAATACATGTTTGTGTAGGTATTATTTGTTAGATGTTTGTTCAATATAGCTTCAAACAATAAAAATTTCTGATATGGTAAGTACTATTAAGTTTTTAGAGCAATTCGTTCACATAAAACAACGTCGTTTGATAAAATGCTACAATGATGATTTATTTAAGAACAAGCTCTAATCAACCTATCTCAATCCTACAAATTGTTAGATACATACCTATATTTGATTCTCTTTATAAAAACTTTATAAAACTGATTAAACAGTTGACTTTAACGGTAAACAGTGATAAGCAATACTTAATCATAAATTTTCCAAAACTCCGCTGTAAAACACGTGCCATTTAATATTTATTTGCAATTGTGACTGAAAAACTTGCAACTTTTTTCTGCATCGAATGAGTATTTAATTTTTTTTTAATAAACCGATTTAATGATCATTTCAAATACGTAGCTGAGCTATATGTATATCTATCCATTTGTCTGATTCTCTGACTCCTCCCACCCTATCACCCCAAGGAGATTGCAAATCAGGCTCAAAATCAATAGGATTATTTTTCATGGCCCAATGAATCACTACACCTGGTGTGATTCTGTCAAACCGTCTGGATTGTATCGTGCTCAAAGACAGACAAATATGACAATCTCAATACTAGCTTCACTATGCTCAGCTACGTAATAATTAATTAGGTAAGGGGGTGAAATTTCACCCCTTGGTACTTGGCTGAATTTGGTCTAAAAATTATTTGCCTGGTGTAGAAAATGAAGTAGACGGATAGACGAACACAGTGTGCACTTGAACTTGAAACGGGTGAACATTTTTTGCGCTTGACTCCGTCCGGCGCCACAAAAAAAGTTGTTGATTCTTGACAAAGCCATCGTATTGCAGTCAATCTCTGGACTTTGTTTTGAGTTGAGACGGACGGGATCAGCCGGTTTCCTACTGACCTCTGCTTAAGATTAATCAGTAAGGAGCGGAGCGAGGTAGCGGCCCAGCAGTTAAAAAAATAATTTAATTGGCAATTTTTTGGAGAACCTTTGGACAAATTGGCTGTATTAGAGAGAAACGGAGTTAAAAGGTGAGTTTAATGGGTGATTAGTTATTTTTGTGGGTGGGTTTAGGCGTCTTGGTGGTAAATTAGTGTGAAAAGTGATTGTGGTGATTTTTAGTAGGATTTTTTAGTTTGTAAGGTGATTAGTGAATAAAATAGTTAAAGAGGAGAGGGGGGAAGGGAAAGTGGTGACAGGTGAGGTGACGGAAGATTTTGGGTCCTGAAAGTATTGGGATTTTCAGGCAATTTTTATTGAATGATTAGTGATTGTTTAATGATTTGTTCATTAAGTGGTTACGTTCATTAATTGTGACATTTTTAAAGATAAATTTGCCAATAATTTTTAATTATTAACTGTTATTTCAATTTCAGATCATTTTAGAAATCAGTGCGGAACCAGGACGAGACAATGAGTAGTCGAGGAAATGGGAAAGGGGGAAGTAGTTCTCAAGAAGGGACTGAAGGCAGAAAGGACACAGGAAGGTCAGCAGCCACTGGAGGACCAGCTGTTCAAGAGCCAGAATACTCGTCAGTTCAGACCGTGTTTGGTCAAGTGGAGGTAAGTAAAGTAACTTACCGCAAATGTTGACAACGTGCTAGGTGATTTATTATCATTAATTAATTAACTAATTGTCAATTATTTGGCGGCTTGTTTTAGCTCATGGAGCACATTCTGGATTATTCAATTCATGACGAAAACGTGGACACCCGTGACAAAACATTGAAGGCGGTTCGACTGGTGGACAAAAGTTGGTTGACCGGAGTAACCAACGTGCTGAGGAGGAACAAGGAGCAACTTTTTAAGCTTGAACTGACAAAAGGGAACTCCCTAATGGATTCGCCAGATGTTGAAGCCCAAGGAAAGCTACTGGAGAGATTTGCTCAAAGTGTTAAAAACCGAGTGGAGGACCCTTTCCCAACCTTCAGCTTGAAGATACTGAAGGAGTTCTTTCGCCAAGAGAACTTCGACAGTTTGGTGGTTTTCTTGCGTGAATGTGCACGAGGACTTGTGGATTTAACCGATGATTATTCCAGAACACGGAGGATCCCTTCCTGGCGTACTTCCCATAGTAAATTTACCGATTTTACAAAAGTTAGTTATAACTTTTACTGATGAAAAGGCGGCCGACAACATGTCGGGAACGGAGCTTGATTTTGGACACCCGACCAACGTTATCTGTTTGATTCAAAGCTTCCTTAGCAAGGCTCATTCTCTTAAGGAGTTTTCCGTTCCACTTCAGAAGAGGGAAGAAGATGTCAGAATAGTATGTCTACTACCAGCACCACGGGGATTTAAATTCGTTACTCTACCGGAATGTATCACCAGCTTGGATCTTAATTGCAAAATGACAAGCGAGCAACTTGAGTTGTTGGTCAGAAACAAGTTACCCAATTTGTTGGAACTCGCGTTGTTTCTCGACAACATTTCTTTTGCAGACGGATTGCTATCAAAAATTTTAGCAAACTTTTGTGAACATTTGCAATCCCTGGAAGTTTTTGGAAAGGTTTACAACAACGGCCCCCCTCGGATTACTAATTTTGTGCGTTTTTCAGAAATGAAAGCATTGACTTTTCTAGCTATCAATGGATTTACTACTTTTGAGTTACAAGATCATCATCCCATGTTAAACAAATGTTTTCCAATATTACACAGTTTAAAGATTGTAAACCAGACGTTAGAAATGTTGCGCAAGTGGACAATGGGCACACCTCTGGACTCAGTCAAAGCTATATGTGTGTCCTTGATTGATGAAAACAAAGCACCGCGTTCTTCTGATTATGTGCTACCAATTAATTTGGAATCCATGCAGAGCATTCATTTAGCCTTTCCTAACGTTGTTAAGCTCCATTTAAAATTGCCATCCGGTACAATTGCACAAGCTTGTGGCTTGAAGTACTTGTTTACGGAAATGAAGCAACTGACATCTTTGAGTATTGAAGTTTGCAGAAGTATGTCCATTACCAACTCTGACCATTGGGACTCTATCTTCACGGGCGCACCCATTCCAGTGGTGGCAGGTTTACGAGAAGGTCCTGACTATTGGAGTCACTTCCAACTCAATGAAAGTGCACCCTGTATCAAAATGCTAACAGGTTTAAAAATAGCTTCTTTTGTCTTAGATTTGACTTAAGGTGCTGTTGGATTTAATTTATAAAATATTTAAATGATTTCAGATTTGGAGAAGCTGTCATTGAAAGCACTGGTTGAAGGCACGGATGCCGCCCAGGCTACACAACCACTCATTTCAGATTTGACATTCGTCTTTGCTCTGTTGAAAATGCCAAAATTACAGAAGCTCTCGTTAAATGGAAGATTCAAGGTACTTGTAATTACAGAATATACTGTGCAGAAACAATAATACCTCCAATTGATTCATTAACGTCAGCGTCTTGTTTTATTTTTAGGCATCAGACTTAATGACAGAAACATGGAAGAAGGATGGACGCTGGCTTAACTATACCACGCGAGGGCTTTGAGAAATATGCTACTTCTTTACTTGTTATTTCACTGTGTTATCTTTTTTGGAAAATGACGTGTAATTTTCATTAATTATTAATCCAACATTAATTTCATGTATTAATTATACTTAATAGCCTAGTTTATAGTTAATACCTTAAGTTTTATATGGCTTCTATTTTTTGTTGTAAACAGCAAATATTTAAACTTTGAACCTGATAGTATAAGTCCTTTCAGTTTTGTATATTTCACGTTACCCCAACTGTAAAATTTTTTCTTTTGGTTTTAATAAACGGTCAAAATAATGTGCTATACATTGTACAATGTATATTCAATGCAAAATGCAGATTTCAAACTTTTGTGATTGCATCCGATCCTTTACTTTAAAGATTTGCTTAAAACTAATTTATTTACAAAGGAATATGGATCTTTCATTCACTCTAATACAGATTTTAAAGATATTTTAAAAAGTGATTTCTGGACTTGATTTACTCGATTGGGTTTTGACTTATAATAATCTTAGTTATTATTTCTTTAACTTTTAGGTGGTAGGAACTACAAGCTACTACAGAAAAATTAGTTAATCAATTATATACAATATAAAATTCTTCTCATAAACTCACTTTTCTCAACCTGCCCAAAAGAATATTCCAAAAAATCAATCTTGGAAGTTGCAAAATATCCCGCAAATCTATATAATGATTACTAATTGCCGTAGTTTTTGGGTTATAGTATAAAACGACCACATAATTTAACCACAAACTCCAAACGTATAACTTTGCATTTTTTGCTAATCTGAAGCAGAATCACAGCAAACAAAACTCCATTCCAAACTCCTGAAGCACGTCTGCTTTACAGTTCTTTGTGGAATAAATGCATGTGCTGGTACCTTAAAATACTTGCTGTCACAAATTAAATGTGTTGCATAAAGTATTTGGGGATGCTGTGACTTGGGATGAACATGGAAGCGTAAGCATGTAGCATGAATGCAATACTCGCTTTTTAGCTAAGTTTCCAAGTTTAAGTTTCCGTGAATAAAAGAAGAGCTAGAGTAGAATTTTGAGGAGAGAGTTCTTACTGAACTCTAATGCCAATGATGATTTTATTCTTTTTTTCATGGGTTTTTATATGCGTTTATAGTTGGTGCTCACTATGGTGAGCCTAATGGGGACATGACCCATTTTATAATTCTAGAGTAAACATAGGTAAATAAATGCCTACTTAAATATAAAGACAGATTAAAGCTTAGCTGAGAATTTAGAACATTTAGAACAGAAAATGAATTCTCATGGAATCTCATCAACTTGCATCAAAACACAGAACAACAATAATAATAATATTTGGCTGCTTAATTAAATGGCATCGCAGCGCACTCTGTTTTAACGTCGCATTGCATACTAACTACTGACTAATATTATAATATTATATCGGCTTACCAGATTTAATTTTTGTTAGCTCCCTTGTACCTGGCGCAATAACTGGTTGTATTACATAGTTTTTTACTAAATGTGATACACGTCTTTACTCTTGTCTTAAGTGTTAAAACTTTTAACATTTGTTCTGCAATTTTAGTTCTAGTCTCACAAATTAATATACAGATATCAATAGACATCAAAATAAAGGTAAGCAAAAACACAATTACTATATTTCCCTGCATTTGTAGTGGTTTAATCTTTGCGACTGCCATTTTTGCGTGCGTTTTAGTGTCGTTTAATGTTTTCGTTCGCACATGCCACTTGTCCCATAAATCCACAATACCAGAATGAATTAGTGAATGCGTTTTAATAGTAAGAAAATCAATGTCCACTGGAGCTTCCCTAAATCTCCAAGTAGAGGGACTAGGCGCTAAAGGTATTTTGCTTCTTGTTACCATCTCATGTCCCCTTTCCTCCCTGAGTTTAACATATAACGGGTACACGTTTGTATACTTGCCAACGTATGCATTTGTCATGCAACTATTTACTTTCTTCAGAAAAAATAAGGGATCTGAAAGCATTTCCTGCAAAGCATTCCAACTTTTAGCAATGAACATGCGTTTCCAAATTTCTACAATAAGAGTAAAATTTTCCTTTGTTGAACCCTCCATGTATGCCTGATAGAAAAGATAGCGATCGAGATCTATGCTTTCTTTTTTAAAAATTTCATCTGGAAATTGGATGAAACTAATTTTTTATAGAGCAAGGCCCCTTCTACAATTTTTTGTGCGTATAGCTCATTCCGAAGTGAGCTAAAAAATGTAAAGTTATGATTTACCAATTGATCAAAAGTCACTAGTTTTTGTGGTTCTAAAGGAGCCGTAAGTTCCTTAATGTTATCTCCTCGGTAGCCGTTGGAGAGAATAAGCGCCATTAAAATCCACACACATGTCATCACTCTCAATCCCTTATAGTGCAAAATATTAGTGGTCTGTTCTAGCAATACGCAACAGCAAAGAGAAAACATGCTATACAGGTAATTTGTTTGTGCATCCAAATATTTAAATATTTTGCAGGATACCAAGGCAAACAAAATAATACATGTCCAAACATAAACGTCATAAGCGTTGGCAAACGAAACAATTCTTATATAGTAATTATCGTCCGTTATATTAGTGCACGATACAAAGTGATAGTCATTTGTTTCAAGTCTTACAAATTGTAAGCGACTGGTGCCAACGGTTACTTCAAATATGGGTAGAAGGCCCCTAATATGAAAACTAGCAACATTTAGTGTACTAGAATTTGGAAACAAAAGATGAAGGTACACATGTTGTAATATGCTGCCTTCTGTTTGAAAAATTGGGTTGAGAAATACATCAACCAGGCCAAGAACATTTGTAGACTGTTCAATTTTAAAGTAAACAGATGGGTTACAGGAGTCACACTGAATGCCCCAAATTGTGGAAGCTTTAGTATGCTGACGAAACCATTTTTCTTTGAACCAAATCAAATCTTTAAAAGTATTTGCGGTTGTGTCCAAAGTATAGTCTCGAAGTTGAAAGAATCTTTTGTCTGCACTTGTTAAAGAACACTCCGTTTCGAAAAAGCCTATGATAACAGAATTAGCTTGATACGAAAGTGCACATTCATAAAGCTCTTTACACATGTACAGATAAACCGGAATGTCAACAAATACTCGAAATCTAATTTTACTCTTTGATTGAGGGTACATTCCCCAGAACAATGTTGTTACCAGATTTGCACTTAGCTGAACCACTTTCTTGTAATAACCGGTGACAGAATTTGCAAAAAATAGGACGTTGCATAGTAATGGGCCAAGTGCAGAATAGGGATGCGCCAAGTATATGAAAAACCTTCCATTTCTAAAAATGTTTGTGTAAAATTTGCTTGTGTTTGGATTGATGTAGAAATAGTCCAACGTCATAACATTTTGTGGAACGATTTTAGAATAAAGGTCTTCCTCTGGGTGATAAGTACCGAAAAGTGTTAGCTTTTCATTATAGAATTCCCATTTTCTACAATGTTTCCACGGAGACATTATTGTAATTTTTTTTGACATTAGTTGACACGATCACAGTGCAATAAGTTTTAGGAATAAAGTGTTGTTTTAAGTCATGATTTGAACTTGTTTCAATAACGTATGTTGACGCATCACAAGCTCATACATATTGAATCCAATATAGTATCAATCTGAGGCCTATACTTAATCTGCCAATGTGTTGTGGGAATTTGAAACGGAGATATGTCCAGGAAGTGTTCCTTATAATATACGAACAGACTTCAAAGCATAAATGGTATTGATGCATATTTAATTTATGAAAACTTATGATACCTTGTCAGTCAAAGCAGCTTGTATAATATGAACAGTGCAATCCCCAAATAGATCAGTGTCCTCTGAGATGTCGAGGTCATAGTGCGTTTTTAAATTGCTAACGCACAATGAAATTTTTAATAAATTTACCAAACATAGGCAGGCAACATTTAGAAATATTCTACCCATTTAGTAAATTTTCTGGCACTAGCTGAAATATAGTCGGTGATACACTACTGGTATAAGATGGATCTGTATAATGTGGAACAAACATTTTGCAAACGTGTCTAAGTACAATATACAATATAATTAAACCATTAAAATATTGGTTTAAATATTTCACTGAAAGAACTTCCTAATCAACGCTAATGATGATGAGGGCATACACGTGTAAGCGTGATGTTGAAGTAAAATATTGGCTGATAGTAATAGGAATAATCTTTTATGTCCTGGAAAAAAACCACAATCTTGGGTCATCGTAATAAATTCTGGTAGTCCAAAAATACGAATTCTGGTATGAGTAATAACATATATACCTATTATACTTAACTACACTAAAAGTTCTGCTTTATGGGTTAGGAATATGTATTTATATTAATTTGTATAAGCCAAAATATACTATTGTTTTTCTTTAATTAAGAACGTAGTTTTATCCCTACGTAGCACGAAATTCTCATAGAGCCAGTGAGTAGCTGAAGTAATTTGTTTTTTTTAAATTGTTAACAAGACATTAAACTGATTGTTTATTTTGTTCTATCTATGTACTCAACAGCTAAGTGTGTGTGGACTTAAGCGTATCACATCAATTTTAATCCACAGAAAATACATGGTAATTATTTACTGATATAAATGTAGTTCACTTATACATTTATCATATTTAAAGTAATGGTTTGTTTTATTTCCTGAGTTTAGGTTCCTTCAATTAAGTCCACTGAGTAGGCAACTGTTGTGACGCTTGTGGCGGCCAGATTAACAGTCCAGTTGTATTTACCCTCATTTATTATCATTCCCACTAATAGGAGTTTGCAGCATTTTCAAGGGTTTGCACTTTTTTTATGTGAAAACAAGCATGTTGATCACGAACCATTTCAAAAATTAATTATTTTTGACAGAAGTATTTCTTTGAAGCATACATAATTAAGCATGCCTCACAAGCAAGACTAACAATGGAAATCCACATACATGTGTGAGCCTAGATACAGGTACAAAATCTGTAAACGTTTTTCGGTTTGCTAAATGCCTTTGAAAATGCTATATTTGTTACTTTTGCAAAAAACATATTACGACTCTATCCATAAAAATATAATGAGTAAAAATAATAGAGAGGTTTAGATGTCCAAGCATTCGTCCAAAAGGTATTCTATTTGGCATTCTCAAGTGGCCCCGAATCATTTTCTGAGTGCAAACAAGAATGATTTGGCATTCACAAGGCTCTCCGCGAATACCTCGGTATTCATTCCCAAAGTCAACGACTTGCAGTCTCACGATGCCCACATTTTCAAAAAAATAATTCCGCGAAATGGCCGCTCTGCGCGTCGCGCACATCAGATGTTCTTTGTTTACAGTAAACTGCATACAATGAACATATGATTTGTCATCTGGGCTTGTTTTTGTTTACGTTTTTTAAACTTCCGTCTGGCTCATGAGACTGATCTCAATTTGCCCGTGCACTGTGAATCACGAGTGAATGAATCACTCAAAATCTAAACCAAAAATCGGGAATGCCAAAATTCACTCTGAAAATTCCGCTTGAATGAATACCTAGCCACGAATGCACGGACATCTAAACCTCTCTAATATAGAATACAACCTGCAACTCACAAATCTTCGAATTACGGAAACTACTGATACTTTGTCAGTCAAACCAGCCTTTAAAGTATGAAAGGTGCAATTTCCCAACAAGTTGATGATGCATAAGATGTCTAGATCACAGTGCAATTTAAAATTACTAACCTACATGAAGCATATCCTTGCAACATTTAGGATTATTCTATCCATTTTAAATATTTTTTTTGGCATTAGTTGACTAAGATTCTCTGAATTGTTGCACACATCTGGTATACGATGGAACATATAATGAAACTAAAACAATTATAAATACTGCTGGTTTATCTACCTGAAGAACTTGCCAAACATACCTGCCAAGTCTTACACGTGTAAGCATTAGCAAATTAAAATACAAGACATTGGTTTAGTATTAAAGCAACATAATATACTTATCAATACTTAAAATCTGGCGACAGGTCGGAGTTAGGTGGTAGTAATAAGTTTGGTATAAGCTCAGCTACATATCATATTTTCCTTTTCAATTGATTTTGAAGGTAGCTTCACTTAAGTTAGCACGACAGGTTTTTAAAGAGCCAACAACTTTATTCATTTCTTAAGAAATAATGCAGTACAAATCGGATTACTTCATTGAAAGCTTTTTTTAGAAATACACATTCCAATATTAGCAGGGTAAGTCGAAAACTTCTGCACCGATTATCTATTCGGTTAGTCCATCTGTAACTCAATCCAAATACTCACAGCTTTGCAAATATATGTCACACTAAAGCTGTTTCACAAGAAAAAAGCTGTTTTTGATGATGGCTCACCATCACTAAAACCTAGGACTTGAACTAGTGCATTGTTGTGTATTGAATTGTGTTAAGGTGTAACTACTATCGGAATCGGGGAGTAAACAAGAAGAACATTAAAACAAGGAATACTTACAAATCCGGTGATGCACGTTGCGATAATTAAATTTTCCAAACAAAAGATTCATTTCAAGATAAGACGTTAACAATGTGACTTGAAGCGAAACTTTTTAAATTGAATTCTCCTTGCAGGAATGACAAAAGGTTATCAGTTCAGACAGGCAGACAAAGTCTACAAGACAGTTGTTAACAGACAAAGTGTCATTTGTATATACAGTTCGTTGCTCCTATGACACGTCAAATTATGAGCTTTAATCTACATGCTATCTAGTGAGTTTAATGCGCCATTGGTTTGTTACTTTTGAAGAGATTTCACATAAGACATTTCAAAAATTAATCATTCTTCAACTAAAGTGTTTACTGGTTTAGTTCTACATGCTATGACATATTTTAGTAACAAGTTCAGTAACACGAAACTAGCAAGTCTACAAAAACGTAAACCTAGATTACAATAAAAAAATTAAAATGCTTTTTAACTTGCTGTTTTGTTTAGGAAATACAATACTGGTTATTTCTACAAACAAATACAATGGCTCTCTTGCTACTACATCTCCAGAAATACATTGGGTCTTAGAGAATAACTTGTCTCCTAGGAAACTTGAAATGAATTTAGTAGAGGCAGTTCCTACGTGTTACAAATGTTTGCTTACAGTGACAAATTTTGAAGGAGCTAACATAAAAATCGAACGCATACCTGTACTTCTTAGACGGCCTAATCCAGTAGGAATCGGTGAATGGTGGAATCTCCACATTTATCCGTTTGAAGTCACGCGTACATCTAACTTTTCTCAAATTTCCTTAAGGAATAACAGCACTGCATGCGCATCAAAACATCTGTATCATAATATAGATAGTTATCAGCCTTTTGGAAGTCCTGCAAAAGGCGTGTGCGCAAAAGTGTTAAAAGATAGCTTTGTGCTTTCAATTCGTCCATGGAACGGAGAATTACATGTAGACATACTATTGCCAGAAATTACTGAACGATTTCACGCTTTTAATAACATTCTTGTCTTAAACAGTTTATGGTATTGGTTTTCGGAATATAAATACGAAGCCTCCGCCTTTCGCTACAGAGTACTTTTACTGAACAACTTTCAAGATTTAAAGTTTCTAAGAAAAGAAGTAAATTTGTACAGACAAGCAATAACCAACGAGCTACTAATTATTTCCAAAATAAATGAAACGCTTCGAAATTGCAGTGATGTTTTACTAATGCCGCCATGCTTTAAATGCAACACTACTGTAAAAATATCTGATTTAGCGAAACACAAGAGCAAAGAAGCAGATGGATTTGAATTTTACAGTTCTTTGGAAAAAAATTTGTTAGATATTCACAACATATCAGAATGGAACATTCTGGTACCGCATACCCTAGAATGGTTTTTATGCTCAACTTGTTCAAGGATCAAAATAACAGATTTCACACAATCTCTACGCCATCACAGTACAGAGTCATTGTTGCAGAATATGTTGTCAAATATTTGGGAAAATATTTTACAACCAAACTTTCACATTGAACAACTATCTCCTACGGATGATCCACCTTCGCTACGTGTTTCATCATTAGGCAGTTTTGATTTGTACAAGGTTGCGCATTCGGTGGAGTATCCACCTTGGCGAATGAAGTTTATTAGTTGTGGGAAAACAAACAAGGAATTATTATACCTAGGCATACTATTAGCTAGTTTTGAAAACCAAGTATGGCTTGCTGTTTTGGTAACGTTTGGTATCGCTGTACCCATGTTTATCAATGTCAGCGCCAGATACTCCAGTTTTTCTCTGAACCAAAAAAAAGTATTTATAATACCAATAGAGCTACTATTAGAACAATCTTCTCCGTTTCCAGAATGTTTAATAAAAGTTTCAAAATTTAGAGTATTTGTTTTGCTTACACTTCTTGGTGCCATAGTAATAAGCAATGCTTACAAAAATGATAAAGTTTATGACATGGTCTTGCCTCGTAAATATTTTCCTTTTAAAAAACTTGATCAGCTTATAAATGCCAGCTATTCGATTTATTCTCAAGTCGGGATAGCATTTGTTTGGGAGGGCGACTGTACGTTTGATTTGGTTCAGACACTTCCGAACAGTCATTACGAATGGCATATTGTAAATCGTCCAGGTAGAGATAACAATATTTGCCTAATCTCTTTGTCAGTGATTGGTTTAGAAGTTGCATTGCTTAAGCAACAAAAACAATTTTCTGAGTCCATGCTTTCAAAAATGTTAAACAAAACTATTGTAAATACAAAAATATCCCCGTCAGCGGAAAAGTATCTGCAAGACTTGAAAATGAATTTGAGTGTGTCTGAACCAGATGTCTCTAAACATGTTAAAGTTGCTGAAAACGAGTTTTCTCTACAGCGTCTGGTCAATTGCAACAATACTGCGTTTGTTGTATACGATACGGATATAAGTAAGTTGGAGTCATCCGTTAGACCTCTTGTGGGACACAGACTTTCAGTTGGAAAAGATTTCTTGTGGAATAACAAAATTGGCTTTACACTAAAAGGATGGATACCTGAGTTTGTTAATAAAAGAATTCGAGGAATGGAAAGCTCAGGAGTTTGGAATTGGTGGATAAAATTTGTTGCTACGGATATGCCGAGATTTCAATATGCACGTTTAAATGTTTTTGATAATACAGTACGCCCAGCAACTATGCAAGACAAAATTAAAATAGTTTTTGATATTTTATGCATTGGCCTGTCTCTGGGATTTTCTGTCTTTGTGGTGGAGATTCTGGTGATTCATATTTTTAAGTCAGCAGATTTGTTGATAACGATTATATGGCTAAGTCGTATTTGTAAAAAGTAAGTCAAATATGAATATGAATTTGTGATTTCAATAGTGCATTTAAATATATTATATATTTAAGTTCTGGAAACTTTTGATTGTGTCTGGTATCCTGCAGAGGTTCTACTTATCGAGCATGCATTGCGTAGAATTTAAAGCAAAGTTGTTGACCGACATTGTTTTAATACGTAAAAATTGCTAAATACCCCGGTATTAAATGAAGCACTATTTTGCAAAATATATGTACTAATAATTTGCTGTAAGTTACAATAAGTTATAACTAATTTATTATAGAAAAAAAGTAAGATGATTGACAAAAAATGGCATCGTTCGCAAAAACACAAGAAATGCATTAGAATTGTTTTATTTCCGACAAAAAGTTTTCTTTGAAAACTTGAACCGTGAAAATAATAATAAATAAACATTTTTTGTGTGTGGTTTGATTATTTTTGGTTACTTTGTAAATCACAATTTAAATATTTAAATAAATTTTCATTATTGTTTGAATTGAATGCTCTCCTAATTTTATAATAGCTACCTGGTTCAGAAAAGCTTCATAGTGACACGCACGTCTATTTAGCCATGATACGAACAATTCTGTGTTAAAGGTAATTTACTTAATAGTAGATAACCAACCGCTTCATAAAAATTGCTGAAACTGATGCTGCAAAAATTCGTATCATATGTAACTGGCTCGTTAAAACAAAAGCGTGTTAAAAACAAACTTTCCTATTGACACCTTTCTACAGGTTGAAAAGGATACCATTTTAAATTTTGAAGGATTCCCAGATACGCGGTGGACATAAGTACAAAATTGTGATGCTGGTAACATAGTTTTAGAGCTAGAAGTAAATAAGTAAGCCACTAGACACAAAAGGATACCCGCGTGTTAAGTTTCAGTCCATGGCTTCTACCACTTAACGACAAAAGGCAGACGGAAAGACACGAAAAAATATGAAGTGGCTTAATAAAGCTTAAATACAAAACCTTATTAGCATTAATGTGGCAAACTAAAAATGGCTACATAAATATATAATCAAAGATCTCTCTAATCTATCAAATAAACGAAAATCCACCTGAGCACTTCAGTTTATTATTTGCGTGGATAATTTGATTCGAGTAGTTTAAAAATATTTGATGATTACAGATTCTGTAATACAGAGGGTAATCATTGCAAAATATGTATAGTTTTTAATATTTTCTCTCTTTAGCATGATTTTGTAAGAACTTTTAAAAAATCTGAAGGCTTTCGCAAGTGCTTATAGTAACTTTCAAGTTCCCAGTGTCAGTGTTTTATTAAAACTGCATTACAAGCAAATTATCTATTCAGATCTTGAAAATAAAAGGAACTTACATTGCAATTTTTTATTTGCAATGTTTACGTTAAGTCTGCAGTTGTGTTTTTTCCTAAGTTTATTACAACCTATTACTGGCAATTTAAACAAACCATACAACAAAAACACCAAGTTTGTGTACAACGTAGATAAATTGCATAATGATTTAAGCTTGAACTGTTACGTCCACTACATCTTAACAAATGTTCATATATATTTCTCAAACAATGTACTCACCTCTTCTAAGCAACCCTTCACTACATTTACTTTTCACAAACTGAATGTTCAACAAATTGAAATTCGGGATTTTAGTACTCCCGGAAGCTCAAACATCACGTTTGTTCAAGGATCCCGAAACACTCTACGAGATATATTTTTTCGTCTAGATGAATTTGATCTTGTATATAAATTAATAAACTCTACTGAAGACCCACCAATCAACTTTGATACAAGTAGAACACGGATACCCAATTGCATTCTATTTATTTTGATTTTTAATGAAGAAGAGCAACAAATCTACCAAACCCAAGACCAAACTCCGTACTATTTTAACGCTTCTACCAAAACAATCTATTTTCCTTACCAAGCAGCTTTACAAGAAATTTCAAGCTTTTTCAGAACTTGTATTTACAAGAAACCTACACACTACCAAGAACAATTTAAAGAACCACAATTTTACCACATTTTGCATTTAGTGTTAACAGGCAGCAGTGGAATATTCTTGAACTCGGTGGACTTGAAGCTCCGTAGCGACTTGCATACCTACACAAATCTGCGTACAAGTGTCATGATTATAAATCTGAAATCCTTAAAACATGCTCGTGAATTTAACGTAGCAATACCGCAAAACGAAACATATTTTTGCTATTTTTGTTACGCCAACGAATATCCTTTCAATAGCGTTACGCAACAAAAATCCAACACTAACACTGGGTTATACAGTACAGTTCCATGGAGCACTCAAATGTTTGAAAACTCTGTCGAAGTTGGAAGCTCCAGGATATGGTACGTACAAACAGAACGACTGCTAACAGAAGAAAACGAAATCATTACGTTATCCAAATACAACGATCTAAGAAACCCGCTTCTTTTACCGCCTGAAAACATGTTAACGTTTAAAAATGCAATTATTCATTTGCTTTTAAAATTAAGTAATAATTCCTTGTTGCCTTCTGAATTTATCTCTTCGTATGAGTACATGCAAATATATCCTCGCATGCTAGCAGAACACTTGCAACGTGGCAAGTCCCTAGAATTTGAAGAGAACCGCATATTCATGCGCTGGCAAGAAACTAATGTAAGAAAAACCGAATATAAGTTTCTTACTTGCTTTTCGTACGAATATCAATCATGGAATTACTATCTACAGCCATTTGAATTAGCAACGTGGATTTTTCTTCTTACTTACGTTACAGTTTTGGCAGTATTTACACACGTGACTGTAGTTAAAAGAGGCCAGAACAAAACAAACTTTAACGCGTACTTTTTTGCATATTCCACATTAGTTGAATATGCGTACGGTGTACCATCATTCGTTTTCAAAATGAAAACATTGAAAACCATGATTGGACTTTGGCTCTTAATTTCGGTAATCTTTACCAACGCTTACGAAGGAATAGTCACAACCGGAGTGACATCTCCAAAAGAAAAGTCAAGTATCAGTTCTTTTTATCAATTAATCAAACAAAATGTCAAGCTTAACTTTTCGGACCAACCTGATCTACTTTTGTTTCAACTCTACACAAAAGTAGTGCCTGGTTTAATTGACAGCTGGCGTTCAAATTTTAAAAGTTCTGAACAATTTTTAGAATCTGGTTTAAATAATGTATCGTATTTTTTATTACCCATTAGGCAAGCAGAATTTAGCTCAGATGCATTTGCTAGAACGCATGAAATGCTAAGAATGTTCGTTGATGACCATAAAAACACAAATCTTAATCTTACTCCTGATGAGCATTTTGAAACTACAGACTCAAAAGAATATACATTGCTTAAAGTTTTAGCAGGCGGTGAAAATATAGAGCAGAAGTATTTGGTAGCACAACCATTATCCAATTCGATTTACAGTAACAGCTTTCAGGCTGCTTTGGAACGGCAAGTTGTAAATTGTTCAAGGAAAGCTGTTTACATTGACAATAGCGAGAGGATTGATAGAGAATTTGAGTATTTTTCTAGACATTATAATTACCTAAAATTCTTCAAATCAAACGACACGTTGCTAGATATTATCATTTCCTGGCAGTTTGATAATCCAAGGGATTCCAGCTTACCTAAGATATTTGGCACTTTGCTTGAAAGTGGTATATTTAGACAATTTGAATGGTTCTACAACAGACAAGAACAGTCAGGTGTGCGACTGAGCTTTACGAGAATCAATGCAGAAAATGATTATCAACGTGTGAAACCGTTGGCACTTGGTTCAAACATACAAACCTTATTTTATCTGTATCTTGTTGGGAAAATAATATCTTTTATATTTCTACATTTTGAGCATTTACTTGCATATAAACTTAGAACAAATACGTCAAAATTTCTAAAGCTACATTGGCGTATTGTATGTACAAGATGGTTGTCTAATTGTAAGTTACCAAAAGAGTTATATTTACGGCGTTTAAAGCCAAAGGCACTTGAGGTTTTTAGTTACATCTATTTCCGCTGTAAACTATAGAGGGGGAATAGATGTAACTATAAGTAGTCACATTGGTCAGAAAACTAGACTTTATACCGACACGAATGCGTTTAAATTTGCTCTGTTTTAATGAGGCTGCTATAGGGTAATTATGAACACTCCAGTAATCTTGATAATGCAAAAATAAAAGGAGCAACTCAGTGAGGAATAGCAAGTGTCTCCAAAGTATCAGATGCAAATTGATAATAAACTTTTGTAAATTTAGAAAGCAGACGAGAATGACAATTTAATTTTACTACAATAATAGTCTAAGTTATGTTGACATCAAAATCCTGACCAGCGTACTCAATTACTCCTTAAAACTGAGTTACAACGTTATAAAGCAGTTCAAATCTAATTGCATGCATTGCATTAAATGACTAAATATATTTTTGCCGTACGAATATATATGTATTTTTATTTTTAAAAACCTAAAGCAGTTTGTCAAATAAATAATTTTTGTTTGGATTTATTACGAGATTTTTTATGAAATATTCATAGATAAAACACATATTATGAATCAATCTTGTGTTATTATTACACTCTATACATCTTGCCTTAAAATAACATCCGTATTCTAGGTTTTTCATGGAAGACTTTTCTCTTCCTATTTGACTTTTGCCCAGTCCCTCAGAATTTCCTACCTTGTTTGTGCCACGCTTTATGATACTGGACAAAGAAGTAAAAAAACTCGGAATTTGGCAATTTCTAATTTGAATTTTTTAATAATTGTATTTACGTATACATAATGAGAAAGCAGTTTTATGTATCATATATATAAAATTGATATTCAAAGTGGAAGAGAGTCGTAAAGAAATTCAGTTGAGCTGAATAATTTACAAATCTATGATAGAAATTAATTCCATTATCAAACTGGAGGTTTTGAGTTTTTGTAAATGATAATTTAAGTGTCTATATGTGGCCAGCAAAATGTAATAAACAGCTTTACTGCTTTTTAAAAAACATACGGATAGAAAATCAAACTCGCATACGAATACAAAGCTGGAGACTACAAGACCTGATGCAGCTATTAAACAAAACATGTAAACTCCTGTATTTGATTCAGTGACATCTACACGAGCACTTGTTTTTAAATATTTATGCCTTGTGTTGGTAATTAGTATAAGTGTATTATCTACAAACTGCTTTCACCAAATCGGTATTCCAGTCTGTGCAATGACTTTCATTCGTTGAATCATTGGATCAGGAATCATTCCATATAAGTGATATCCGTTATAAATTTGATAAATTATGTTCTTCCCCAGAAACACTGGTCTGTTGTCTAAACCCAAAGCACTGAAATCAACTATTGCTCTGCTTTCTTCAAAAATGACAGCAGTTTTGTTACATTTTTCCATGTATTTGTTGATCAGTTGTTTTCTGTTAAAAATGTGTTGTTGCCATTCAGGAAACATTTTCGAGTTGTTTAGGTAGTGCACGGTTTCGTTGGACAATTTGTCATACAAAGCACTCAGTCTATTCCACACCGGCGATCGTAGCATAATCCAATACCAAAACTCTGAGAATATCGGAAGCGCTTCGTGGTCACTTCCCTTTGTATAATTTTTATAATATGTTAAACGCATTCTAAAAAGCTCAGAAGCTGTAAACTCTATAGGGAACGTATAAACACTAAACCCATATTTTACTAAAGTATCAAAATCATCAAATTGCGTAGGTGGCGGCTTAACACTCAATCTTGTGATATTTTCGCCTTTGTACAAATTACTAAGCAGAATTTGCAAGAAAGGGATTGCCCCAAGGAGATAACGCAAGCACGAGGTTTTGTTAATGGTGGAAAAATGAAACACTGAGCTGGACTGATCCAAAAATCCGGAATATAAATCAAAACAGTTTATAAGAAATCCTCGTGCACTTTTTACTGTAAACTTTAGTGTCCACGACACCAATACAGAAGTAGTAACAAGTAGGCACCAGATAATAACATCAAATGGAGAAACCAGTTCCGTAAGTCGAATAAGCCAGGATAGCTCCTCTAAATGACAAGAAACAAAACGCAATCTGTTTACGGTAAATGCCATACCGGGATGTGAAAAGTCCGAAATATAAGGCGACGTTCTTCTGTGAAAACCTGGACGCAAATGTGGACCGTACAATACTGGATTGTTGGAACACAGTCCAACGTTTAGTTTCACATATCGGTAGAGGGGCTCGCCAATTTCGTACGAAATGTTTATAGATGTATTTACACCTATAATTGCATATAATAAATGTGTGTCTAAAAACATGTAGATACCTTCAACACTGTCTAGTATATTCGGATTTGTCAGCTGAGATATCACAGTTTTTTGAGAACTGTACGTTTCATATTCGTGCAAACTTTGCATTATTACTCCATGAACGCTGACATACACATAAGGTACCGGATGGTTTTGCTGCTGTGTCATTTTGTAAAGCGTGGGTAGACCAGTAGCAGATTGCAAATTTTCATAGACTTCATGCAACCAATATGGATAACACGGATTGCATAAATGACAAAATGCGTAACTTGTTCGCAGGGCTGAATGTGTTCCCCAGAGAAAAGTGGAGAATCCAGAAGTAGGAAACTCAGGAATTTCCCACGCCGCTACGAACCATGTTTCAATATATTCAAAGAATTTGGTGCTTAGAGACGGAAAATTGTGTACGAGAACAAAATACTTTCTAAATGTGCCCAGATAGCCTACCCTCCAGGCATGACTTCTCCACGTAATCTCACTATAAGTTCTGAATGGAGTTTTAAGTTCTAAAAAACCGCGTCTCCATATGTACAAATTTTTGTTTTTCTTAAAGGTTGGTGGATACACGTACAAATCCGCTTGACACAGCGAATTTTTGTTGCCGATTTTCAGTGTTTTCATCATAGAAACCAAGTAGTGTGTGTAGTTGCAGTTACTGTAGTTTGTCTTGTAAACTTCTATAGGGTACAAGACAAACAGAGATTTTTTTGGAGCAAAGTATCTAGTCAGAACAATAGGTTGCCATAACAACCTTCCGTCAATTGCTGCGCCTTTGTAATTAATTAGATGTACCATGCAATTCGAGAACATGTTTATTCTCGTTACCACTTTGTTTGGAATTTTGTCATTTTCAAGTAAAACTGCATGGCAACCAAATAAAGCTAAGAATGCTTGTACTAACTTAAAAAGCAATAAAATTTTATAAAACATTTTGCCTGCTACTTTTGGCATACGTACCACAATTCAAACTGTAAAAAAGCTTCCCAAAGAAGCATTGCTCTCAACTGGGCACAATGTAGCAACATGACGATATTATATAATCGATTTAGCTATAGCTTTAAAGGAACTTAATTAATGAAAGTAGTTGTAGCAAATAGCTGCTTTCCAAGCACATAACATAACTAAGAGCAGACATGCACATCACATCGAAAAAATGAGCAACTATTTTACTTTTATTAATTTTTAGAGAACAAAAATAAAATAACGCCCTTATTATATAAGTATGCATATGTATAAAGTTTTAATAGGCCTGGGCCATATGTACTTAATTACTTTCATTTGTTATTTATGGCCGTAACTTGTTTAGAGTTTGTTTCATAGTATATTCTTTACTCCTACTACGGCTAAAGTTAAACGCATATCTAGTTCCAGCAAAAAATAATAAAAAGCTTTAAAACGATATCCTGGTCTTTAATAATTCCTTTCATGTTCCTCATTAGAGTTGTTTCTTCTGAAATAACTGACTTTGTTTCGGAACTAGGTTTAGTTTAGAATCATAAATAATTTACGGAGCAACATTATCCAACTGGATTTACAGTAGCAGCTTTCAGGCTGCTTTTGAAGCGCAAGTTGTAAACTGTTCAAGGAAAGCTGTTTACATTGACAATAGCGAGAGAATTGATAGAGAATTTTACTATTTTTCGAGACATTATAACCATATAAAATTCTTCAAATCAAACGACACGTTGCTAAATATTATCATTTCCTGGCAGTTTGATAATCCAAGAGGTTCTACTTTACCTATGATATTTAGCACTTTGCTTGAAAGTGGTATATTTAGACAATTTGAATGGTTCTACAACAGACAAGAACAGTCAGGTGTGCGACTGAGCTTTACGAGAATCAATGCAGAAAATGATTATCAACGTGTGAAACCGTTGGCACTTGGTTCAAACATACAAACTTTATTTTATCTGTATCTTGCTGGTACAACAATATCGTTTATATTTCTACATTTAGAACATCTACATGTACATAAATATAGAACAAAGACGTCAAAGTTTCTTAAGCTAAGTTGGCGTTTTGTATGGACGCGACGGTTGTGCAAATAAATATTACCAAAAGTGTTATATTTACGGCGTGTAAAGTCAGAGATTTTTGAGATATTTATAGTTACATCTATACCCACTGTAAATTATATTGCAGTAAATAATTTTAAACAAGATTTGTGTACGACGATAATTCATAATCAACTTACACCAGCCTTTATGTTTGTATGCGTAAATGATGTAAGGGTGAAGCAAGGTATGGAAATGGGTTTATGGAGAGATGCAGATGCACACACTAGCTATGCACGAGATAGGCAAGCAACACACGATAAAAATGCATATTATATGATAGCTTACTCTACCAAGATCTCTCCTTTCCATCCTTTGACTGTCTGCGCAACAACGCTCCAAGCAAGATCCCTTCTGCTGAGCTGGATGGCAATGCGTGATAAACAAATGAGCGACAAAGGAGTAAGCACAACCACGCAGCGTTTAATATAGCACTAATCACTAGGTTTTAAGCTAATTAAGCAAATAATAATCAATTTAAAACTACAGAAATTCAATGCACACATATTTACAGCGATAGAGAGAGATAAGAAAATGGCAGCAGCTTTGCTGCACTGTTAAGTTGGCCGCAGCCACTATCGGAATGAAGTTCCTCTCTCTTTCTTTCTCATTCTTCCAGCATTCTCATTTACCTTTTTAAGGTCCAAACGGACCAACATTGAATATTATAATTTTATGCAGATTAACCTCTGCTGACTTTACCAACTGCACAGCTCCTCAAATCCTGTGTGCATATACTGCCCTGTGCTACAATGATTGTTTTGGAATAATAACTTCTTGATTATCAAACCAGTCACAACATTCTGCATTTGGATGCCGTACTTGAATAATAAATACTGAAATTAGGCAAACAAAACTTTCAAACATATTAGACAATTAGGTTAAAACTAAACAAGTGAACAATTTTGCACTTATGTAATGTAGCACGTTGTATCTATTCACATACTGATATATGTTGAATAACAGCTGCACAAATTAGTTGTATATTACTCACAATTATCTACATTGTGGTTGCAACTATTGTTCTAATATTTTTTAAAATAACCAGGTAATTCCAAAACGAAATTTAGGATGGCTGTTGAAATGTTCAAGCTTGTATGCTATGTTCGTTTAGTTTTGCTTTTCCTGTATTGTAGTTAAAAATTCAAGTACTGTAGTCATTGGTTTTTAAGAAATAATAAAAAGTTTAATTTAAAAGAAATATGTTTAGAAAGCTTGATTACATTTTTATAAACTGATACTTTAATTTTGGATTTTAATAGCTTTGCAGATAATCAAAATAAATATTTTATATCAGTGCCTACTAATAATGTTCAAAACTACTACAAAAACCGAGGTTTTAAATTATTTTTTAAAAAACGCGTGGGCACGAAGTTTTATATTATTTTAGTGAAACAACAGTCTGAAATAACATATATATAACACAAACTAAAATATTTGGCAGAGTTGGACTTGGAGCCATACCATACACAAGACAGCCACAAATGTTTGACGAATTTAAATAAATCCATATTTTGCTCTCGTTGCTTCGCTTTAAATTCACCAACATACTATGAAAAACCTTAGTTCACAGTACACAGATAAGTAGTTCAGTATATTTTGTTGTATAAGAAAGTTGGTATATTGAGTTTAAAGCTCATATTAACTCAGCGTCAACCGATAAATTTCAATTGATTTTTTATAGAATAAAACTTTATAAAATCAAAAAATATGTCGTACCTCGTATATCACGCTTTTGAGCTAAACGAAAAAATTTCCGGGAGAATGTTCCCATACATTTATATGTTACAGTACAATTCAATTGCAGAAAAATTTGAGTTTGATGGTCGAACGCTAACCCCTTTCAAATTTGTATGGATAGTGGCAGGAATATTCATATGGACGTTATGTACTTTATACGTACTTATTTACAAAGCTATATACAAGCCAGACAGTACACCGACAGAACAGTTATTCTACGCAGCTATAGTTTCTCCCGTGCTGCTCTTCTACAACGGATTTACAATTGCAATTATCTTCAACGGAGAAGACCTGGTTGATTATTTGAACAACCTACTAAAACTTCAGAAAAAAATTTTGGAAATTAAGTATAAGAAAACTAGTGACAATATTTACAAAGTGACAAGAATAGAGTTACAAAAACTGTTAAGAAAAGATACTGGACAAAAGTCGGATTTAGTTGGCTTGCTAATGACCTTTGCAGTTGTTTTAGTTACCATAGGCAGCTTTACGGTTTCCGCAGCGGTTCTAATAAAACCCTTAGATGCGTTTTCGTTTGTAATTCAGGATATGAACAAAGCACTGAACTTCTCTTTGCTCTCACAAATACTGCTTAGGTGTCTCAGTGGACTTTCTTTCGTAATTAATTGTTGTGAAGCTCTGAGATCAGTAAGAACTGTTGTACTATTAGGCTTGTACATGGTGAAAATAACAAACGATTTAATCAAGCTCATTCAACAAATTTCCACCAATAAACTTGCACATGCAATAACTCAGTATAAAATTCTGTACTATGTGCACATGAAAGGTGTAAGGCCTTTAGGATTTATTATATTCGTAGTGGCTGAGTGCGGCATGCTTATAATTATGTTTGCTGTAGTGGGAACATTTCTTGGGCGAGGTATTTTGCCTTTCTATATATACATAATTAATCCGTTAGTTGCAGGCTTTACCTTAATTGCGTTTTCAATTATACTGGAGTTCGCTCAAGTAGTTGCGGTTGCTTCATCTAAACTATTGCATAGGTGGAAACTTAGTGTGATCAAGCATCAAGTATGCAAACAGCGGTGTCTAACTCGCTCATTAAATGCGCTTCAGCCAATTGCTTTCCATATAAATGGAATTGGAAATGTATTTCCAGAAACAAAAACAAAGCTGCATACAACAATTATGTTTAATTCTGTGGATGCAACACTTTTGTCAAGACAAGTAATAAAACTTCGGTTTACTTAAAGAATTGTAGGATAGACAGTAAAACTTGATATGCTAAACACTTCAGTTACTGAAATCAGACATGTACGCTGGTAAATGACATATATTGGAGCATTAGTCTCTTTGGATTTTGCCTACGTATAACAAAGGTTTTTGTTTGGTAATGCTTGCTGCCTTTGTTGGGGATTTAAATTATGTTCATCGATACAATTTAATTTTGTAATAAATCGGGATATGTATTTTTTATAAATTTTCATTTCACAAGTTAATGATATTGCTGTGTAGATATTTGAAAAGCATATTTATAGTCAAAGATAAAACGTATGGATCTAAAAATATCCAATTGTTTAAAGCTTTTGTGTAATCATCATTATGTTCTCGATTTATCTAAAAGTATAAACTTTAAAATAGATTTAAGTGCAATTAAATATCTATTAAAAGCCCTTTCTTCCTTTACTTTGAAATAAATAATTTAAATGAAAAATTGAAAAATGCGATTTAATATAATTTTCAGATTATTCTTAAGATTGGTAATACAACGGTTTAAATAAAGAAATATATCAAAACTTAAAAATAGTACTCGTTTTTCTTTCGACACGATAGTGTTCTGCTTAATATAGAGCTCAAACCTTCGATAAAAAGCAACTACCACCGCTTTCTGACACTCTTAATTCTGAATTCAGTTCAAAATCCTAAATCGTGACCAACACGTGCATCAGCATGAATTTAAGCAAATCATGTACATTTTACTTTACTTCAACTTCAAGAATTATTTTTTTTCAAATTTATATTTACAGTTATGGATATACTAGAGAATTGGTTATTACAGAAGAATGCATGGAATGTCTTTCTTAAACTAGTTGTATTAAGTTATTGAAATTGCCGTGGATTTTGTTGTCAATCAAATCTCGTTATTGATCACTTTAATTACGTTATCTACCAATCTTGGTATTCACTAATCCAATTACGGCACTTAATTTTTGCGTAGGTTTGGAAGGATAAAATTCAATTTCATATCATTTCAATACTTAACTAAGAACTTTAAAGCAAAGATTGAAAAAAGTCCAATTAGTGTTTTCTCTAATTGACCTGAAAATCGATAATCTTTGTCTTTTGGTTGACCTTAAGTGATTTAGTAGTGTTATAATTTAAAGCTTCTTGCAACTTTGTAGTGTTTGGCTGTGTGGAAACTTACATACTATCTAAAACATTAATATGTAAAATTCTGATTTCAGAAATAAAAAAATGAGTAATCCCGTGCTTTCTCTAACACCTAGACTTGTTTCTCTATATGTTGAGAAACTGCGACCACATAAATATTTTCCATATTTAATTTACTACAGTTCTGACAGTCACAAAGTCAAGTATGTTTCTAACACCAAAAACCTGCTCACTCGGTACAACGTGTTGCCAATGTTAGTCAACGGAATAATTCTGCCGTTTGCATTTTTCTACTTTCTTGTGTATGAAGGAGTCAGAAAATTTGGAACACTCCCATTATCATATTACCTTAAACTCTTAAGTATTGACCTTCCTCCGGTTATTGGTGCGCTTGTTACTTTATGCTTCTACAAGCACAGGGAAAACTGGGTCGAACATTTAAACTATTTTCTTGACGGCTGCTCCGAAAAACGTAAACCAACCTATACATCAATACAAAAGCTGATTTTTGAAGGTAATTTGTTATTAGATGTTTTCACTTTTACAGCCATAAACTAATAATTTTTTACAAACATTGCACAGAAATTCGAAAGGTTGTTTCAACGGGTAGTGGTGACCAAGTCGGAGTATTCACAGCATTAATTATAACCGGTGCATTTGCTGCACCATTCATTGGAGTTCCAGTTCTAACTATAGCAGACGAAGCATTGCCTAATAGGCTTCGTCGGATACTTATTACAAGCTGTGATCAGTATCTATTTTTGCTTTCACGTTTATTGTCCGGTATAGTTTTGTTTATCAGTGTTTTAGATTTAACACAAATTTTTGCATGGATGTTCGTGAGTTTTGTATGGTATGCATATGGTACCAACACAATCCTAAAAAATCTTTATAGAATCAAAAACATTGAAATTGCAATTGTAAAATATCAGCAACTATGCGTTGCCCACAGTAGAATACTGAAAGCCTCTGAAGATTTGCTAAGCCTGTCGCTACAGTTGGGTACAACTTTGTTTGAATTTTCTGTAACAACCGTTGTGATTGGGTGGATGTTAGTGGGTAAGATGGGATTTATGGTAGGCCTTATCATGCTACTTGCTGCTGTGCCAACATTATTGGTTGTAATTCCAATGTTAGAGTATTCGGCTGAAATTAGTACGCGTTTAATTGACAAATGGAGTAAGACTGCAAAACGCGACTTTTTGGGTAGAAACAAACGGTTACATGAGCGTATTTGCAAATCACTTAGACGAGTTGGATTTCCAGTAGCGTTTGTGGGTATATTTGATAGGAAAAGTAAGCTAAGACTATGGTTAAAACTTATTGAAAACACGCAAGACCTTGTTATGCTTGTCGTCCCACTTGTAAAATAAAGCAGTAGCAGCAGCACTCATAGTAAACCATTTAAAACTGCTTGCTGCTATGGTAACATACATATTATTTCGAGCCAGTTTGCAAGGTTTATAACCAATTTCTTTGGTTAAGAAAATAAAGCAGACAGCCGAACAGACGGGCACCTTACATCCTAAATAGATCCTCTGCAAAAACCGGGAGATAATAAACACAACGACTGATTGTAAAAAAATGATTACCTTGTATTATTATTGTAATGTTTGAGGTAATGAGGTAATTTGTATTAATATAGGGATCTACTGCGTAGCGCCTTTTACAACCAACGCATATACTGAATACAGAGACACAAAAAACTGACTGTTTAACTCAAAACTGGAAATATTTTACACTAGCTGTAGTACATTCAAAACTGGATTTCAACATACTGAGTAGATCTTTATAATTAAGACAAAACGCAATTGATTTTATATAGCATGCTAAATAATAGTTTATTTTCACTTCAAAAATCAAAATGTTATAAAAGCATAAGAATATAAATTTTTGCACGACGCAAAAGCATTCTAATCAAAAGTTGATTGCGTATGACCTATATATTGTTTTTAGGTTAACACAGAAATTCCTTTTATCCTGGACAGAACAGTATCCAACTATACTGAAAATAATATTGTGCTACCTTCGTTTTTATTGCCAAAAGTTAGGCTAGCAAGCTACCTAACCAGCTCCTGTTTCTGTAAAAAAGCAAAAAGGGCTTTAATAAATTTTGTTTTTCAATTCCCTCACCACGAAAACAAACCAAATATTAATTGAGAATTTCGTTAAGAAACATACAATTAGATTAGACATTTGCAAATCACTTCGATGAGTTGGATTTCCAGTACCGTTTTTGTGTATATTTGATATGAAAAGTAACTTAAGACTATGGCTAAAACTTACTGAAAACACTATATACCATGTTATGGACGCTGTGCTACTGGTAAAGCTATGAGCTAAATAGTATGCATTGACATTGCTATCTGTAATTAGTACATAATTATTTGATATATCAATCTGTTACATCAGCCAAAATCTTACATTAATTTGATAGGTTAATGATGACATCTTATGATGCTACATCTACGTTTATTGCTCCTTTGCTTCTGCAGAGTAGCTACTTTAAACGTATTATGTCAGAGTGTCTGCGTCGTGTCCATCTACTAGTGTACTTAATTTTCTACACCAGGGAAATTTTTAAACTAAGGAATTTTGAATCAGGCAAGTATTTTTTAAACTTGACAGATCTTGACACTGGCACAATTTAGGTGCAAGCATGGCAGGTTTTACTGGTTTACTATGGTTCCTTATGTATTTTCATATTCGTATACTATAGTGAATAGTTTCGTAAATTACTCCACGTCTGCAAAAAAAAATAATTGCCGAAAAGTACTTCACTATATTAAAAGTCTGACTATATTTTACAAATAACAAAGAAACCAAGAGTACATACAAAGTTAGTGCGCATTTGCCAAGAACATTACAGGTTTCCCCATAACCAAATGTTGTAATTCAAACAATGATTGAAAGCTCTTATCTTCTTGTAATGATGCTAAGTGACATGTTTTTGCCATGTATGTGACAGACACGTATTTTTAAGAATCCACGGTCTCAAATATGACATTTTCTTTAAAAAATACCAGTTAATAAAGCTGTCGTGTTATAATCTGTAATTCTAATCTGACATTGGACTCACAAGTTGTTTAGACTATATATTGGCTGTGCATAAGCATTCCTGGCATTTTTTATTGCGATTGTAGGATAAAGTTCCCTACTTTTTAAAGTTTCCGTACAATACTTTAGCACCATGACTCGCATCGTGCCTACAGTCCACTTACTTTTACTGGGTTTACTTGTTGTGAAATGTAAAACACAGAAGGTAACAAACATAATAGAGGTATTAACAGAAAGTTGCACCGTACGTTTCTCGTTTTCAAAATTGTCAGATCTATTGTGGTGGGTCGACAAATCATGGATGGATAGCATATATGTATCCCTGGATGATATATTGTTGGAAAAGTGCCGCAGTTCCAACAAATGTGTTTCCTTGAATACCAATATTCTCACCACAAATCATTTCAAAAACAAAAAAACGGACAATTACTTAGAAAATTAAAACCTGTACATAAATATCAGTGGTGATTTATCTGACGTAATGCACTCTCCTACACTATTCTACCAAAAGCATCTATATGTCTGTATTGTACATTTCCCAACAATATATCGGAAGCATAATGGCGAACAGGAATTTGATAAAATCGACCTTCTTGCTTGGGAAAAAACTACGATGTATCAGATATCGTGGTATCATACATATGCTGTTTGTCCGCTACTTAAACTACATAAGAATCAAACATTAAATGTACCACGTACCTTAAATTCGTATGTATTGCTTGTTGGTAAAGACGTCTCCATCTATTTTGCATACCATAATGCTAATTGCGGAGAAAATCCCAATTGCAAAATGAAGGTAGCAAAAATTTCATTGACACAATTTCAGAGCACAATGGAAATTTACAAATATTTTCAACGCGTGTATCCTGTAAACAGCAAAAGTGGTCTTAAACGGGCCTGGGAATATCCTAACTTATCAGTAAAAAACGCCACATTTATATATATGGTTGTTAATAGCTACTACAACTGCACCGTAGAAAGGTTTTGCGAGTTCGACTTTTGCATGTATTTTCCAAAGAGAAAATCTGCAATAAATTATAAAATGGTTGGTTTTGTGCCATTCAAGCCAAATTCTGGTTTCAGATACGTTACAATTTTAGAAAAAGGGTTTAGCAAGTGGTCAAATCCTGCCTCTTCATTGCTGCAACCTTTCTCATTCACTGTATGGCTAAGTTTTGTAGCTGTGTTTGTAATATCTCTTACATGCTTGGCCCTCCAAAATTCAGACACTCGAGTGTTGGATAGTGTGCTGTGGTTGTACAGCACAATGATTGAACAAGGCGATGACGGACAGTTATTTAGAAAGAAGGTTTCCATCAGTTTAGCTTGGATACTTTTCCTAGCTTTATTGCGCCATTGGTACAATGCGGCATTGTTAACTGATTTTATGTTTGAAAATGAGCCAACAGAAATGCCTAGTTCCTTAGAAAACATTTTGTTTCACCCAAATCAAAGTAATGCAATTGATGTGTTCACTTCAATGTCTACTTATGTCAATATATGGGGACGGATATATAACTATTACATTCTCAAAGCGCAGTTTGTCCAAAATTTAACCACTTATTCGAAACGTTTCCTACTTGCACAAGAAAAGGACTTATACCAAATATTTGACAAAACACCTGTTGTGGAAAAATCTCATTCTTGCAAGGCAGATATTTATTATAATACGCTACGAGTATACTGGTGCGCTCATGGACAGTATATAAACGACAAACGAGTTGTTTTAGTGTACTCGGTCGAAAACTTTACTATACAAGAGAAATTCTGTTGGCGCCTGATAACGAGCCTAAATAAAATGGGGTCATACTATGATAACAATGATGATACGTACATTCCATACGTTAATGACCGATGGATGTTTTTACCACGTTCCGTACTAACACGAGTACAAATTGCTTCATTAAGCAGAATTGTAAATACTGGACTTCTTAGCTATATGTTACGTATGCAGCAGACGTACACACTGTCCAAAGATTTGCTAGCAGCTAGTTTGTCAGAGTCCAATTTTACACATGTGACTTCCTTCACATATGCTAGCCTTTATGTTACAAAACAAGATAGAAAAATTGCAGATTTTCAGAGCAAATCTCTGAAACACTTTAAAGTTGCATGTGGTGAGACTATTCAAAGCGAGTCAGAACCTATGTCATTGCTTAGTATGGTTGTGCCGCTAAAATTGTACGGCATGCTATTGGGAGGCGCCTTTTTAGCCGTATTTCTGGAATTAACATGTTGGCAATAAACTACATTACAACGAAATTTATTTAGTCTACTTAAAAATACTTAATTTAACGCAATAGCGTAAATGTTTCATTGGTCATGTGACGATTCAAAATATCTGGAAAACATCTGAAAGGGACCAGGTACCTAATTAGGAGAGGTCTACGTTGGGAAACTAATATAATATTATACTTAAACTATAGACTACATAATTTGAACACTGCTGAGTTGACACAAAAATTAATAAATCATATGTATTCTATAAAGCACACTACAAATAAAAACTCGATTGTAAAATATATCAACATTGTAAGACAAAGTAGTTAAACTCTAATGGAATGCTATAAAATTTTAAAACGTTAATCTGAATAAATTCTTAGTAATTAGTTTAATTCAGCATATTATGCTTGTGTGCTATACTAACTAAACACTGTTTATAAGGTAAATTGCCAGTTCTTGTATTTAGGTTCTTATTTATCAGTGTTTAGATAAAGAGTTTGAAAATACAAACTTTGAACGTCAGGAGGTGTACTTGAAATTGTTTTAACAACAAAAGGTTTCTCATATGACGAAATCAATTTTATGAAGCTTTTAACATCTACGGTTTAAAGTGGTTTATTTGTATAACATTTGCCAGGATAACCAAAAAAATGGAAAATAGAGTATATTATTATATGATGGCAATGTTTGACATAAACTTGTTCTGTAAACTAATCACACTATATTAGAAAACAATTAGAAAAGTTCACATGTTTTAGAAATAAGTCAACTGTATGAAACATTTTAGACACAATTGAAACTTTTTGAGTAAAATTCCAAACACTTTAATTATCGTACTTTAAACATTAATTCCTACGTGATATGCGTTGACATATTTTGTTTTCTATATTTAGCTGGTTTTGCAATGCATGACGTAAAATGAGCTGCTGCACATTTTGTACCCAACAATTCTGTGTTTATATAAATTTCCTTATTCAGAAAAACAAATTATGGAAGACTAGATTTTATGGCTAATATAAACGCGCCTGTACACTTGTACTCATACTAAAACAAATTTATACTCTTATCAGCAATGCCGCGTTTAAAATATATGTACCTAGTATATCCATAAAGTTTACGGTCGCAGCACTGCTAAAAGTAAATTTTTAGCCGCAGTATATTGGTAGCGGAGATTGTAAGATCCACATTCTATGCATTAATTTGTTGGTTTCTGAAACTCGTAACCGCTTCAGTTTAATGCCGTATTTGCATAGTCCTTTTCTAATCAGTTTTAAACTTCTTGCTCTCGTCACAGCATTCACATGCAAAAATAACATTCCCCAATCCACCAAAAAAAAGTAATCCAAAACAAAAATTTACAAAAGCAGTTATAATGAAGCGACAATAAATTATTATCCATGCAAGCGTTGTTAGCATAACTTGCATGCAGACAATACTAACAAGAGATATTTGACTCAGGCAAACAGCGATTGCCCAGTGCAGCAAGTGCATTTCTTGGTATTGCCGGAGAATGCGCAGTTCTATAGCAAAAGTCCTATTCTTGAGCAAATAAGAGTACAGTGTTTCCAGTCGTTGCATTAAGGAAAGGTGAATACTAATTGCAATTAAAACATAAGCGGCAACATCATGAAGTAAGTAAAAGAAAAGATACGCCTGTAAAAGTAAACCAGGCAATCTACAAAAACTGTTTAGATTTTCACTGTAATGGAGTAACACTTTACCACACACTGTTGGTGTGTCCAATTCAAAATACCAAAGCACTAAAGACGCTGGCACAGTAGCAGTAAAAATACATACAGCAGTATAAAACTGTAAAACTCCAAATGTGTCCTTACGCCAGGGCACATCCTTTAATCTGCTATTACTTCCACCAAAAATTGTATTGACTGCTGTTGAAAAAGTGATTCCCGTCTGAAATATGTAGTGTCTAATTCCCAACACGTAGATAGTGAGATCAAGATGAGCAAAAAGAAAACTTGCTTCCAGAATTCTTGATCCGGTCAAAGAATTTGAGTGAACTAATTTTTGCAGTGAAATAAAAAGTGCTATTATTGTCATTTTGGCTATTACTTCAAACGTTTTGTTAGGTGTTGGTTTTAGAACACAAGGTAATGTTTTGGATTTTGTAACTTTTATGTTCAATGGGGCAGCCTGCAAGCGTCCAAATGTAAGCGAGTTAAACGTGTATGCTTTTATCATCATTGAAGTTAACCAAGGCTTCCACCCTAACGGTTCCATGATCGCGCCTACCAGCTTGAAATATTACTTGCTCTACAAATGCTGAAGTGCTGGTTAAAATATTTGAACAACCAGTACTTAATTTACATGCAGTAGTTTTTAAAATAATAGTATATAAACAACATGAGGAAAGCAAAACTTTGTGTACGGAAGATAGTTAACGTTGCAAGCACAAAATTCTTTTAGATTAAGTATACAACCAACCAATAGTTTCGATTGTGAGCTGTTATGAGAACTATGGGCTTCATATTATTATCTAAGAAAATTTCTACATATATTAAACGTAAGTAGTGGAACATCGATGCTTTCTCTGCTTTGGGGCGTGTCCCTGTGGGGGCCACGCCCCAAAGCAGTGAAAGCATCGATAATTTTGTGATTCCTACAAACATGTATGAAGCTTTCACTTCCTTTATCATGAAGCTTTCACTTCCTTTATCATGAAGCTTTCACTTCCTTTATCATGAAGCTTTCACTGCGTGCGTGAATAACACATGAATGAATGAAATCATGTTAATTAATGCCATCGATCTAGTTCAGGAAAAGCATTAAAGATTTTACAATTCTTTATTAATTATGTTCAACATTATTTACATTTTGGAAATACAGGATATGCATTTAGTGCTATATTTCTTACAACGAACGGACGGCTTTATACATGTGTTGTAAAAAATTTTCACAAGTTTGTCGTTTTTATATTTATTTTTTAGACTAAACATTTTAATAATATTATAATAAGACTTTCCCCGTACTCGGTAATAACAAAAATAAAGTGCAAACATGCCACATACAGATGAACCATCACTTTGAAATGCTGTACAATTTTCAACTAGCTTGGACTTACACAACGTCTTAAAATACTTATTATAATTACATATATTATTACCATAACTATCAAATATTTCAAAGAGTGTATCGTCCACAGAAAAGGCAACTAACCAATGCTTGCCTGGATATTCATTAGTATTTATGACATAAATTTTAGGAGCCTTACTATTTAATAAAACATTAATATTTTTAGGGGTTAGAACTCCATAAGACTTAATATATTTTCCTTTCACAATATATTCTAAAGCAGATAATATTTCATTTGAGTTCATGTTACTGTTACACCTCCTGGTGATATAATTACTGCCGCGTCTGACTGAGATAAAATTATTGCAGTAATTGCGTCAGAAGCGCCTTCTTCTTCAAAGTTTAAATTAATTGTTAGAAATCCCTGCTTTTCAAAAACGTTAGATTGTCCATCAGCAATTTTAAAACAGAAAAGCGTGTTACCACTTAAGTAATTTCCCCTATTTATTCCTATACTTTCATAGCCGATAGAAAGTTCAGTTACAAGACTGTGATATGCCTGCAAGTACTCTGTGTCGCTAATATTTGCAGTGAACTGGTCTCCTGAGACATTATTGATCGTTATATTTATATTAGACAAGCCAAATCTTGAAAAATTCCATGGGTTTTTTGTAATTTTCCCATTTAAGGAATCGGTTAGCATTAAGCCTATAACAATCACCGATGGAAGCTGAGAGCTTGAAAATACATTGTCTATAGTATAATTTACAGTTCCTTTGGGTATTGGACAGGCTCGTGTGTCCGTCTTCAAAAAAGGATATGTAATGCTTGACGACAAGCGATGCCAATCCTTTGTTCTAACTTTATTAATATTTAATACACATTGTTCAATTGAAATTTTATACTTCTTTGCATCTGTAGTTACAAGGGAGAATCCATTTGGTGCACGCTTTAGCTTTAACCTTACTTCTACATCCAATGGGAATGGGCTACTAGAACAAAATATATCATCATATATTGCTGTAATGATTTCACAAAATTTACTACCAGAAATTATTTTTTTACGTTCTTCATATGAAGAATTATTAGTAAATGAGTTAGGAGTGTTGTCTTGTGAGTACACAGAGTTTTTTAGCTCGTTTTCTTTATACTGGATAGGCAAGCTAAGTAATGCCTTAAGGTAGGCTTCCACATGATATAAACTCGAAGTACTGACTAAGGAATTATTTAAATATAGTTGCACTTGCTCAAATAGTGATGCACCAAAAAGATTCGTTGGGGCAACTGGGCTAGTAGGCAATAAGTTTGTGCCGTCTTCTTCAACCACCTTCACGACAAGATACATCCAACTTTTTTTCCAGTTAATTTGATAATGTGGAATTGCTTTCACCTGTGAAAAAATTGTTCTTATCAATCAATATTTTCATAATAGAATAAAAAATCATTATGCTAATCAAACTTACTTGAAAATCCAGATCTGCAGACGCGTCTTTTAAGTTTGATGTAGAATAAACTTTTTGAAATATCGACGTTTCATGATTCGACTCCATTTTATAACCTTTTCTTAGGCTTCTTCTTACACTTCAGTTTTATACACTTTCGCTTGCGACCTTTTCCAACTATATCCAATTTACTTCTAGATACTTTTTTGGGTTTTGTCCTTTTCCTATAACCACTTCTTTTGTATTTTGTTGAAAGCTTTTTATTAGCTTGCACCATATGAAAACTATCAGCTTGTGGAATAAGTCCCTTCATATTGGTTTAATAATCAATAAACATGTTAAGTCTTCTGAAAACGGAATATGATTTCCAGCTTCATTCACTGCTTCAATATGCATGGATGTTAAAAGCTGTTGATTCACAAGTGGACAAAAATATACTGATTGAAATTGCACATGTACACTTGCTTTAGAAGAACGTTCATGTTCAAGCATGCGTAGGAACGACTCTCGTTTACCATTGATAATTTGTGGCTGAATACAACTTGATTTAATGAAAATCTTTTTACAACCACGATATAAATCTATGGCTATGGAAGTAAAACCTGGAGATATGAATTTCGATTTTGTATTCAAAACGTTTCTTAGCCTTGGTGAAAGGTAAACTCTATATGCCTTATTTTCACTTGAGAGTTCAACTCCTTCCTCTGTTGTCTTTAACTTTAAGTCCATAATATTATTTTCAATCAACCCTAAGTTAAAAACTGTTACAAGGCCATCAGCACTATATTCATCAGGCTCAGAAAGGGCTATATTAATAGGACTGGCTAATTTAACAATCTCAAACGAAAATGACTCACCCACACTTAGTGTTGTATAAACACTATCGTTATAGGGATTTTCGGCAGTTATATCATTTTCAAAGTATATACTATGTTCAAATCCCATTACGCGTTTAAATATTTCAGATAGTCTGATTCCAAATGCACCTTTATATGATGTTTTAATTCCATAGTGTATTTTCCCATTTAGTACTTACTGTTGTATAGAAACTGGTATCTGATTGTTTAAACAAGATAAATTAAACACCGTAATATCAGCACTGATTGAGGTTGTCTTTGTTAAAATACATGTAATATGTGTTTCATAGTCCTTTTCAACAACTATAATGTTATCTGCACTAGTATACCCAAATATATTATTTGTTGGTGAATAAAAAACTTCGCTCAAACCAACTGAATAAAGCCCATTTAGTTGTATAGGTGTTAGCAAATTCAGATAAAAGTTGGAGTTTGTGTTGGTGTCATTTAATTTTTTACACTCACTACTTGATGCAATTAATATTATGTCGTTTTCCATTATATGACTTTCAGCAGTTCCTGCTCGTAAAATCCACCTTAAATTATTGGATACAACTCATGTCAAAATAATAACAATGTAATACAATATATCGTTTAATATACCTTCAATTTCAGAGATTCCGTCCACGTCAAATAATCTATATGTTGGTGGCTTTGTGTTTAGCACAGATTTAATTGTAAATATCTGATTAGTAAACCGCCTAGTTGATCCTTTCTCAAACTGTTTTTTAATTACACTTATTCTGACTTTTTCACCACTTTTAAATTTATAAGGTTTGGGTTTATATTCACTATACTTTTGGTATAAGTTGTTCCAAATCTCATTGACATTTTCTTTTCTGTGTGCATAGTTTGGTGAATTCTTCACGGTGGAGTGAAATGATGCATTATAAGAATTCACAATGTCCTTCAAAATGTGCTTCCATTTCTTATTACCTTGATGTAAAAATACTCGTTCAAGTCGTTGTCGAAGATTGCCGATCGTTCTTTCACAAATCGATGCTAAGATTTTAAAACACAAAAGAATTTATTATATGCATAGTCAACGTTCAAACAAATGTGTAGTGTGTTTAGTGTTTCTACAAGTATTACCTTTGATTTCAGATTTCGTATGAAACCATATAATGTTATTTTTCGTCAAAAAATCCTGAGTTATACGTGAGGTAAATTCAGTACCTAGAATGAGCAATGATTGTTTAGTAAAAAAATCTAACCTATAGTTAGTCACATTTTCTTACCAAGATCTGATTGAAGATATGAAGGAGTTTTTTTCATATCCTTAAACAGTTTCTTTAGTGCAATCACAATTTGGTTGGGTCTCTTTGTAGACAGTGGATATGCCCATATCTAAGAAATGGAATTGTCAGGTAAAACTTTTTGTACGCTTGCACGCATTACGTCGAACCACAGTTTCATCTTAATGAGAAATGTGCGTGACTATACTATATTTGTTTCTGTAAGAAATATACATGTGTCGGAGTGTACTGTAAATTACCTTTCGAGAAAAACAGTCGACAAATAGTATTATATAGTTGAACGGCTTGTTTTCTTTTGCGTATGACCGCATATCAACAAGGTCAGTGCAGAGCTGCCATCCAGGAAAATGTGTTAATATTTTTCTGCGTTTAAAACGTTTTGGAGCAGGAAAAAAACTGTAATACTCCTGTAACTTTAAGAGCTCCTTAGAAATGTCCTTTTTTCGTGATTTTGCTTTTCTAGTTTTTATAAATGTACTTGCCCCAGTAAAAGAACCGGGTATCTTTCTATTTAAATATAATTTTTTTATATCAGACATGATTCGGGTTGTTCAACAACAATTTTATGTAAATGTATTTTAGCCACAAACACAGAATCACTTGAAAATTCCAAATTGTTGAGCTGTTATCCACTCATTTTTTGTTTCAATGCTTTCGGCGAGTAGGTCTTTGCCATATTTACTTAGTAGAGTAAGTGGAATATTTTGTTCTTTTAAAACTTTCACCACCAGCTGTATCCCATTTGGATTACTACGCTCCGGCTTTTTGGGATTTGTTAGCAGGTCCAAGATGTCTGCAATATTTGAATTCGGAATAACTTGACCCTGATGAATTATTTCAAGCGTTGGTGTTGATTGGACACCGCTTTGTTCCAATATCTAGAGTAATATCATACTTCATTCATTATTTAATTGTCATTTAAAATTTTGCTTAATTGAAAAGATTTGATTTTTACCTTTAAAATACTGGCAGCTTTTGATTTTTTGTCGTCTGATATTTTATTGAGAGGGTGAGGTGCTTCTTTCTCTTTAAAGTTGGGTACAACAATGTCCACGTTGCTTTTGCTACTTATTATTCGATTATAAAGCGATAGGGGAATCGCTTTCCAGGTTTCAAAACTGTTCATCTTGGGGAGTCATAATGCCACATACTATTCCTTCGGCTACTCTTGAGAGATATGTAGCTATTAATAAAACCAACAATCTGGAATGCTTTTTGAAAACTCACTCACTCCGGCGCTTCTATGGGAGTGTGGAGGGAGATTCCTTTACTAGAGTGGCCTTGTGATCTTCGGAATAGTCGCCCACTGGTAGAAGGGGGCTTTAAAATGATCATTCCGTCAAGAGAATCGTGGGATAAGAGAGGTGAGCCAGAACACTCACCAAGCTCTGTGACGTGCTACACAGACGGCTCGAGGTTCTGCGAAAGTACAGGTGCGGCGTTCACGTACACCATTGATGGAAACACCGAGCATGAACTCATACCTCTGGGTAGGAGTGCTACGGTATTTCAAGCTGAAGTCCTGGCCATATCAAACCTGGCGAGGAAACTATGTCTCCTCCTGAAAGGAAGGAGGACGATTTATGTCTACTCTGACAGTCGAAGTGACATAGAAGCTCTTAGGAGCTGGTGGTACATGACATTCCTGCACATAGTGGGTTTACCGGGAATGAAGCTGTGGACGCGTTGGCTAAGCAAGCCTCTGAGTTAACAGTGGAAGGCCCGGAACCAATTATTCCAGTCTCAATGAGCACAGTAAAGAGCGCTGTTAGAGATTGGGGTGACAGTCAGTACTCTAAGTTGTGGAAGAACAGGAATAACTGTAGCGTCACTAAAGCGCTAATTAACTTGCCCTCGCGCTCGGTGGGAGCTTTTGTAAGTTGACTGGAGCGCGATGCACTGAGGTCGTTTGTCCAGATCATGACTGGACATTCGACATTAAGGGGTCATCTCCACAAGCTGGGGATGGAACCCTCGAACATCTGTCCCAATTGCGGGATGGAAGAGGAAACGAGCCTACATTTCTTAGGAAAATGTGATAGGTTCGTAGTGATGCGATGTGATGCGCTGGAGGGGCAAACCCTTGGGGCTGAGGGTATTCGACAAGCTACTCCAGCCAGTCTTTTGCATTATATCAAAAGTACTGGTCGGCTCAAAAGATCAATAGATCCGGCCAGAGCCGTGCGGAGAGCAAATAGGCCATAAAGTAAAGGTTTGGTAACTAGTGTAAGAATATGGGAGAGTCTGCAAAAATTCCATTAGGGATTAAGCGGCTGGAATACTACTATTTATGTAGTTTTTCTTCCCAAATTACATACACATACATGCTTTTTGAAAAAAGATTTTAGCTGTTTGATGCTCCACTTTCGCTTCAAGAATCCTTGAATTACATTCTTATACCGCTTGAATCGTTGACAGATTTTCTTTGTCTTTACATACTGCTTAAAGTTAATGAATAACTCAGTAAGAAAAGAAAGTTTAGGGACGGTTGCCTCTTCAATTAACTGATTTACTACCCGTGCTTTTTTGTTTAAAAATGTTTCATAGAATTTATTCTTCTCATTCAATTCCATTTTTAACTATAGTTTTTCTACGCCGTTGTCTGTGATCAACTGAGATATAACCTGAAAGTCTACAACTAGTACAAATAAAATTGTATGAAGCTTGCACGTGAGAAAACGTTCGCAAAGTTTTTTGCTTTGAAATTGATATGCTACTTATAAGTAGCGTGTTTGCCTTACAGCTTTTACATCTAGTTCTTCTGTGAACCATTTTCAATTTGATATACACTAATATGTGTGCTCATGAAAATTCATGATTACTTGTTGGTTTCTATTTGCGAACTGGTACAAAAAATTTTGTTTTCTCGTCTATTTCAATAGCGTCTCTTATTCGCCACTTATTGTTCTGATGG
Source organism: Entomobrya proxima (assembly GCA_029691765.1). Lineage (NCBI taxonomy): Eukaryota > Metazoa > Arthropoda > Collembola > Entomobryomorpha > Entomobryidae > Entomobrya > Entomobrya proxima. The sequence goes on along the minus strand of CM056168.1, from coordinate 47,551,711 downwards.
ACGGATAAATCGATAAACAAGTATGCTCTGTTTGAAAAGGATGTTATGTAGTTGTACACGTCGCGGAGAAATGTTGGATTCTGTGGAAACATTTCATAGCCAAGACGATTTACTATGGATGCGTCCCTGCTGTTGTTAAAATATATTAAGTAGTCTGCTTGTAAGGCGGCTGTCCTTAACCGGGGTGACGCATACAGATGATGCAGTACTATTATAATGCTACAAAACGTATGAGAAACGTTTTTAGTACAATATTCCGTAATTCGCTTGTGCAGAGTTCCAGTTAAATTTGTTTGCATGTCATCCAAAATCACTAGTGTATTTGGAGATATTTTTGATTCATCGAATTCTGGTGTGAATTCAACAAACGGGTACTGTTTATGAAATGTGTGGTATTCTGGCGTATCGATTCCATAAACATATAAAATATGTTCTATATTTCCTGATATAAGTTTCTTTCTATTACGAATCAGGTGGAAAATGAGGGAAGTTTTTCCAATTTTTGATCTTCCCTGCCATAGTATATTAAATAAAAAATTTAGTGACTCTATGTATTCCTTTTAATTACTTAGAACTTACCACTATAAAGAAGGTAAAAGGGTGCACTAGTTTTCCATTTATCACTCCGTCATCCATGTTGCCAGTTAGCTATCATACACAGAACTGTCAATATTTTACAAATTTCCGTTTTATATGGAATATTACATGCAAGTAAAAAGAGAAAGTAAATCAGAATGGCTAACAAAAACTCTCCGAACTACGCCGTCTTCCTTTCTTTTTAAAACAAATGCATTAATTGCTTCTATCTAAACTCATATTTTTTCTTTTACTAGCGTGTATATAGAATAAAAATCGATCTTAAAAAATGATGTTGTGGTTTGCTTCAGTTTTGTGTAGCGTTGTTTTCAGCACGCAATGTGACGAACCAGAATTTCACCGTAATGAGAAATGTGCGTGACAATAATATTTTTTGCTTCTACAACCTTTCTCTGAAGAAATATGCGTAAATCGGAGGCGTACTTCTTTTATACTTAAAAACGTTACCTATGTCAACACTATGCCCGACATACTTTTTCAGTCACTGGAACTCGATCGATTGCATTAATTAACACGATTTCATTCCTACATGTTAGTCACGCAGGCAGTGAAAGCGTCAATATGTTTGCAAAAATAGCGAAATCATTCATGCTTTCACTGCGTGGGGCATGGCTCAAACTATATCGATTACATCAATTAACACGATTTCATTCTTACACTGTGTTAGTCACGCACGCAGTGAAAGCTTCAACTATGTTCCCATGAATCGGAACGTATGTTCTATAATTTAATATGGAGTTTTGAAGCGTCAGGCGTCAAGCATATCACAATAGACCAAATTTATTATTCGTATTCAAAAGTGGTATCAATAAATAATTTGCAAATTCCTGAAGTCGTTTGACAATTCTACTGCTGATAATAAAAAATATGTCACAAAGTTACTGATTTTTGGAACTTGTGAAATTCTCTGACATTGTCAAATAAAATCGTATTAAAAATAGTTCAAATTTCAAGCTTCAGAATACTGGCTAATTAAATATTTTGAAGCCTCAATACATACGTCACCAAATATTGAATGCCTGGTTACATGGCTATTTTGTACTTGCTTATATGACAAGTGGAACATTGGCTCTAGTTATATGTTTCTCATTTTTAGGTTGTCACGCTGTACACCTTCCACGGAAACTACAGTATACATAAATATTTGGGATACTTTACATTTTTCATTAACATACAACATAGACAGTCAACGCCCACGTGGGATTTGAGGGATAGAGCGTTTCAAGAGTCGATCAATTTGATTCCAGATTAATTTTCCACTAAAATGGACGCAATATTAAACCGCAAACGATGCGAATAAAAAGCCTAAGCGATAAATTAGTCAGACAATATGAAGTTCACAATTTGAAGATTACTTTATCTGAACGTAATCAAATGGTATAGGCAAACGCAAATTTTTATTACAAACTTTATCCAATTTCAAACAATCCAATGGGCTTCATTACATTCATTTGAATATGAATGACAGAATTCAGGGTTATTACTAAGCGTTATTTTTTGTGCTCGGGAAAAAACTCAAAAGCTTCATTGTGAATTACATGTTGGTTCAATACAGCAATACAATTTTGAGTGGAGTATCGGGTGCATAAAAATATTTTAATCCTTTGTAAATGCTGAAGTGGTAGACACTTGGATATTATTATGAAGTACAACCTGGTCAATTGAACCTTAATTTTATGAAGAATGCCATAGAATGTTCTTGGAGATTCATTATTGCTTTTATAAAATAGAAATAATGACGCAAGTGTTACATTACGTAATTTTATACAGTAAATGATATTCAGTTTCATAATGCTACTCTACTTACAACTATGTATCAAGAATATTGTTAAGAATAATGGACTTGTACCAGTCACTGAACTTCAAACCTTAACCAGCTAAAGCTAAACACAATGGTTTTTATATACTCGAGTATATACTTTGAATTAAGTACGCTAGAACGCAAAGAACTTAAGCTGTAATAAACATGGAATATTCAGCTACTCAGTAAACCTTGAACCAACAGGGTTGAACTGCAAAAAGTATTGCAGTCTTATGGCAAGTATTGTGAAAATTGAGTGCAATTTCGTTTATTGTATTAATGTTCACAATTCAAATGCACTTGATCAATCATGGGGTATTGAAGATCGTTGTATTTGTGCGTCAAACATCATGTATCATGTAAACATTAATTATGAATTACTGGCATAATAAAGTTGCCCATGAATTTTGTTTGTAGTTTCGAAGATGTAAATTTGTGGCTAGTAGCACCGTGTGTTATTCCAGCAGTTGGTTTAACGTTCATGCTGCTGCAAATAGCACATCATTTAAAAAACTCAATTTGCTTGTCTCTTTTTGAGCAATTGTTTTTGTGATACAGCTCAGCTAAATAGACCATGAAAGACTCTCAAAACAAAACACTTGTCAATATAAATTTTCATTATTGTCAGTAATTCAGTTAGTCGAAAAACAAAGTTTGCAAAGTATCTAAGCTATCCCTTCATTGCTCAACCAAGCAACAATTCCGATTGACAACTGTTTGACAAACAAAATTTTATAAAAACTCATTGAAACAGAAACGCATATGTATCCATGTGTGAAAGTAAAGTGACAAATTAGAAATGGCTCTCAAAACATAATCAAGTAAATACGTAAGTAGTTATGGTTAACCTATATTTTGTTCACGGTTAAGGGATTATATAATATATAATCTCTTAACCGTGAACAAAATGTGTTTGTTTATGTTAATGTATGAAGCGTAACATTGGATTTTGGTCCTTGAAGTTAGACATTGGTTGGCAAAGTAATCTTCAAACAGCCCTTTGCAAATCCTACCTCTAAATCGCTTATCTTGTTTACATCTGTTTGCAAAAGTTTCTCTGTTATGGAAACCATTCAAAACTTAGAAAATTTTGTAGATCATCTAAAAACAGAAGGAGTTTTATTAGTTCTGGACAACTATCACAGCGTTGATATTTCTCCTCTTGAATCTCCAATTATTTTCCGCAATCCAACTATCAATGTGACAAAGTGTCCTGGGTCCAGTTTCAATCGAATATCTGTGCTATTTTGCTTCGTAATAAATTTCCTTAAATTTGCATCTCACATAAAACCTTGGAGATTTCAGGCTCAGGTGTCAATTGTTAATTCTTTCAGCACACTACCAGAGCATTGGCAATACCGCGGAACACATACCTCTATTCCACCAATTTGTGTTTATCCAAGTCAATATATAAAAGTAGTAAAGGGTGCCCTTTCAAGCATACAACCGACAGTGTTTGCTTTTATAACTTTGAAAGACGCTCCAGCTGGGTCAAAACTAGTAGACGGGGTTGCTCGTTTTTTCAACCGTTTGATGAACTATCTTCTAATAATTAATTTCAAGCAGTGCAAATTGTTTGATTATTGTGCTTCTGCTGCCTTGCGACAATATTATTTGCTGATTGTAGACAAGCAAAAACCAAGTAATAAAAACCATCTTATTTCCACCGGAAAAATTGTTTCGTCTAGAAGGTTGTGTATTATATGTTATACTACGTAAGCTATTTCATTCATAACATCAAATTATTAGAACCAAATTTCGTCGTTTAATTACATTTCATTTTTGTTTACCAGAAACACTCTTAAGCAGCCAGAATGGAATTTTCCAAGTGTTGAAGCTAAACCATCGATTTTTTCATCATTGACAAATTACGTAACCAAAAACAGCAATCATGTTCCATATAAATTCAGTCTGCATAATTTTAATGCAGAATTAAATATAGTCTGTATTACAGGCTCAGCCTGGAAAACAATTTTGGAGAATACAATTACACAGGACAAAATAGCTTTAGTCCACGCACACATTTGGGCTCATATAATGTTCAACAATAATACGTACGGAATTTCGGGACATCACATTTGCAAAGATGGGGAAGTACTTGAAGAAGATCTTTCGCTGGAGCTAGAACTAACTGGCGCGGGTATTCACAAAACTATATATTCAGGTTATATTTCTCACGCATACATTCTACCAACCGAAGACTTAACAGGTTCAGTACTATTTTTAGCTTGTGGCTCCCGTGGAAAGGAGGCATTTGCTTTTAGAGAAATGTACAATGTATACAGACTTGAAGTTTGGATTGGAGTTGCAGCTTGCTTTATTGTGTATGCTATTATGTTACCTATTTTAGCGTTAGAGCCCACCACTCAGCGATTAAATGTTGCATTAGGAATTTTGAAAACGTTTCTTGAACAAGGAGACCCTTTTCAAGAGAAGCACTTTAAAAATACCAAATGCAAATTAGTATGTTCATTATTTTTTCTAGTTAGTATTGTGCTAAGCAATGGCTACAAAAACAATAATGTTTACAATATGATAACATCCAGAGAACATTTGCGCTACGAATTTTTTGAGGAGCTGATTGGCGACCAGTTTAAATTATATACCTGCCTTGAAACTGTTTACGTTTCCTATACGAGAACTGAAATGTCGTTGTTAAACTTAATAATTAACTTTGAATGGAATAATGGCTCGTTTAGAATCCACGTAATGGAAAGCCTAGAAAGCTCTTGGAAAGTGCTGGACGTACAAGGCGAAATTTACGCTCCTTGGACAAATCGCACAAAGACTGAAAGTTTGATTAGAAACAATATAACTTTACACCCAAAACTTCAAAAATACTTAAACTGGTCAACACACAATTTCCTTTATGAACTAGAAAACGCAGAAACGAAAACATTTGAACATGAAGTAGATGCTGTGGATGTGTACCAAAAAGCGATTTTAGAACAAGAAACAAAAATTTTGATTACAGAATTGAGTACCTGCAATCAGGTGGCATTATGCTTACCACAGCAAGATATAAAAAGATATTGGCAAGAAATTGTACAGTCCAACTTTTCTGAAAAGTCTCGTTTGCATATTGGCAAAGAATCCAGCTTTAAAAAGTATTTCGTCTTTAGATTATCTGGTTCGTATGATTCAAAAACGTGGCAAAGGATGAAATGGGTACCTGAAACAGGAATTTTAGAACGGTGGATGAGCATTATAAAGCTCAGTAGGTATTATAGCTTTGAGAACTACAGGATCAAAGAGGAATGGACAGCACCTACGATGAAAGGAAATATTGTGGTAATATTTATGATTTTTCTGATTGGCTGTGCTTCTTCATGGGTACTGATTGTAATTGAATATCTTCATGAGTCTGTCTGGCTGAATGTAAAAAAATGTAATTGGTAGGCAGCTTTAAAAACTTTTGATTAATGAAATATTTATAGGTCTTGTACATCATTTTCAGATAACTAATTTATTTGCAACTGTTAACTTTTTCAAAAACTTAAATGATGTGCATGTGGAATGATTGAAAAAATTCAACCAAGTAATGCATGCCTATGATGTTTAACGCATATTATTTTGATTGACCGTTATGTTCATATCCCATAGTTCAGAAAAAAACAAATTTTATGTGTGTGATAACAAATTTGTCGTTATCTCCGTGTGTTCATAAGGGTATAAAGATTGAGGTGTAGAAATGTGCATGGCCATATTACCGTAGTATTTTATGAGTGTCAAGTAAACTGTCATATTATTTTAAGCTTTGTCTACAATGTCAATACGTTTCATGTTTGAGGAATGCTATGTACGTAAATGAGTGGAAATTTTGAGAAGTTTATATAATTTCTGTCTTGTCATTTTATAATCAAATTTATATATATAGTTGACTGTTTAGGAATGTATGTATTTTGAGGGGCAGAGCAAGATTTGGGCTTTGCTCCAGTAGTAGCGTCGGAGAGCTGTCCCAGAGTAGTCAGCAGCAATGTTGCTTGGGTTTTTTAGTAGAGTGAGTAGCAGATTTTATGTACACAAAAGAAAGGACAAAGTATTTTCTATGTAGCTTTTCCTCAATTAATTGGAGTAATTCAACATTTTATCGCGTTACATTTTACTTAAAAATTAACCAATAGTATCAAGTTTACTTTCAATAAATTAACTTTCATTTAGTCTTTTATCTACTCTAAATTGCTTGTGTTTACTCGTGCCTTTATTGAATAGCATTTATGTTTGTGTGGAGAACTACTATTGTGACATCATAAAGTTCATCAGTTATCAATCATCATCAGTGCTTATCAGAGGTGGCATCAAATCTCTTTGTTGGAGTGCATCTTGGAGGTAAGGAGTTGGGGATCTCAAAGCTAGGCAAAAGGTTGGGTGTGAAGCAGGCGAGCATCGATGGCCGAAGTGACAGCAGAGTGAATTATCGTGGCGGCGGTAGCAATTGCAGTGGCATTGGGACGGCTGTAGCTTTAGGGTTTGCTGGAGTCAGTAGATTTTGGGCGAGTGAAACACTGGGTTTCACATCGTGGTTAGACAGCAGCAGCCTTCAAGATAGCCAGAGATACTTGTGGAGGGCTAACAGTAGTAGCAGTAGGAATAGCAAGCAGATTCTGATGGTGTAGTGTAGCTTTGGAGCAAGGCAGAGTACAAAGGAAGTTGGGGTTACTTGAGAATAGTCAGTTAAAGGCTTATCATTTACTTAACTATTTTGACCTTCCACATCAACACAGGCACTGTGCCACGCTCCCAAATCACCGTGAATGTACACAACCCACGCAATTAATTCTGTGTGGTCAAATGAGTTATCAAACGTGTACTACGGTTTCTAATTTGGAGCATTTTTAACCGTTTAAAGCATTCATTAAACAGCCTATTGGCCTAACATATTCAATATGTGTCGATAATTCAAACTGGCTAGTACAGAATAAATGGCTATTGCCCGACAAACCAGAACGATGGCTAAGTATCGGCAAAGCCGTAACAGGTAATGGTTTTACATCGGTTTGCCAGCATATCGGCATGCCATTGTAGGACCTGCGCAAATTCGATAGCAATTAGCCAGCATACCAAACTGAGCATTGGGCCAACGTTGGCAAAATGCCGGAACTACAACGCGGACATTGCATGATATCTCCGGTGACGATTCGATACCGGCACGATGCGCGTATTGCCGTTACCGGCAAGCCAACACCGTATCAGCACCAAACCAGCACATAATAAACCATATACAAAATTACTGCACGCGAAAGCGTTGGGCCGGCATTGGCACTGCACCTCAATGAGAAATAGGTTTCCGTTACAAAATTTTCTCTGAAATTCTAAGTCAGCACATTGCAGCCAGCTCAGTTCGGCTTAGACTAGATCTGGCATTGCTCATCAACTTTCAGATCAGCCGGTGTAGGAAAAAAATTGTTTAGTAATTTTAGTATAAGTTCAACAGAAGAGGAGAAGTGCTTTCAGAAAGGTTAAATTTTTATCTAGCACACCTGCTAGCTGGAAGTGCTAATTAGTATCCCAGCATTGAGACATATGCCCATGGCCAGTGTGGAAAGTGGATCTTATCTAAAGCTACGGTAAGTATTACATTTAGTTTATTTGATAAACTATCTGCTTTGGTTGCAAGAAATTCATCTTTCTGCTCATCAATTCATTGACCAATGATTTACTTGTTTACCACACCCTTATGAACTTTTTTTTGTTTTTTTACATAGGTCCGAGGATACCAGCCACTGGAGGTGGAGGTGGAGGTGACGGGATGAGATGCAACAGGACCCCGAAATTGTTCCCGTGCCATTCTACCACCGACGGTGACCATCTCTTTGCAGTGCAATTTTAATCACGGAGTGCAGGAGGACATCAAATTCCATGAAGTGCCACCCCAGTCACCGTTTTAAATTGTGATAAAATTATTTGTTTAAATAAATAAAGTTGCTCATCATAACCTGTATTGAATTTTAAATTTAATTTTAGTAATTTATTATGGCATCGGTTAAGCACAGTAAAAACTTCATCGTGCCAGCGTTGGTTTCCTTTTGGCAAGTTCAATGGGACTTTACCGAAACTGCGCTGGCTGACGTTACGGCACTGGCGACTACGGCACCGGGCCATTGCCGTTAAACGTCATGTTACCAGCAGTGCTGGCTTGCGTTGCTGGGCCAACGTCATTTGCCGTTGCTGGGCCATTGCGCAAAAAAGGGACAGCCCGATGCGGATTAGTTGATGGCAAAACTGTATTGGCCCAATGCTAAAGTACGTGGATTTGGTTTGTCGGGTGCTCTTAGGTAAATAACACCTACTAGGTGTCACCTAGTAAGTTAACAAAACACTGGCCACCTTCATGATATCTAATGTGTATAATTTATTTGTCATTTGTCAAGCCAATATCAAGTTTGTGTTCCCTTCATATTTATGTTGGGTTTACCTTTTTTGAGTAAAGTGTAAAAATTTTCCGCTCAATTTTGAAAATTTTAGTTAAAGTGGTCCCACGTTTTGCATGTTTAACATTTAAGTACTAAACTAAACACTGTTTTCTCTAGGCATATATACCTAATTAAGTTTGTTTACAAAGTCAAGTGTTTGCTATAACAACAAAGTTTTCCTTTACGTAACTCTAAAAACCAGTCCATAGGTTGCCACAAGCGAGACATGACATTAAAGCAGATCCCCAATATTGTCAATATCGTTTTCTATTACTTTAAAAAACTTAAACAATTTCATCGTAAAATGGTCAATTTTGAAAGCCTTAAGTCCCGCTACCGTAATAACGTCACAATAAAAACTCTTTTACAGCTGCAGGTTTATCTTACAAACTTTGTTCCCGGCTATTTCAACATATTTCAGATTGGAATTTTACCCCATGAAATAATCACCTCGAACACTAGTCAGCGTTGCCTGACATTTCTGAAGATTTTTCATTATGTGTTTAACCTTGTTCGTTTCACGCAATGCGCCATCATGATTATATCCTTTTTAGAAGGTAACTTCATTTTAGATGGCGACAGAATAATAGCCTTAAGTTACTGGACTTGCGTCTTCTACACCGAGTGGTTAGTACTACCATTTGTATTTAGTCAAACCCAAGAACTTGTTAGTTTGGTAAACTGTCTATTTAATATCCCAAAAGTGGCTGTATCATCGATAATTAAAAACTTTATGGTTGCCACAATACTTGTGGTTTGCGGAGTGCCGTTTTTATATTCATTACTTATATTTGTTTCTGAACACGATCCAATTTCAGCCATGCTTTGCAAATCAAGCTTTGTAAATTTAAAGGTCTGTGTAGTAATAGCAATTTTATTAAAACTATTTGATATATGGTCAACCGTGGGTATCTGTACTGTTGGTGGTATTATAATTTATAGTGGTATGTATTGTAGTTACTTAGCAATATGGATAACAACTACCAAGTTTTTAAATAGATTGATGTCGTCGCAAATATTTATTAGCAGACAGAAATTTGATAAGTGGGTACGCAATTTCCAAAAATTACAATTGTACTCAAAAGTATTAACCAGCTGTTTTCAACTGATGGCTTTGCAATTCAAAGTGGAAATGATGACTTTGGCAATAGTATATGGAGCAATAGTTGTGCAACAAGATTTTCGAAAAACGCTTTCTATTGCCACACAGATATTGATCATTTACTTGCTTTTGGGTATGTATGTAATAATGGCGGTTGGTTACTACTTCCCAGGCAAAGTTAATCACCTAAGCCAAAGAGCTTTACAGGTTTGTAAGTACAAGCAAAGTAGAAAGTTTAATGAAATTTTTATTACTTCGGAAACTAGAAAGTGTTACAAAAGCCGTCTGCTAGTGCTACAAACCTTACAACCATTAAGGATTTACTTTGGATCTATAAATTTCTATGAGAGAAGTACAGCTCTAAATATTCTAAACTTTATTAGTCAAGAAACTGCTTCTTTAGTGTTGCTGCTATAAAAATATAAGTGTTGAAGCACGCGGGCGCAACTATGTTAACTGCAAAAAATGTTTTTAAATGTATTATTGATTGAAAATAAATTGCTGCTTACTGTGGCAAAAACTGCATTATGGTAAGCATGATATGACATAAAACTATTGTTCTTTATAACGGGCTCTGCGGCCAGCACTCTTGCTGTATAACGCAGTCCCTCTCGTCAAAGCTGATACTTTGTAAAAATGTGCTAAAAATTAAATGCATTTTTTCTTTTGTTGTCGTAAATTTTAAAGTTTCTAAAGTGCTTTCCTGCATTGATTTTACAAAACTGGCAGCATCAAAATGCAGATAGGTTAGGTAGTAGAAGCGGAAAAGTAGAGTAGAAGATTTTAATCAGCAGGGACATGACTAATACAATTGTAAGTAGAAGTAGTTATATAACACTGTGGTTAGGTAGAACCTTGAATATATAATCCAACTTACGATCAACTCCAATCAATACAGCACGTGGACACCCTACCGGAATTTAATATCTCAAGCTACGTACCTCATCAACCATTACAATAATTAAATCTACCTGAAATTCAGCTAACTAAACCTTATCTAACTCAAACTTTATTACATTCAACATACTTGTCTACACTAAGATATTCGTTTCTTAATACCGTCCTATAGTTTTTCAAATGTTTTATTACACCATTACACGCTTTTGCAATACTTTGAGCTTTGAGCATATTATTTCTGGGACCGGACCGTTCCCTAACTTGATACCAACACTTTACCAATACAAATACAAGCAAAATAATAGAACAATTAGTAATATATATAGTTTCTTGTTTCAATTAATTAAATAGTGTTACGTACAGACTTTCCAGCCTTTGCACAAGTTTTGTTTTAAAAGTTGTGGACTTTGAACTATAAAAGCATGCCATTTGTTACCGCCGGTAAAATGTTCCAACTTCTTTTCGCCTTTCATTTTGTATCTCAGATTTATTCCGAACATATTACAAACCCAGATTCAAGTACATTATTTGATCCTGTTTATATTAAAAGAATGAAGAAGTCACTTGAACTGTATCACAATGGTTGGAAGCAAAATATTTCCGACGTTACAATTGATATTAACACTGACGTTTCGAATTTTCTTGGCAACGAAAGTTCCCAATTTATAATGGTTACCAATTTTCACGACGTAAATTTCAGCCCATTAGCCTTTCCCATTGTTGTTCGAAAACTAAATGCAATGCTGTTTCCACAAGTAGTTAAGTTAATATTGCATGCAAACCTTCGATATCATGCAAGATGGACATTTTCAGACTACAATCATTCAACAAATTGTAACAAAACTCGTTTAAAAAAGAATTTATTTCAAAATGTTAGTACTATTTGTAAAGTGGATTCCTCGTTCCTTGTAGAACATATTTCGCAAGGCGAGACATTTGCAGGACTCAACTTTTTACAAATGTGTAGTTCGTCCAAACCCTGGAATAGCGAGCTCAATATAGGCATATATCCTCCCGAGTTTGTATACAATCCTCATTACACCAGAGATTCTGTTGACATGTTTGAGGACCTAATTTACCCAAGCAGTTGGTACAATCGTTACTTCAAACGGTTGGCTAACTTCTTGCCAAGTTCGGTGCCACTGAAAATATTGCTGGTTTTGCCAAAGGGAAACTTATCATATGTCGATCCATATGACATTTCTAGACATATGGTTGGTGGGAAATGTTTCAAAAAAGTATTTCAAACCATTATTTATATCCGCCAGATTTCAGTTACTGGTAAGCTGAGAAGCTTTTCCAGACTACCTAATACAGCATTTAATTTGTCATTGCCGTATTTTACTGATGACCCCGATATACTTACATCGGTACACAAGAGCTACTTTTGTCCCATTTCGTCGAGTATATTTAAAAGCTTGCATCGCTACCAACTACCTGATAACGAACGCGCAATTGGTACATATATCCGCGTTCTTTTATCCATTTTTGGCAACCTAAGCTATGTCCTAACAGAAAATACAGTTTGTAAAAATGGAAATTATATAAAAAAAGGAAAAACGAATATTGAACGTAGGGTACCTGAATTGATGTTTGAAACTATGATTGGTGATCTACCATATATTAAGCACGTTGCACCAATTGTAATTCCTCAAACATTTAACGGATTACGTTTTGTAAGTTGCGGTAGACCCCAAGTAAGTGGACTGGCTTTCGTGGAACTTACTAGTGCTTTTAGCAAACACGTTTGGATTTGCGTGACTGTGGTTATTTTAGGTATTGCATTTATCATGCATTATGTTAAAGGTGGTGTGTTTGGTGGATGGCTGCTTGCAATTTTTAAAGTTTTTGTTGAGCAAGGTGATCCGATTGCTACGGGATTCCTAAAGAAGAAAACAAATATTATTTGCTCGTGCTTGCTTTTAACGGGAATAGTGATTAGCAACTCGTACAAGAATGAAAACGTTTATAATTTAATTGCGGGAAGGAATCCAGTTCCGTACACGCATTTTGATCAGCTAATTAACGAAAGCTTCAAGATTTATACATCGTTTCATGTTCACACATTTTCCTTTATCATGATGTATTGGAATGAAGAATCAATAAGAGACAATTATGAGTTTGTAGATTTAAGACTATGGACAAAACAGCATACTTTAGAATACAATTATACGTATGGAAACAGCACTTGGCGAAATTACTCAAAAACTTCAACAGTTTCTAAGGTAATGTCAGATGTTGCACAGTATTTTCTAACAGCAGGAGACAACGATTCTGTGATAAAAAAGCTATACAAGCTTACAAGCCTGCTTCCTTCTACAGCTGACAACTTTCTCACCGTATACAAAATTGGCAACCATCGTCGATTATTACGCACCTTTCGTAGCTTACAAACTAATGAGTCTTTGGAGCTAATGTCAAAATGTAATAGGATTGCTGTTATTATGCCCCTGTATACTTGTGTAAATATATACAAAACGTTACTTCGACAAGGACATACAAACTTATACGTTGGTAGTGACAAGCGGCTTGTGTCTCATTTGCTGATTTATTTAGGAGGTTTGTGGCCCTGGAGTGTGGTACAGCGTTTCAAACTCCTGCAGGGTGAAACTGGAATTTGGAACAGATGGACAAATATACTGTTAAGTAGTACCACATTAAATCAGGATGAAGCGTGGAGGAGCATACTACTAAAAGCTCCAACAATGAGTGGGAATATACTTGTAATATTCACTTTGCTTTTATTAGGACTCTCTTTGGGGCTTCTGGTTTACAGTGTAGAACTAAAACGACACATACAAAAATGCTTAGCTCATTTATGGAAACAGTTATTTCAAAATACAAAGATAAAATTTGTAAATTTAAGTGCAATAATATTTCCTCTTCAATTTCATTGTAAATTTCGTATGTTATGTACAAGAGCATCAAAATTTCCAATCACTGTTATTAGGTTATTTAAAGCAAAGCTTAGTTATCATTAGATCATAGTTATCATTAGATCATAGTTATCATTAGATCATAGTTATCATTAGATCATAGTTATCATTAGATCATAGTTATCATTAGATCATAGTTATCATTAGATCATAGTTATCATTAGATCATAGTTATCATTAGATCATAGTTATCATTAGATCATAGTTATCATTAGATCATAGTTATCATTAGATCATAGTTATCATTAGATCATAGTTATCATTAGATCATAGTTATCATTAGATCATAGTTATCATTAGATCATAGTTATCATTAGATCATAGTTATCATTAGATCATAGTTATCATTAGATCATAGTTATCATTAGATCATAGTTATCATTAGATCATAGTTATCATTAGATCATAGTTATCATTAGATCATAGTTATCATTAGATCATAGTTATCATTAGATCATAGTTATCATTAGATCATAGTTATCATTAGATCATAGTTATCATTAGATCATAGTTATCATTAGATCATAGTTATCATTAGATCATAGTTATCATTAGATCATAGTTATCATTAGATCATAGTTATCATTAGATCATAGTTATCATTAGATCATAGTTATCATTAGATCATAGTTATCATTAGATCATAGTTATCATTAGATCATAGTTATCATTAGATCATAGTTATCATTAGATCATAGTTATCATTAGATCATAGTTATCATTAGATCATAGTTATCATTAGATCATAGTTATCATTAGATCATAGTTATCATTAGATCATAGTTATCATTAGATCATAGTTATCATTAGATCATAGTTATCATTAGATCATAGTTATCATTAGATCATAGTTATCATTAGATCATAGTTATCATTAGATCATAGTTATCATTAGATCATAGTTATCATTAGATCATAGTTATCATTAGATCATAGTTATCATTAGATCATAGTTATCATTAGATCATAGTTATCATTAGATCATAGTTATCATTAGATCATAGTTATCATTAGATCATAGTTATCATTAGATCATAGTTATCATTAGATCATAGTTATCATTAGATCATAGTTATCATTAGATCATAGTTATCATTAGATCATAGTTATCATTAGATCATAGTTATCATTAGATCATAGTTATCATTAGATCATAGTTATCATTAGATCATAGTTATCATTAGATCATAGTTATCATTAGATCATAGTTATCATTAGATCATAGTTATCATTAGATCATAGTTATCATTAGATCATAGTTATCATTAGATCATAGTTATCATTAGATCATAGTTATCATTAGATCATAGTTATCATTAGATCATAGTTATCATTAGATCATAGTTATCATTAGATCATAGTTATCATTAGATCATAGTTATCATTAGATCATAGTTATCATTAGATCATAGTTATCATTAGATCATAGTTATCATTAGATCATAGTTATCATTAGATCATAGTTATCATTAGATCATAGTTATCATTAGATCATAGTTATCCTTATAAAAGTTGGCTAAAAATTGATTTTCAGCAATTTTACTAAAAACGCACAAGTTTTAAAAATAATATATGCATAGTGCATAGCATAAGACATGCATTTTTCTAAATAAGCTTTGAAATGAAAGTTTATAGAATCAATTTGATAAGTGTGTAAGATACAAATTCATAAAATTGATTTCCGTCGAATCTTTCCATGATTTCACGTGGATGTATGACTTTGTGATTCCAATCAAAGCTGATACTCTGCAAAAATTTGCTGACAAATTGTGTACATTTTTCTCCTGTTTTCGTAAATTTTGATGCTTCTAAAGTCCTTTCTTGCATGCATTATTTTAACAAAATTGGCAGCATTAAAAGACAGGCAGTTTAAGGTAGTACTAGTGGAAAAATTAGAGCATAGCAATTTTATTAGAAGCGACATGACCAATAAGCATTCTATGTTGTATAATACTTTGCCATGGTCAAGCCCCGAATATATAATCTACCTAATTTTCAACCTTAATCAATGCAGCACGTGGAAACCCTACTTCAGCAACATCCTCTGAATTTAAATTTTAAAGCTACTTAACTCATCATCCATTACGTTAATTAAATCTACCTGAAATGACCTAACTGAAACTTATCTAAACTAAACTTTATTGAATTCAACATACAAACCTGAACACAGACATTCGATCCGATAAGTTTGCATTAAGATGTCACAAACCATTACACGCTAATACAATACTTTGAGCTTTGAACATATTATTTCTGGCCATATTTCTGGAAACTTGGTAAAACTTTTCTCCAATACGAAATAAGTTAACTTTATTATAGAGAAGAATATTGCATTGTGTTACATCGCGTAACTTACTTGTGGCTACAACAACTAATACAATTATTAATATATAGTTTTTCGTTTCAATTAAATAGTGAAATCATGTAGACTTTGCAGCAGTTGAACGGGTTTGTTTTAACAATCATGTTTAGTTTGAACTATAGAAGCACGTCAGTTTTTTCTACCGCTACAATGTTCCCAGTTCTTTTTATCTTTCAGGTTGTCCCTCAGATTTATTCTGAACAAATTTTAAACCCAGATTCAAGTACATTACTTGACCCCACTTATATTAAAGAAATGAAAAAGTCGCTTAAACTATATAAAAACGGTTGGAAGCAAAATATTCCTGAAGTTTCACTTAATATTAACACTGATATGCTGGAACTTATTGGCAGTGAAAGATCTTATTTTACAATGGTTACCAATTTTCATGACGTAAATTTCAACCCACCTTCTGTTCCGATTGTTGTTCGAAGACTAAATGCAATGCTGTTTCCCCAAGTTATTAAGTTATTAATGCATGCAAACCTTCGATATCAAGCAAAATGGACATTTTCAGATTACAATCATTCAACTAACTGCAACAAAACTCGTTTAAAAAAGAATTTATTTCAAAACGTTAGTACAATTTGCAAAGTGGATCCTTCGTTTCGTGCAAAACATATATCGCAAGGCGAGATATTTGCAGGACTCAACTTTTTACAAATGAGTAGTTCATCAAAACCCTGGAACGGCGAGCTCAATATAGGTATTTATCCTCCTGAGTTCATTTACGATCCTGAGTATCTCAAAAAGTCTGTTGAAATGTTTGATGACCTAATTTACCCAAGCAGTTGGCACAATCGTTACTTCAAACAGCTGACTAATATTTTACCCAGTTCGGTACCGGTAAAGGTATTGCTATTTTTGCAACAGGATAAACTATCATCTGTCCATGACTCATACGACATTTCCAGACAAATGGTCGGTGGAAAGTATTTCCAAAAAGTATTTCAAACCATTATATACGTTCGCCATATTTCCGTTACAGGTGACTTAATGAGTTTATCAAGGCTACCTAATACAGCTTTTAATTTGTCGTTACCGTATTTTACTGATGACACCGATGTAATTACATCGGTACACAAGAGCTACTTTTGTCCCAGTTCGTTTAGTCCGTTGGAACGCTTACATCGTTACCAACTACCAGATAACGAACGTGCGATTGGCACGTATATCCGGGTTCTTTTATCCATTTTTGGCAACCTAAGCTTTGTTCTAGTAGAAAATAAAGTTTGTAAAAATGGGAAATACATACAAGTAGGAAAATCTGCGCTAGAACGCAAGGTGCCGGAATTGATATTTGAAACTGTAATTGGTGATTTACCATATATCAAACACGTTGCACCTATTGTAGTTCCTCACACGTTTAACGGATTACGCTTTGTCAGTTGCGGTAGACCACAACTAAGTGGACTGCCTTTTCTGGAACTTACTAGTGCTTTTAGCAAACACGTTTGGATTTGCGTGACTTTGGTTATTTTAGGTATTGCTTTTATCATGCATTATGTCAAAGGCGGTGTATTTGGTGGATGGCTGCTTGCAATTTTTAAAGTTTTTGTTGAGCAAGGTGATCCAATTGCTACTGGGTTTTTAAAGAAAAAGACAAATATTATTTGCTCGTGTTTACTTTTAACAGGAATTGTGATTAGCAATTCCTACAAAAATGAAAACGTTTATAATTTAATTGCTGGAAGAAATCCAGTTCCTTACACCCATTTTGAGCAGCTAATTAACGAAAGCTTCAGGATGTATACGTCGTTCCATGTTCACGTTTATTCCTTCATGCTTACGTATTTTAACGAAGAAACAATAAGAATCAATTACGAGTTTGTAGATTATAGAATGTGGACAAAACAGCACACCTTGGAGTACAATTTCACGTATGGCAACAGCACTTGGCGAAATTACTCGAAATCTTTGACAGTTCCTAATGTAATGTCTGATGTTGCACAGTATTTTCAGACTACACAAAACAATGATTCTGTGGTAAAACAGCTATACCAATTAACTAGACTACTTCCCTCCACAGCTGATAACTTTCACACAGTAAACAAAATTGCAAACCATCGTCGACTATTACGTACTTTTGATAGTTTGCAAACTAACGAGTCTTTGAAACTAATGTCAAAATGCAATAAGGTTGCTGTTATTATGCCTCTGTATACTTGCGTAAACATATACAAAATGCTACTTCGACAAGGACTAACAAATTTGTATGTTGGTAGCGACAAGCGGCTTGTGTCCTACCTGCTTATATATTTAGGTGGTTTGTGGCCCTGGGGTGTGGTGCAGCGTTTAAAACTCCTTCAGGGTGAAACTGGAATTTGGAACAGATGGACAAATATACTGTTAAGTAGTACCACGTTGAACCAGGATGAAACGTGGAAGAGCAGACCTTTGAAAGCTCCAACAATGAGTGGAAATATACTTGTAATATTCACTTTGCTTTTATTAGGACTCTCTATGGGAGTTTTAGTTTACATTGTAGAACTTCAGCAGCACATGAGAAAATGCTTAGCTAAATTTAGGAAACAGTTATTCCAAAATACAAAGATAAAATTTGTAAATTTACATGCAATATTCCTACCGTTTCGATTTCAATGTAAATTTTGTACATGTACTCGAGCAAAAAATTCTTTAGTTTCTATTGTTAAGTCGCTTACAGGAAAAATCAGTTATCATTAAGCCATACTTATCCTAATGAAACTTGATTATATACAGATAAAACACGTGTTTTTATAACAAAATATTGCACATGACCTAAGACGTAAACTTTTCTACATAAGCTTTAAAATGAAAGTTCTTATAAGCAATTAAGCAATTTGATAAGTGTGTAAGGTACAAATTCATAAAATTGATTTTTATATTTTCATCAAATTTTCCCATGATTCCTGCTGGAATAGCTACAGGATATAAACTTTTAACCCAATAAAACATTTCGTTAGCAACTTTGCTTTTTCTACGAATGCGATTCTGTTTGTCCGACCAGCTTCTAATAATCTTAGAAGAACATTTGTGTACACTACAACAACACACAAACGCTAACTCAATTACTAAATAAAATACAAAGGCTGTTGTCAGTGCCGTCACCCCCAATAATATATCGCGGCTTTTAAACGCCACAGCTGACGCGCATGCACCTGCTAACATTAAAATGAATGCACCACTTAGCATTAATGCGGTTCCTGTTTTAGCCAGTGGCTGTACTATTGTTAGCACAATATGCAGCTCCCGATACAATCGAATTAACGAAACACTTGGAAAATAACCCAGTAGCATTTTTAAGATAAAGCTTTCGCTGAATCCAAGTTGAAATCCTAATATGACAATGGTGCGACCAGTTGTAGCAGTAAGCAATCCCATGTGCACACACAATATTGGGCGTAACATTGAAAACAGCTTGGAATACACGGTGTCAGCAGGAAGTATATGGGCCACATAGTAGTGCAAAAAGTCCATATCAGTCCAGTACATTAAAATGGACATAAATAAAACTGAGAATGTTATTCCGACCGAAACAGAAATAGACACAAGTCCCATAAGAAAATTTGAAGAGAACCGCCCTATTATTGTAACAGTAAGAATTCAAACTTATCGCAAATTTAACATTTAGTTTAAAACTATTCATAGCTTGAAAACTTACCAATACGCAACTGACCCAGCCAAATTTGTGCAATTTTGTAAGTCCAGTTTGTTGCCAAAATCAAACCGTCTACGTATAAGTAGCAAAATATATCAGTACATAGTAAAACAAAGATTAAAGCAGCCTGCAACATTGTAATTGCTGCTTTGAGTCTGGCCACTGCGACGTCGTTTTGTAAAGATGCATCCCATACCCAGGGCAACAGTGCTAACAAAAATGCCTTGTGAAGTATTATAATTTTGAAATAAAATGAGTTTGAATGTTTGGTAGGTTTGATAATCCACTTTTTCTCATTGTTCTTCCAGCAAACAGGAAAAGGAACAGTTATATTGTTAATACACTGGTGAATGTTGTTTGAAGTAAAAACAAGGTTCAAATTGGGAATTTGAGAAGCCATTGCTGGTGTAACGTCAAATACAATCACAATTGTATTAAATTCACTAAAATGTGAAGTTCTTGTATTGCTACAACTCCATGGATACTGGAATCTAACGTTGTTATCTATACACGCGTATGAAATTGAACTTTGTTGGACTATGCTTTTAAACAAGTTTTAAACGAACGTATTTAATGACATTGTCAAATCCAACTAATTGGGGTTGAACAGTACTAACAGAGCACTTCAAGGATATCTGGAACTTTGCATGGTCAAAAATAATCTGGAAAAATTGCACTGTTTAAATTTTCAGATATATTTTCAGGTCTTCCATGTTTAACCAGGTTATTTTTGAACATGCCAAATTCCAGATATCCTTGGTGAAGTTTTTCCTTTAGTACTTAGCATTCCCGATTAGTTGGATTTAGCATTGTCATTAATGTAGTGCGTTATGTTTTGACAAGGTAAAACACGAGGTTGTTTCGTATGACGTGCAACAACATTATAGTCATTACCAAATTTTAATGGTAAATGTTTTTGTTATAAAATTAGCTATATGTAGTATATGATATACGTGTATATGCATAGATGATATTTACATTTTTAAAGGGGAAAAAAGTTCTAGAGATAAATAATTACTTGTAGTCATGTGCCTCTAGTGTAATACATAACTAATCAATATAAAAATCACATCATCAATGACATGGTTGCTTTTTGCATCTCATTATTTGCATGGCAGCTGCTAGGTACTTCACTAAAGAAGTATTAACTGAAATTAGCTTCATGCACACCATATTAACTATACTGTCAAATAACAATACGATGGGTCGCATACAAGAAGCCGTAAATGCTTGGCAAAATAAAACCAAAAAAGCCCTAACTGCATCCCAAATGAAAAACAGAAAGGCCTTATATGCACACGAGCGGCCGACACAGAAAACCTTATCTGCAAAATACGAACTTTTAAGTTAATGTCTAAACTGACCCGTGCGGGGTTCGGTGAAGTCACCTTTACATAAAAGTCTTTACACTTTATTTAAACATTTTCAGACTTTTGTACCCTAATACAAAAGCGGTTTTACCATCATTCTCCCAAAAACCAGACAACAAAATGCTATTTCTTCTTTATTTTATCATTTCTACAAGATGAATGACAATGACAACAGCAGTGCGTCGTAATTTTGCACAAAAGATTTCTCCCACACACAATATCAGCACCTGAAGATGCAGACATCAAAATACAGGAAATTTTATGCTCTATTAATTCATTTAGGTATCGCAGTTTTCCCCAAAATTGCAGTTAAGGCCTTTTGCATGAAATTCTGGCGAGCACATAAGGCCTTTTTGACTTTAAATTCGCGTGCACTTAGGGATTTTTTGTATTTGTTTTTTCATGCACATACGGCCTTTTTTATGCAACCCATCGAATAGTATCTTGAACTTTTACAACCTCTGTCAACATATTGACAGACTGTTTATTTATAAGAAACAGTTTTTACTTGGACGCTTACACAAGCATCCAAAATACTACCTTACTTGTTATCAGTGATACAGAATCTTAAGAAATGGCTGAAGACGATTGTTGATGTAAACTGTCTCGAGTAGTATGATTATCAGCAGTAAACGCTAATATACCTCCGCAAATATATGTTGTTTGTTTCAAACCAACCCTATCACATTGGTCCATGTTATTTAAATGACAGGGTGAGCAGGGGTAAAATGCATTCATTTCTTAAAGAAAAGAAGGAACGCTACTGCTGCTGTCACTTTGTTCAGTGCGCATGAATGCAAGAGCAACAATTGGTAGCGGTAAGACATTGAGTTTGTTGTGGTCGTGGGAAAAACTGCTGTCTCAAAGCTCTGGCCACATGACAGCATAGCAACACCAGTCAAACCACAAACACCATCACGCACACAACACATCACAGATCAGGGGAACTGGCGGTGGGCATTTTTGCCATTTTTTACACTAAAAGGGTGTGAGAAGTGAAATAACTCTGCTAGTAAAGTTAAAATAAAAACGAAAAATACGGCCTTTTGGAAAGGGGTACAGGAAAAATACGCCTGATTCAACGGCTCCAAAAATATCTAAGGAGTCCGCAAATCCCAATAAAAAGGTAAATAGAATAAAGCCTACTAAATTTTCTTGATACTTAATAAATATCTATTATGTTTATATCTTAGAAAAATCAGCCATCATGCAGTGCTGCGTTTTCACTAGACGATCTTCCAGAACTGAGCGAAGGAGATAATGACCACTATACGGTCACCCATGATGAAGGTGAAATGGAGGAATCTCTTGATTTTGCAAACGCTGCGACTGTGGAGGCAAAAGGGACAGAGGAGATGGCAGAAACGTCCCCTGAGCTTATAGTAGAGAAAGATGAACTGCAACTTTTGGTTGATGAATTAAATTCTACCATGAACAAGGGGGAAAAGGTAACTAATGTACTAAACATTTTACTTTTTCACTTGCATTTTATTGAATATGCTATTGCATGCATTATATAATCTTAAAATTTGGGGGATGATTTTATTTCACACAGGCAAGCGCTACAGCGTCAGCCTATTTTAACCTGACTGACTTGCCTGACTTGGAAGCTGGCGACGGTGCCCAGGAGTCTCAACAAGAAGACGAGATTGGAAGCATTTATCAATCTGATTGGCGTGCCATCCACTGAAAAGGGAGGAAAAAGGAAGAAACTGTCCAGCTCTGCGACATTTAGCATGTCAGAGTTTCCGTAGATAACCCAAGAATTACCAATAAAAAAGAAAAAGAAAAAAGCAAAACATTTTAAACTAAACGAGATAGACCAGATTGTACGTTCCTGTTTACTAAACTAAACTAAAATGAAACTCGATTAATTTTTTACTTATTTTTTTAATTTTAGGGGCAAAAATATTGCAAGTCGGTGGTATTTACAATGTCAGTCGGCATGTTCAAACCCAACTTTTTGTTGGAAGGAAAACACGCAATGCCTTTTAAAATGTTCTCCTCGGAACAAGAGTGTGTGCCACCGCAAAAGTCAGGGGAAATTCAATGTCCATCCCCAATGGAACGTGGACCACAACTGTTGGAATGCAAACCTATACAAACCAGATGGCCGCCTCTCCAGGATACACTGAATCCTGAGAGCGCACATCCGCAACATTTGGAAATTACGCCCCAGTACCACTCGACCCACAAGATCCGCCACCACAAGAGCTAGAGGTACATAATAGTATCACAGGATAAAACCTCACAAATCAATAATTCAGCAAACTTTCTCAAATGTTTGAAACATTAATGTAATGTGGCTTAATTCAGGATGAACCATCCGAGCTGACACTCGTTTGCTCAGAAGAATCGGTGGTAGTAGTGAACAAAAAGGATCAGGAGGAAATTGACAAATACATTGTAAGCAATTGTCAATTAATTCAGTGATTATAAACAGATATGTTTATCAAAGGAATTTATTTAAATAATATTTCTAAATTCCGTGGGATGAGCTCAACTAGCTTGCACTCTTATGGCCGGAAGACTCCTTAAGCGATGACGAAAGTGTCGCGGTGACACGTGTGACGGAGTCCGCTACTGCTCACATTCGTGCGCTCCAAGTGGAACCCCCATCTCCAATTGCTGAAGAATCTGAAAGCGAAATCGAAGAGGACTTATGATCATGAATTGGAAGACAGTTTACAAAAGAAAATGTCGTACATGTCCGCCTATCAAAGCCGGAAATATAGCCGCCATTTTCCCCCTTTTTCTGTAAAAAGGAAACCATAATATTAATATTAAAATGCATACATGGAATAATAATTAGCTTTGCAGCAATAATGACAAACCTCGATATCGCATTAGTGGAGAGAGTCAATTCTGCAAAACAGCTTTGATGGTGGCCCGTACCGCAATCCACCTCTCCAGGGTCGCATTGGTCCTGGCGTAGGCACTCAGCATTTGTGTCTGTACTTTCGAATTGCAGCACAGGTTCCTGGATACCTGTTTGCAATATTAGATTGAAGCCAGGCAATTTCAAAATCAGTTAAATTTTTCAGCAAATTGCGCTTATAAATAGACGCAACTGTGCAAAGCGAACTACTATATTGAACAAGATGAAACTCGGCTCGCTTCTGCCCCTAAGAAATAAAATAAAACCAAAATGTGGTTGTTGAAAGGGAAGTGGATGGTACGGTGGATTCGATAAATTGCCGCATCGTCATCGTTTCCACTTCCTCATGACGGATGTCTGGCGAATCCTGACTAGCTGCCAGATTATTCAAACGCAAATCTCGGACCGTCAACCGAGTTTTCTGCAACGCTCTCTCAAAAGCAGCTATCCTCGGACCGTCAGGTGATGAAGGTACCTGGTGATAAGGTGACGGTGGGTAACGTACAATGTACCTGTTGTAACTGGATAGCATAAAATTCAGGAATCGCCTGTACAAACATGTATTGCCAAGAGTTTCCCCATATTTTTATCTATCAGAAAATATATACTGCATGGCTTATGTACTGTTTAGAAAAATTAATTGTCTTGAACCAGCATGAAAAATATTAAAAGTTTATATTTTCTTATCGCAACTTGGTCGTCAGAATCAAGTACAAATCGCACCGTTTTGTAAAGTACATGGACTAATTTTGATTCCACTTAATTCATTGCAATAATTTTGTTTACTAAAAAGGAACAAACAAATTTGTCAGAATATCATGGATTTGAATTATTTTTTGAAACTCACGTACAAGTACTTACAAAACATGAATTGTTGTAATACGTTTGACAAATAGCTGTTTCCTAGTTGGTAGAACTTCCTACTTGGGAAGTTTTCGTAAACTTATTACGATAATTTGTTTTCAACAAACTGGATAATATTTTTATTCCAATTACCAACTAAAGCTGGTAAACAAAGGATGTTGAAGTAAACGATCTAAGTCTGTCCATGCCGATACAAATAGGAACCTAATAGTGAAACCAAGTCACACTGATTTACTTTGTATTAAAATTAAGCCAATAATATCCAGTGAATAAACAATTTACTCAAAATAGTTTACTACCAATTAAATTTAAAGGAATAGAAAAACAAATAAACTGATGTTTGTAGCATAATTATGGCTTAAAAACAGTTTTCTGGAGTTTATTGTTTGCTGAAAGGGAAGGCATTACTAGTGGCAGTTGAGATTCTGGAAAATTTAGAAGCCAGGAAAGTATTTCTGGTGTGCCTATCAGTAATAACGTTTTATAGTTAACTCAAACATAAGATCTTCTTTGCTAATTGGCGATACTGCGTAAAGTTTTCATGGGCTTAGCCTTATTACCTTAGGAATCAAAATGATAACGAAGCAGCATTCTGTAGCAATTAAGCTACAGCAACACATTTTCCCTTATTTACCCCCAACATTAGTTTACTGGAATAAAACACATACCAGGCTAGAGATAACCAGTCCAAAGCAAAAACTATTACCATGGAGCTTTCTAATTTTGTTGGTTGGGCTATATGGAGTAGCTCACATAACTATATTCTTGTACAGTATTTTAAACGAAACCAACTTTGACACATTACACTTAGTTACAGTTTTTGCTAGTGGAATCCTGTTAAGTTCAATATTCTCGTTATCAATTATATTTAAGCAGGATATGCAAGCGTATATTGAAGCATTTAACGAAGCAATCAAACTAGAGCATGCTCTACACCAAACATACAACAAATTGCCATGCTTTGAAAAAGCTACTACTGATACAGGCTCAGCAACGATTTTGCTAATAGCAACAATTGCTACTGCATTCATGCCATTTGTTATAACACCGGCGTTTATATTTCTGGAATTCGATCCACCTTGTTTTTTCCTAGAATTATTAAACCATAATAAAGCCTACATTCAATCAAAAAATGGAATAAATTGCGTAGTAATTTTAAGAATAGTTATGTGCTTTCTAGTAAGTGCCGAGTCAGCACGTGAAATATTAAATACACTAACGGTTGCAGTATGCTTTGGCGATGCTGCAATATCAATTGGAACAATGGCAAAATATTGCATAAATAGTACTGTCGTGTTTAAGCAAATGTACAATTGTGGTACATTAATATTTCGAATATACGAGTCAATTTTGCAGATAAGTTTGTATTTATTTACAAACATTCCATTTTGGGGAATAGTGGGTTGTCTCTGTATTTGTATTAATGGTTATGGAATTGTAAGCATGTTTATATATTACGTTAGCAGTGCGCTAGCTGCTGTTCTTATGATTTATGTTATTCTGCTACTTCCCAAATTTGCACAGGTGGCAACTTTAATTTCAGAAATTTTAGATAAGCACAAAAGAATGGCGAGACAATATTGGGTTGCAACGAAAACAAGAAAAAGTAAAGTTGAAATGAAAGCAGTGGCTGCACTAGCACAGATTAAGTTTAAGTTTGGTGTTTTCTTCTATATAGATAAGGACTTTATGATTGAGTTTTGGAGCAGATTGTTTGAGCGCGTAGCTGATGCAATTTTAGTGTTTGACTTTACATAAAATGTATTACTAACTTACTATTAGTGAAATCATTTCACTGAAATGTGACTTAATATTTACAACTTACGCACTTGGTTTATTTTATTCTGGTTGCTTTCGTTCACTGAAATACCACTTCAAGGAAACTTATCTAGTAAACCATAACCACATAACTTTATTTTAACTTTCTTAATGCTCTATATTACATTCTAAAATAGCCCAGGATTTTGTCATTTTGGCTTAGCATACACAATAACACTGAAGACTAACAAACGTTTCCAATTTAAAGCTAAATGCAATCTCTGCTAAATTCAATTCAATAGTACAAAATTATAAAAATGAAAACAAAATTTAATATTGAACAAAAAGCAATTATTCTAATCCTTTTGTACGCCGGTGTCAATAGCAATATTGCATTTTCTGAAAAGGTTTCAAACATTACACTAGAGTACATTTCTGACAGATTCTCTGACGAACATATTTCCGTGGAAAACAATCAAGCATTACTATTTTATTATCCAGATCTTTTAAAAGCAAACATAAAGTTACGATGCAAAGCCGAGTTTCCTTTACAATGGAACTTTAATGGTTATATCTTCCCACCAGACCAACTTTTTATATTTCATCCTCAAAGAGTTGTGGCACAAAAGCTGTTTGTAATTTCAGCAGCAATGTATTTTAATACATTACCTTTAAATATATCCAGATTTGGCGCTTCCGCCGAAATATCTTGTGAAAGTGTTAAAAGTAAACATTTAAAAAGGAGCATTTTTCTCTTCGGACATGGAAACCAAAGCAACACGCTAATTTCACCAAAGGAGAAAACGTTAGAAAATACAATGCTCATTCCTTGCAAATCCAAAGACCCGTATACTCCAGTAAGATTGTACCAAAAGCACGCCAATGTAAGAATTCAAAATTAAATAAATATACTCCCTGCAAATTATATTTTTACTATGAACTTTATTGTTTTTTACCACCAACAGAATACCAAAACTTCATATACACATTCCGATATTGTTTATTCTCCGCTAAAAGGCTTTGTTTCTACACAATATCTTAACGGAACGTTTATTTGTCAACAAGAAAATTTTACTGAAACAGTTAACGCCACAGTAAACACTTTATTCGACATCAGCCCAGTACTAGAAACTATAACGGTATTTTCCGAGGATACAATTACTTTAAAATGTGAATCCAAACTAGCTCAACAAATGGAAATTATATTGAACGAAACACATGAAAATTTTGAAATATCTGTTCAAAACAATACGTATGGTACTGTACTTTCGATAAGGTGTAAACGTACATACTATCAAAATCTACGGTATGATCCTATTTTACGCGGAAAAGCAATTTGTAAAAACGGTTTACAAGCCACAGTAAAAATTTGGTCATTTGAATTTGTGGAAACTCCACAATTTGAAATTGATAGTAGGGGAGTAGCCTGTGTATCGCGAATTAGCCCAGATGGCCTGCAAACGGTTAAATGTGACAGCACAATAGAGTGCAATATTGCAAGGAGGTGCTTGGAGGACGAATCTTTGTGTAAAACGGACTTTGCAAGATTTCAACAACACTCTGAAACCGCAGGTGGTGCTCTTTTGTTAGAAAAGGGCTTGGTTAGAACGTTTATTCCGTTTTCTCATTTTAATGGAATTGCTCATTGTAAAGTAAAAGGATTGGCAAAAACGTGGGAGTTTTTTGCCACGTTATCACTAAAATATAGGAGATGTAAGCTTATTACTATTTCTATTATGAATATAGCTAAATTTTCAAAATTATTTAAAATCGCAAATATTTTGGTTAACAGATAGTTCTTGGATGCAAGCACAAAAAAGCGAGCTTATTAAGATAAACGAAGCCGCCTCTCTGCTCTACACAAACGATACACACGAATTCTTTTGTATGTCTGTAATATATCATTTTACCGAACAATTGGAATTTGAGATTGAATATGAAAATGGTAGTAGGCAAATTTTGGAGGATAATGCAGACACTGTAAATATATCTCGACATCATCGGAGTTATTCGCACGATCAAGTAATTGAAGGACTGAATATGGTTGGAATTTTGAACATTAAGTTGGAAGTTGGTGTAACGGCAATACATTGCTTAGCATTATGGTGGAATTCTACGGGGGATATTAGAGCTTCTCGTTATTTTGAAACTAGAAGTATAAATATGAAAAGTATACAAAATTATATTTCAAAAATATGTTTTTCACTGCTTGCATGTATTTATAGGTACTCATCCACCCAATATTTATCAGAAAAGGGATTATACAGAAACGCAAGTGTTTTACTTTGACAAGGAAAACCAGCGTTTATCTTGCCATGCAAGTGGAGAACCACAACCAGTGTATGAGTGGTATTTTGAGAATAACAATACATTGGAAATTTTTCCCCTGCTGAAAACTAGTATTGGCTCAAATGGTGAGAGGTTTTTGGAGTTTCCCAAGCTGAATTCCACATCCGGGTCTAAATATCGAGGCATTTATAAGTGCATTGTAAGGAATAATCTTGGTGAAGATACGCAAATATATAGCGTGGATTTTGCAAGTATGGTTAAAAGTTTTGCTAATTCTTAATAATTACGTAACAATTTTTTAAATTAAGGGAAAACCTTATTTATAAATTAATTTTTATTTAGATGAACCAACCACTGCAAATGCTAAAGTGAATTTAGCGATTGGGGTTTCCCTTACAGTTGTACTAGTTATAGTAAGCACGGTTCTAATAATTCTGGCAAGAAGATACAAGCAAGCCAAAAAATTAGTTAGAAACTTGACAGTGGCGGAAATTAATGAGTTCTTTGAAGGGCGACCAGAACTTTTAGCAAATGCAACACGTAGCAATGCTGAGCTTGTAGACTTTTTGCCGTACAATACCAACTATGAAATTCCTCTAAGTGACCTAAACATAGGTACATATATAATATATTTTGAACTTGACAAAGTTTAATTAAATTTGACAAAGCCTTGCAATATATAAATGGCTGTCTGCAGATATGTCCAATATACTAGGCTCAGGCAATTTTGCTCACGTAGTTGCCGGTTACATTGTGTCAAAAGCACTAAATGTGGCCGTTAAGATATCAAAGCCTGCTGCGGATATAACATTTTTCAAAAGCCTTTTATCTGAAGTAAAAATTCATATTTACATTGGAACTCATGAAAATATAGTGTCGCTTGTTGGCGTATGCACGGAGAGCATTGAAACCTGTAAGCATTATGCCGTACAAAATATGAACTATTACATCTAATCAGACAGGTGTGTGTAACACTTATAAATTTAAATAATAGGTTCAATTTATATTGCTCTTGAATTATGCACTCTGGGAAGCCTACAGGCGTATTTGAGGAAAGGCAGACCAAGTTTTAATAACGACAGGAAAAATTTGTAAGGATTTGTTATTGAAAATATAAACTTACACATTAAAAAATATTTTTATTTGTATTTATGGAGCAGATCTCTACATAGTGAGCTCCAATTGACCATACTAGATTTAATAAGATTCAGTGCACAAATTGCGCATGGAATGGAGTATTTAGCGTTCAAATCAGTACCTAGTTTATACAAGAATTTAAATACGCTAGATTAAGAATTTTAAAACATAAACATGCACTTTTGTTAATAGGTAGTACACGCTGATCTAGCCACACGAAATGTACTATTAACTGCAGACAAAACCGCAAAAATATCTGATTTTGGGCTAAGCAGAAGACTGTATGAAAGCATAAATTACACTAAAAAGTCAAAGGTAGTAATTTTATTTTGAGGTTTAGAGTATTTGTTAAAAAGCAGAAGATTAAATATTGTTAATTTTTTAGTCTCCATTACCCTGGCGCTGGATGGCCTTAGAATCTCTCACAACGCTAACGTTTTCTACACAATCAGACGTATGGGCATATGGAGCTACACTTTATGAAATATTTTCTTTGGGAGACGTTCCCTTTCCAAATGAAAGCTGGAGCAATGAGTTTGTGCAACGGTTGGCAAGTGGAATGAGAATGGGAAGACCAGAGTACAGTACGCCAGAGATGTAAGATATTACATAATTGTTTCGTAATCTTAAACAGAAATTAAGTAAGAAGAATTTCATTTAAAGATACTCAAAGATTGTAGCATGTTGGGAAAGAGAGCCTGATATGCGTCCGGAATTTACAACGCTACGCGAATATTTTGACTTTCTTTTGATAAATCATGCAAGGATGCTGCCACATGCGCACAGTCAAATTCCGTGTTCAAGTGAAGCCACAGTAGAGCTTCAAATCTGTGAAAACGCAAGAGAAAGTTGTCAAAATTCAGGAACTTTATATGTAAATATGTAATCCAAATAAGAATATTTATCAATAATAAAATATCTGCTACTGAAGAAGAAATATTATTGTTAGAAACTCAACGCACTTTACATCTGATTTGCTTGTATTATTTTTTGTTGCCTATTATATGTTAGTTGCTGGTATTTCAAAAAATGAACAAATAAGGGTAGTACAGTACTGCAGAAATAGAACCGCAGAATAAGAAGCTGTGACGTTACAAGATCACTTTTCTTTAGGAAAAATGGAGGTGGAATTTTCTTCCATAGATATTATGAACATTATATGAATCGACAAGATTAACTGTACAAAACCAGAATAAGTAGTTATGTAATATTCCAAAATTTGGCTTTGATATATTCTAAACTATCATGTATCTCCCACTCCAAAATTTGTTGATCGAAAGGAAACCTACTATAGTTGAACCGACAATGGCTACTAACGCTCAGTTTTGTAGCTCTTATCAGAACCTTTGTTTCCTCAAAATTACAGCGTTGTTAGTTACAGAACCTGTGTCGTAAACTATAATCATTAGTTACTTTTCAGTTCTTACGATAACGTGACTGATTGATTCGTCATTCTCCTAAAACGCTAGTCTAGTGCCTGGAAATAGCATTTATTCTTCATTTACTCAAGTTGCCCACAATTAAAGTACTTAAACCTTGACAATTTCACCTGTTTTCCCTCCAAAACCTCAACAACCTGAACGCCTCCAAGAGATACTTGAAATTCAATCTTATATTTTAATATGTATTGTCTTATTTAAATTTTCATGTCATTTCTAATTTAAAATACGAACTTGTGCAAAAAGAAATATTAAAGACGCTTTTTAGGGATAGTTTATTTTTCGGGCCACCGTCTCTCTTTCAAAAACAGGAAATTTATTTCTGCTCCACTTTATTAAGTATCACAAATACTTGATAAATCATTAGCTACAGGAGTGATTAAGAATTGAAGATGGGTTGAAGCGAAACCGAATTGTAACTAAACTGAGCTTAATTATCGTTGACAATGACAAAAATACAAAAGGACAGGAAAATGTTTTAACAATCAGCAATATAATAAAAATCATACGACTCTGTTAGTTAATATGTATTTGGCGAAACTGCATAACTTTAAATATGAATAATTTCATAGTATTTACTAAATTGTCAAGGAAAAATATGTTTATGAACCATGCTTATTATTAAGTATTTGTAGAGTTAAAAGAATAAGCTTTGAAAACTGTTTTCAATTATAAAAGCTAACAAACTTGCTGCAACAATAATACCATACCATCTGAGAGCCACGGAAATGTTCAGCAAGCCTAATGGTTCGGCATCGATGCCTTTTATGTACTCCATTTTAATTTCATGATGCTTTACTTGCTCCCCAGTAGAAGTTTGTTTTATCAAATTTTCCTGCCGTTTAATATAGTTATAGGCATAAGTATACAAGTTGATACGCCTTGCTATAGTTTCTTCTGAAAGTGCTGTTTCTAGTTGGTACATAACAGCATTTGTTAAATATATTTGTCGAAAATGGGAGTAAATTCCGCTACTTAAAATACGTCCAACCACGCTCAGCAAACGATGGGAAGTTGCAGACTCACGTAACACAAACCACATTACACTATATGTGGAATATGGTTTGTCGTCATTGTCGTAATACCTGTATTGCGAATTTCCAAGAAAGCTAATCTTGTTTCTAAAATTAGCGTCAGAACCTACTTCTGCATCAGGATACACATAGAGTATATTTTGCTTTCCGAATGTTACGTCTGTTTTGCAAAGGTTTTTCGTCATTTCCTCTGTGATCTCACTTGCTGGGCAAGCTAAATATATTTCAGTAGGATAGCCAGTAACAAGTGACTTTTCATCTTCATCTTGAACCCAATATACAAGAGACCTTATCAAGTTTAATTTTGTAAGGCTTTGTTCATTGTCGACAGAATTGTATTGATCCAGTAGCGCCAGTGTGCTGTTTGAAGAACAAATTATACCACTTTTGTACTCAGCTAATCCAAGTAAAATTTCATTTAAAGCGTCAGGCATGTTTAGTGGATCTGGTTCCAATATCATATCAGTGACAACTGTAGATGTGTATAAATTTCGCATTTGCACAGCTAATAAAAGCCATACCAAAACTACTACTGATTTTGTTTGCAGATGACTACCATCGTCTCCTTGTTCTAAAAACGTTGCTAGTGGCCACTGAATCGCATTAATTTTACACATGTCAGTGGTAACTATCAGATTGACAGATATGCATAAATACAAACCAAAGTAAAGCAACCACGTCTGGTAGTCGAATGGTGAAAAGATTGATGCAAAATACGTTGAGTCCATATATCTGTTCCGTTTTATAATGGTAACATATCTTACACCATCTCTTGAGCTGGAAAAAATGTACGGGGCAACGTGATCTTGCTCGATCCAAGTTGTAATGTCACGAGAAATTTGCTGACGATGAAAAAATGCAAAATAGTTCAACGCAACCAGGGAGCAGTTTAGATATTTTGGAGAATTGATAAAGTTGCAAACATCGCTGAATAACTATTTGATGTTGCGTGTTCGAATTTTGAAAATCTTTTATGATGATTTTCAAACATTGCAAAGACCATTTGGAGATTTAACGTTGTAAATCGTTTTACAGGAACTAGCTTCATTTGCATACAGGGTAAAACTAAACCTGTGTACATGCTGGTATATACCAAAGGCTTAGAAACATCTATGGTTCCAACATATATGCCACTTTTTTTGTTAAATTCAATAAATATCGTCATGAAGCTAAAGCTAAAATGTACCCAAATAGGTGTCGACATAGGAGCAGGTTGTGGTGCAATTCCATAAACGTCCGTCAACGGCCATTTTATGCTGTTTAGTCCCAAGCGAATGTTGTACTCCGTTGGGCTAAAAAACACTTCGTTTGTTCGTGTGTTTAAGGTAAGAAAACGAACGAGACATGCGTGCTGGTGTTTTTGGCGATATAATGTTTTAGACATAACAAAATAGTTTATAGAGTCGCTAAGATTTTTGAAGTATAAATAAAAACGTTTCGCATTTTTTAAAAAAGGTACAATCTTTATAAATTTATCAGCATTTGTGTTTAGGCATACACAAGGAAAAACATTTTGGCATTGATCCAAATGCTTGTCTTGCAATGGCAGCGTGGTTTTAGTACGAGGCCATTTAAAAAACGTTTTGAAAGCCGAAAAGTCAAATTGAACTGTGCAGCTTCTCAGCACAATATTTGAAATAGTAAACTCTTGTTGCAGACTCACGGAGATAAACTTAATAATCAGTAAGTATCGATATAATTTTAGTCTAAAATGTTTCTTCATTTTGTAAGTCTTGGTGCAGAGTGCGACTAACTAGTCAAGAATATTTTTTGAACTTATTTTATCTTCTCAGAAACATTATTTGGCTATGTGAGCTATACGTCCCAATATGACAATTACCATTTTCATACATAATGCTAGATAAAGCGTTTTCTAAAGTGTAGTGATAATTTAATGGCTTCTTGTATTAATGATTCTTGAAACGCTTGTTGCTGACATACATTTTAACCACATTTTAAATCTGTCAAAAACATTTATCTTACCACGCGTCATTAATGTAGGTAACTAATGATCTTGGTTCATTGTAAATTCACTACTGCTGTATGTTTCTATATTGAGCGCTTTTATATAGGTTAGTCAGTCACCTGTTTTTGAACAATATCTAAAACGATTTAGAAAGACAGAGTGTCTCCAACTGACAAGTGAACAAATTTATTTTACTGACGAATAGGTATTCTTCAATTGAAACACCTGTACTTGGAACTAAACACTTTTTAAAATTTGACATGTCAAAGTGGTTTTGCTTTTACAATTTTAGGCTAAGTATTAAACTATTTTTCAATTAAATTGTTTTTGCTTATAATACAAATTTTCGGAAAAACTTAATGTTAGTGATGTAATATTTTTCGATCATATTTGCTTATTTTATATGTTTATTAGATTTTATTATATCATTTTCAAATAAATCTTCTATCACAATATACTTACCAACCTCTACTAACTAGAGAATTTGCATGCAAGCAAGGATGAAGTGTCAAAATTTTTTATTTACAGTATCTAGTGTCTACTGTCCTTTGATATACAATGTTTACGCAAGGTCAAAAGAGTATTGTTACTTAATTACCCGTAGACAATTTGCGATACAAAATCATCAAAGATATTGAATTTGATTTAAAAAATCTAGTTACGTAAAAGTCGTTAAAATAATTCAATAACTCCACAAGATTAGCAAGTGACAGATCATAGTCAAGAACAATTATCAAATATTTCTACTAAAACAGTTGATATTGAATATCATTTCCCTTTTGCAACAGCAGAACTATGAGGATTGGCACATTGTAGAGTCATTTCATTGCAAACAATTTATCGCGTGGAAACTTCATCGCAGGAAAAATGTATTTTTTACACTTGGGTCTCAAAAATTGGCGGTTGTTACTTTGGGGATATTTACGGGCCACGGGTATGTATCTATCCTCTTTGTTGTTCTTTTTTGGGTTTTACTATAGTGTAAAAACGGTTTAGTAACGTTTTTCGATACTACATTCTAATTGCAATTCCCAATTATTACAAAAATGAAGTTTTTCATCTTTTGAATACTTCTACCTTGTTCTATTTACTTTTCTGTAGGTTCCTAACTTATTCCATTAAAAATGCACGACACATAGTTAGAACATATTATATGTATTTTTTTCAAAGCTCTTGAAAGGTAATTTTGCTAATGATCTGCTTCAGGTACTTTTGGATACTCAATTTGTCAAAATCATAAATATTAATTTCTGTTTGGCCAACGGTAAGTAAAAAAGGACTTCCACATAGTTATGGTCCCTGGCATAGTAGCTTGCTGCTTTCTTATTTTTCCATGGCATCTAACTTTGCATTTACAAACTTTCACACACCACAACTTGCAACGATGACCATATCCTTTAACTATTGCAAAAAATTTCTTCCCTGCAGCAATCAAAACTTGCCTGATTTCAAAGCTAAAGCAAATTAAACTTCCAGCAATTCCCCCTAGTAGCAACACAAATATTACAATAATATTCCCACTAAGTCTGGCAGCAGTTGGGGGCAATGTTTCCACATCACCTGAGAAATTTCTTCCTCCAAGCAACTCAGACCACCATTCTGTAATTCCAGACTGATGAAGTACAGACAATCTATAAATATTCTGTGGTGACACGTAGTCCCACATCTCAGCATAAAAGATAATTTTACTATATGCTTCTTTACTAACAGACAAATACCGTACTCCAGACCTTCTAAGTTTTTTCATGTACTGTTGTATTAAAAAGCTTGGTAGAATCACAGCAGATTTTTTGCATGCCGTCAGGCTTTCTCTAAAACCTTTTTCTTCAATTTCCCTTAGGCGCTTTTTTATATGCTTAGAAAATCCGTAATCCTTCCTTAAGTCCTTTCTTAAATCTATTGATATATACTTGCCTATTACCAACACATACATCATGTCGAGAAAGTCCTGTACAAATTTTACATGCCCTTTGTAAAATCTTGCAGTTTCATATACCTTTTTAGGTAGCATCTCCCACTCCCTCCATAGTATTGTAAAAGCTTCAGTTTCCGCTTGAAAACCCAGAGTTGTGCGCATTTTGTATCCAAATCCAGAATTCGATATATTTGAGTTAGGTTGGCCAGTGAGACTGTACTTATAGAATACGTCTTTCCTATAATTATAAAAAACATACCAAAAGTGTCGTAACGTAAAAACTACATTGCCAATTCTCGAGTAAACTGTAAAATTTTCGCGATAAATGTCGTCAAAATATTCATAAAGAACTGGACTTCTTGGTGTGATCATATTGTATACATTACTATTCTTATACGCATTGCAGAGCACAATGGCGCTTAACAAAATGCTTGCAATAATTATACGTAAAGGCGTTTTCTTAAGCCGTCCTAGTGGAAAGGGGTCACCTTGCTCTAAACTAATTTTAACAAAGATGATTAAGTTATAGAATCTTGTTTTCATAGCCTTCCTGTCAGAGTAGGGAAATCTAGAGCTGCCAATAATAAGTCCCAGTGTTATCCAAGCTATTACTATACAAACCCAAACTGGAGCCTGAAATATGCTAACCAACTCCCCAAACACAAAGGACGTTAGTCCTTTTTGACCACAGCTAATAAACTGAAGTCTTAAATCCTTAGCTTCCATTTCAAAGATGAACTCTTGTCTGGCTGATAGGATACCAGAAGTGCGGTATCCAAAAACCCACTTATGAGCAAATACAAATCCAATGTTTTCGTTTGGACGAAATTTGCCGTTCTGGCAAACATGGTTTCCCTTGTAGTTGTAGTTTCTAAAGGTATAGTTTTTCATAAAATCTTGAAGTAGCATTACCACAGTATATGCAAATCGATTAGTGGCATCTTTTTGCTGGTTTATAACTTGGTATCTAGTAAGTAAAATTGATTGCAAATTACACTGAGCAAAAGCTTTTTCAACGTTGTCAACGATATGATATCCCTGAAATGTAGAACCTTCTTCCCAATGTATGTTGTCATAGGGTAAAACCGAAGCAACATTTAGCAAATGTTTCATGGCTTGCTGAACTGAAGAACCTGGAATATGTCTGTTATACAAAAGTTTCAGCTGCAAATTGTCCTTGCATTTCGTGCACGCTTGTAAAAGCTTTATATCTGAAACGTGAATGGAATTGCTTGATATTTTGGTAACCAAATAAACTCCTTGTGAATAGGGAATGTCCGACCACGAATCGAACCGAAATAGATTTTTGTTTCTGTCTAAATCTACAATTGAGTACATCCATTCTGTATATTCAGAAGTTTGATTCTCTCTTTCAATTAAAATATGAAATAGCATTGCAGTCTTGCTTACAGCTTCAGGATACTCTGACGTAAAAACATAACTAAAAGGGTATACTCTGTTATTTTTAGTTTGAAAATAATCCGGCAGAAATATTGTGATTTGTAGAACGTTGTACCAAGGCTTAAAATGCCCTAGTCGTGTGCAAATATCAAGTGCTAGAATACTTTTGAAATAAACGTGCGGATTATCTTTACTGTAAAAACGATACCATGCTTGTGCAAGTTGATTAGGGATTTTACATTCTGTTATATTAACTCCATTCCAACTGATTTGAAAATTTCGTGGTGCCCATTGAGGAACATTTCTCATACACAGATGAAGCTTGGGATGTTTGACTATTACGGGTAGAGTCATTGGTTTGAGATTTGCATTTTCAAAATTGTGAATTATAATTAAACTGTTATTGTTATTTAGTGAGGTTATAATTTCATTCAGTTGGTTGATGGGCTGCGTATTTGGGTATTTTTTGTACCAAGGTAAATATGCACTTTTCAGCGTTTCTTGCACAATGGGTTTTTCTTGTGGAAGATAAAAGCAATTCACGACAACACTGAATAGCTCAATGAAATACACAACACTTGCAATTATACTTTTCATTTTGTATGCCTTTTAAAGATAAATTTCAGCTATTAGTACGCACACTATAGTATAGCGCGCAAAATTTATATAATAGTTTAACTAAAGTGACATATGTTTGAACTGGTAGGTTCAGAAGGATTTACACTGTACAATTATTTGGTTTAGGAAAATTAGAAATCTTTTGAACTTATGAAGTTAATCCATGTTCTATGCTTCCACTATAGCAAAAAATTTCGTTAATCGGACAAATTAAACAAATATGATTTTGCGCATTGTTGCTTGGTTATATATGTTTTAAAACCAAATTGTATTCTTCGATATTTTTGTGATATCATGTGCGTGTGTTGGTTAATTCAAGTAAGAAATGCTTTACATGGCAAAATATAAAATATAATGGAATATATTAGAAATTTCTGGCTCCATACAACAGAAGTGTATTAGTTTTAATGTACAAGAAGATATATTATGTTGCTTCAATAAGCGGTAGCGCATTACACAAAAGACTTGTCGTATTCAACCCACGCAGACGACAAGATTAGCATTCAGTATGTACTATATATTTTCCAACATTGAGAAACTTAATTATGTTACGAGGGCAGTTTAAGGTACTTTTTAAAACTTAATTTGTTTAAAAACAACTACCAGTGAAAAATAACATTCATGGTAAACCATTGAAGGGTGCTAACTGCTGATGGCTATAGGAATGTAAAACGGGCCAAAGAGAACATAAACTTAGTATTTCCCTGATTTTGAATCTATTTGTTTTGTTTGGTCCCTATTGGTTTGGCATAGACGTCATTTGCCTACTTTATAGTCTGTATACCTGGTTTACAGCCCATTTGCTTGGTATAAAACAAAAATCTGAATTTTTAAGTTTTTAACAATAATGGTTTAACAATTGCGAAAAACGTTACCAGTCTATGGCAAACCATTAAAAATGCTTGCTGCGAAGGAAGCTCTTTTTTAATATATCATAATCAAACTCACTTGAAAAGATATCTAATACAGAAACTTAGCTTTTCCCCCTCTATTTAGCGCAATTAAAGTCTATTTATTTAGCTTAGTTAAGAGCCCTCATAGCCTGGTTTATAGCACATATATGCTGGTTTAGAGGCGGACAAATGGACACCGATATGCTAAATAGCTCTCCTGCAGAAGAAGCAGCGAGCTAGTAAGCTTCAAACAGACGGAAAGATAGGTAGACAGACAACAATACCTGTAGTAGCTCTCTTGTCTCTTGTCTCTCTTAATAATGTTAAAATTCTTTATGTCTAACATGACCAAATTGCAGCATATTGTCCAACACTTATTTGGAAAATTTAATTCTGCTAAGAGGTCAGTTTAAGGTACTTTTTAAAACTTAATTTGTCTAATAGCAACTTCTGCTTCTACAAGAAATATTTTTATTTTTTGCTTTTAATGACTTAATTTATGCATTTTTTCATATTTTTCACAATAATAATTTTACCTTCGGGCAATAAATTATATTTGGAACTATACAGGAATGTTAAACAGGTTTAAACGAAGATTACATATATGTTATGGTAAATTACAAAACAAAAGTATTCAGCTTCTGTATTACAGCGTTGACTTGCCATCCCATAGTTGAATTAACAAATGCGTACACTTCCATTACAAGTTTTTTTAGTTTATTGAAATATATTTTATTTAACAGAGTTTTGATATAAAACTGAAACACCTCTTGTAACCTTGTGACATGGTTATGGGACCCATTCCAAATTGAATTTTTATCAATATACGGACTTGAGGTTTTTTTTTCTGGACTGTTGTAGCTTCTTTCATCACAAAATTACGAAAATGTTGTGCGATGTGAGAAAGTGTTTAGATAATATATTAGAGAATTAAACCCAACTTATGTAATTATGCTAATCTAGAATACGTTGACATTAATTCTACATCTATACAAGTTGTTACAACCTTATATCGTGAACTTCTGGAGTGTTGAGTGCTTTTGCTATCTCTGTTCCTGGTGAACATTGGGTATAATGAAATTGCTGTCTGTACATAATCAAATTGCACTAGCATATTTTATTTTGCAAAACACGTTTGCTCCGTTTGCATTAATTAAAAGCTTCCTTGTTTTCTACTGATGTACAATCAACATTTCTTATAGCTTGGTTGTGTGTTCGTTCCAATTTTTTATCAATGTGTAGACTTAACATTTCATTAGCGTTATACTTTAGCATTAGACTCTTGAAAATTCACCATTACAAACTCATACAGAAAAGTTATACTAGTTCAAAGATAAAATATCAGGAAATTGTGAGCACCGTTTCTGCTATAAACCTTGAATATGCTTGTCGTAATATTACATTTGTCCATGTTCTTTTAAATTTATTACGTGAACTTACGTCAAAAGCGCCTTTAGTATCTATATTAGTGCTGATTTTGTTAAAACGTAATTGTGCGTAATTTTAATGTCGTGTTTGCATAACCAAATTGCAAGTGCATATTTAATTTAAGAATCCACACTCGCACAAACATTTTAATTACTTGAATCTTGATATAGAGCTGAATCTTTTGTTGTAAGGTGAGTAAAGTCTGAATTCCAATTTTCACCAATATATACAGCCATGGAAATTTACAGCACACCTTGATGCTATTAAACTTCTATATTTGTCTTGCGTTTTCATCTACACATACTACTTAAATTAGGGTACCGAGTCTTTCAGGAATGAAAGGAAAAAAGTCTTTCATTCCTTTCATTACCCCTTCATTCACTGAAAGGAAAGGAATGACATTTTTCCAAACCGATAATGAAAGGAAAGGAATGAGATGGAAGCCTGAAAGGAATGGAAATGAAATGAAAGACTTGAAAGGAATCCGTTCCTTTCAAATGTAAAATTATGCAAATTATTTAAATTGTTCGAAAACAACTCAAACAATTACAAGTTGATAAATATATCCAATAAATGTAATTATTTAACAAACACTTACGCAGTTTGTCGAATAGTTAACTCCGTGTAATATTATTGCTTGTATTATTTTCAGTCATGATGGAAATTGAAACCAATTCAATTAAAGCGTATAATTGTTGATTCAACTTGTTTTGATTACAATGTACTGAGTTTTACTATGACTTTTAATGTTTCAAACCAATTTTTATCGTAAATGGAAAATTATACATGTTGAAGGACATTTATCATTCCATTTCATTCCTTTCATTCACCTGAAAGGAATGAAAGGAATGACACTTTTCAAAATCTGAAAGACTTTGAAAGACATCGTTCCTTTCGAAAGACTTTGAATGAAAGGAATGACAATAATGAAAGACTTTGAAAGACTCCGGACCCTAATTTAAATCTATTATACCATTTATGTATACTTTAAATTATTTTGCTAATACCACTAAGATATTATTTATTGTTGTTTCTACATCATTCTACAACCCACGCAACAACTCCGTGGTCGTATTTTCTAGTAAAATACATTTTAATTAATAGGTTACAGATATAGTTTTGAACATGGCAATGGTAAGGCAGGTTGCTTAAGGCGTTTTCTTAAACTAGAATATTTATCAGCATACTCATTATATTATGCTGACAGTGTCAGTCAGACACTTTTCATTTACCTGGCTATCTTGACTTGTAATTTCATCATCACATAATCATACAGAAACGTTGTTCAGGTTACACAAGCGTAAGAACAGACTACCTGAAAAAGCCACCCACCTAAATGCGGTAAAGTCCCAATATGCTTATCATAATGCTAAGTCTACATTCATAGAATTAAACTGATTACGCCTACATACTTCTGAAACATCCACGCTTCTTAATATTAAAAGCCAAGTAAAATTTATTCTAGAATAATTTATAGCTCATTTATTCATAAATACCTCTGGCTTAGGTAAAATTCCATACAGTAAGTAGCGAAAGGTGTGAAAAACAAGAGCTTGACTCCACAATTGCATAATACTTGAATTGCACGTGGAGTAAGGTTTTACCAACAATAACTTAAAACACACCTCTGTGCTGTTTAGCTTGCTGTGGATAAGTTTGTATTTTTCCTAGCTGTTTTTAATTTCTCGCTTCCATTTAAATCTAGAACACTTCTAGTTAAACTACGTGGATGTTTTAGAACTTAACGCGAGGTACCTATTTAAAATGGAAACTTCAGGAAATTTTCAACAACGCTACTGGAACCGGGCAACAGTAAAATCCCTCCTCCAGCTGCAGGTTTATCTTACCAAATTTATTCCTGGCTACTTCAACATCTTTCAAGCAAGCAATCTACCGGAT
The DNA here is from genome assembly GCA_029691765.1 of Entomobrya proxima. NCBI lineage: Eukaryota > Metazoa > Arthropoda > Collembola > Entomobryomorpha > Entomobryidae > Entomobrya > Entomobrya proxima. The sequence continues at coordinate 47,509,074 of CM056168.1, read as the reverse complement.
CAAATTATATCTCAAAACGCCTCGCCAATATTTCTCCGTGTTTTTCACTACTTTTTTAATTTTATTTTCGTTACAAAATATTGCATTATGTACAAATTTGTTTCCGAAGGTAGTTTGGTTTTAACTGGGGAACAAATTATAAACCATGGATTTCGAACTGCTGCCTTTTACCTGGAATGGTTGGTGATCCCATTTGTTCGTAGTCGAGGCGAGGAAATGGTTACTTTGGTAAATAGTCTGTACCAAATACCTAAAGTTGCTTCATCCCCAATTATTAAAGCTTTTATGTATTTAGTTATAATTATACTTTGGGGACTATCCTCTGCATATGCTGTACTTGTGCTTGTATCCAAGCACGATTCCATATCTAAATTGCTTTGCCAGTCCGAATTTGTTTCTTCAAACGTGTGCATGGCCATTGGAATTTCTCTAAAATTGTTTGACATTTGGTCATTTGTGGGTGTATCTGTCAATGGTGGTATAATATTGTATAGTGGAATGTATTCTTGCAACCTGGCAATCTGGATAGTAGTTAGGAATTTTTTAAGCAAGCTAAAGTCCGCTCGGTGCTTAAATAACTACAATGAATTTAATCGCATTGTTGTTGAGTATCGACATTTGCAATTGTATACAATAGTGCTAAACACTTGTTTCCAAAAAATTGCACTACGATTTAAGATTGAAATAATGGCTTTAGCTATTGTTTTTGGGGCTATGGAGATAAATCAGCATTTTAGAAATAGAACTTCAATTCCTGCTCAGGCTATGGTGATATACTTAGTTGTGGCTGTATATGCGATAATGGCAGTTGCTTACTATTTTCCTGGTAAGGTAAATTCCCTTAGCAAATATGCTTTGGAGACCTTTTCATACAAACAAACTGAAAGCTTGAACGGATTTGTTCGATCCACGGGAATTAAAATGAGACGTAAAGAAGGTATGCACATCTTAAGAACTTGCAAACCTTTAAGAATACGCTTTGGCGCTGTTAACTATTATGAGAGAAGTACGGCACTAGTGATTTTAAACTTTATTAATGAACAAACTGTATCTTTAGTGTTGCTGTTCTAACTTTTTGGCAATTATACAGGCAAAACACAAATGCTTTTGACAATTTTAAAGTATTTTTAAAGTAATGTAATGTCGTGTCTTCAAACATGTTCAGTTTTAATTTCTTCCTTTTAAATGTTGCATATATTTTTTAATATGAATAGTTTTTATACTCTTCACTCTTCATTACTGGAATTTAGGAGCTTTGTGACCAGCGTTAGCACTGTTTGATAAGCCAAGCACTGGTAGATATGACAATGAGAGTATATTAGTTTTTAGTAATACTAACAGTTAGTTTAACTGCTATTTTAAGTGGACACTAAATAATGATATTGTAAAAAAGTTTAAATTTACTTATTGTTAGAATATTGGGTTAAGTTATTAGGCTTCTAGCCACAATATTTCTTATTAAATTTAAAACCTACCAATTAGTTGTTTACGAAAATGGCCGATAGTTGTTTATTAGTAATAGTGCTATAATTAAGGTAAAAATTTATCTTAAGTTACACCAAATAGATGTGGTCGTAATTTAAATTTTGTATATAAAACAATTAAACATAACAAGTTTTGCTCTTTAAATGATAATCTGGTAAAGTAAGTAGGGATAGGGATTTGAAGAGGTAATCAAAAGTTAACGTTAGCGAGTCATAATAATAGGTGAGTCTTTAAGGGCATGGTTTTGTGAGAAAATACATAATGTATATATAATATAAATATACTAAATAACACTTCTTGCTTTATTTGTATAACAGTATCAGAATTAATATTACAATTGTTAAGTCTCTACTTCTAATGCATATCAATAAAAATTACGGCATTTGTAATGTTGGTAACCAAAACAAGCAAATAGTTTTTCATAAATTCTTTATTTATCCAGTACTGACCTCCGCATTTCAACTGAATCGGAAGTTGTGCCTGCCACCTAAGCCTTGCATACTAATATCTTCCTCTGTTAAAGACTAAACGCTTGGCAAGGTTGAGCCAAATTATAGCTCTGCTTTCATTTCCAACATACACGTGTATGTGAATTACGATCAGAACCAAAATTAAACTTACTGTAAAGGCAGTCACGTATATTGCTACAAAGAAAGCTGGAACTATTTTAAAACAATCAATGGAAATCCATAAAAATGTGGTAAGAGCAATTTGACTAAATAATAGAGCGTGACTAATGAGTCCTGAATAAATATCAGAAAATTGCTGAAAGTGAACTCGTAACATAATAAACTGCTTAAGTACTAGCAATTGGTTAAAGTTCAACCGTGTGAACATCATAAGTCTCCGAATGTATCCAAGAAGAGTCAAAGGTACCATTGAGTGAATGAATATTAAAAGCATCAAATCCCGCACTCCTGTAGAATACAATATGCTCGACAATATAAAAGACAGCAGCCAAACAATTAAACTTTGATTTGGGTTGAAATGTAAAACTTGCAGCATATATAGCCATGCGTCTAATTCTAAATAACGTACAACCACAACAAAGATTGGCACAAAAAGTGTTGTAATAGAACACAATCCAAACAGAAGAAGTCCAGGTATATCGTCGAGAATTGTACTTGGTATGAAAATTTCCGAATTGCTTTGAAAAAGCTGATTTATTGCATTTAGGAATGTATCCGGATTGAGGAGTACTTGCATACGTAGATTTATCATTATAAATATTGTGCAGCAACATGTAAGACCTAGAAAAACTAACTTTAATATTTCAAAACTGGTTGTAAGATAAGCAGAAGGCTTTTGAAGTACGCCAGTTATAACAAAGCAACCAACTACCAGCTGCATAATGTTGGTAAATTGAGTAAACCAAGTGGAAGTTGTTCCGGAAGATGTTTTGATTTCTATATTTGTATCTTTGTTTATATGTATATGGATAGACTGGTCAGGCAGACGAGCAAAAAACAATTTGTATACGGTTACTGCTTTTCTGGAAAAGGGTGTTAGCCAAGGATAAGGCTTCAGTTGTGCATAAACCATTTTATATAAAAGCAAAAAGTACAAGAAATTTATTGTATACGGATCGCGACAAACTTACATTTTTGCTTTCCTACAAACTCTCGACAACTAACCGTATTACAACCCGAATGGCTTGGAAAATTGAGCTGAAATAACTAAAAATATACTTTCATATAAGGAAAAATAATATTACCATTACCATACCTTATAAACTTTCATATTAAACAATTATTTTGTAAAATAATACTACACTCGGTAAACTAAGTAGTAAATATAAATTGCTTAAATTGTTGGTATAGTCACTTAAGTCACTTAAAGGCAATTTAAATTGTTTTACAAATCAGAGTACGTCATGTTTTCTATCGCGTAATTCGAAAGCCAACTTTTTAGTTCATTGTGCAATTAGCTTGGTTAAGCTCTATATATATATTAGTTCTTAGCAGTATCAACTCCTTTTGTAACTTGATTAAATGCTTTGATGAGTGTTAACACTGTAAGCACGCGTTCAATTCAACGTGATATAAAATTATACAAACTATTCAAATGTGAATTACAAAGAACATGAGGTTTAATTCATTTCACGCACACGAATTTATGAAAATGTTCATTTTGTAACATAAACATTTACAATTGCTTATGGCTCAAACCAGCTAACTTGGATTATAATCTACTAACTATAAGCTGTAGGCTCATTATAAAAACCAATAAAATATTTATCACAAATAAGGAAGAAACTACGGAAGTAACCAATCTAGGCAGTAAAACCTGAATATTGAATATAAATTTCAAGCATGTTACTAAACCTACTTTATTTTGAAATAGTTTAAAGCTTTAAAACGATCATTAAGTTTATGAACAAAGTTTCTGCAATCAATTGTTTGATAGACTTTCATGTCACGGAACGTACGTTTTATTTAAGCATCAAATCGAAGTTTTATAACTTGCCTAAACACAAGTGTTGCATCAACAGACTTAAACATAATTGTGGAATGAGATTTTGTTTTTGTTTCTGGAATTACATGTATGTACAACAACAACGTACTTTTCATGCTGAAACCTATATCTTACGGGAAACAGGTAAGCAAGGACTTTGTCGTAGAACCAGTCACTGATTTCTAGAGATTTAATTGCTAATTGTGATTCCATCCTGCTGGAAGGAGTTAGAAGATATAGTATGGTATGTTTGTATAAACTAGCCTGTTGGTTAGCACACGACTATTGGAAGTGTGGAATATCAAGGTTGCAAATAACTGCTTTAAGAAGTTTATTTCCTAATTGTACGTCATAGTTGTCATTCAACAAAAAACAATTTGTGTAGCATGACTTTGTAGTAGGAGTAAACAGCTCAATGTCATACCCATTTGATTATGTTTGTAGGTAATAAAATGTAACAGCTTAAATGTCAAACAGCCTGTTTATCTACTTAGTTAAAAAAACGATTACCTATTTTCCTTACGTATGTGTGCTTTCTGTTCAAAACAGTTTACAAAAATACAACTAAATGCATTTAAGGTATTTTTGTCTAAGTATAATTATGGTTCACGTAAAATGTTATTCGTTCATCTTATCAAAAACAAGTGTGTTATTGTTTGTTTTGCAATAATAACAATTATTTGAATATGTACACAATTCGGGAATTTTCATTTACTTGTACATGCTCCAAAAATACAAATACCGGAATTCATAATCAAACAGATTTGATTTAATAACAAATATTAATTGATGGTGACTAATAGTTAAAAGCATGGTTCTTTGAAGCAACCTAATTATTGTTATTTATTCTATCACCAAAAAAGTTGCAAGCTGAAAAACTAGTACTTCTTTCCAAATCACTTTACAATTTTCCAAAAAGATTGCTTAGTACCTTCTAAGTATTTGGTGGTTTTAATTTCCCTGATGTTTTGCAACTTTGTTTTTCCAGATTGTGATGTTACAACTTATCATTTTTGAAAGCAACGTATATACACCATTCGTATGACTGCTTGATTTTTTATAAAAAGGTTGCACAACTGCATGTAAAGTAGCGTATCTTGTGGCAAGTAGTGTTTGGTTGACAAGGCTAAATTAATTAGATGATATAACGGGGGTTTCTTAGATTGTAATTGAGCACTGCTGATGTGTTCAGACACACTTAGAGTCTTTAATTTGCACATGTTCACATGCATACATTAAGAACAATACGTATTGTAGCATAGAATGCTAGGATAAGGTACATTATTATTATGCCGGGTAGTGTACAATATTATAATGAATGTGTGTGTGTTCATTGTTCACTTTGTCTGTCGATATTGGTCATTGTTCTATTTATAAAACGAATGTAGAAATGTAAGAGTGGAGAAGAGGACGAATGTTCATTGTTGCTATTCTCGCTTGTCGGTAATTCCACCTCACGGTTTATGGAGAAGTTATATCAGGAAGCCGGAGGCATGGGCTCGGATCTCTTGTTAGTTTGGACTCTGAGTAGTTCAGTTCTTAGTAGCTTATGGACTTTCAGTCGTGTAGGATCTCAGTATTAGTTTGGTATTCATTTGGGCATAGTCTTGTTCAGACATCCCAGTCGCTAGTAAAAGTCGTATTAATGATCTTGTTCAGATCTTGTAGATAAGTCGCTATAATATTATTTCTGGTCGTAATATTTCCTTTAATTAAATATTTGTCGTTGTCGAAAGATCACTAAAGTAGTTGGTTTTAGTGGAAGAGGTCGAATAGTCGATTTGAAGTTAATAAATGTCGAAATACAGCAGTTAACCTTGTCGTCATCATCCTTTTATTTATCTAAGGCTAATCCCCAGACGTCATATTCATCGGAGTCTACCACCCGCATCTTCCATTAAATCCACACTACAATCAAGATGGCGAGTAGTGTCTCGTTATCGGTAAGTTATTATTGATATTTTTATTAATCAGCAGTATATATTTTTAACAAAATATGGTGGTAGCTGGCTCGCCTCCTACTATCTCACTGCTGAGTGATACTCTACCAGTTATAATAATTATTTTGTGCCGATATTTTGTCGTGATCAGTTAGTAATGCTGTATTATGTGTGAGTTTTAGTTTTAAGCTGCCGTGCGAGGGAAGACCTGTGGTAAATTAGCCGTTATTATCATCAGCCGCAATTATCGTGTCGACAAGAGTGTAAAGCCGTTATTTTCAGTTTACTGAAGCCGAAATTGGTTACCTGTTGCGTAAAATTTTCACAAAGTGTATTATTTAGTGATTTTTTTGTGTCGATATTTATTAGCTTTATTTTTTGTTTCAGTGTTCTACATTTTTGTGCCTGTTTCAACCACCCACCCAGGTCATCTGCTGCCGCCCATCATTGGACATTTCGCTGTGGTACAAGTACATTACTTCGGTAACGTGAGTGTGAATTTCTTTTCAATTTTGGGTAGTGATTCATAGACGCATCATGTCAGAAAACGGTGATAGAGGTGTAGACAACGCACAGGGAGCTGGTGCTGTAGACGCTCAGAATGTAGACAATAATTTACGGGTTTTAGCTAGATTGTTGGGGGCTGCTAGTAGTCGTGTTCCTCTTCATGAGGCTTTGAATATTTTGAGAAAATATGATGGGAAATCAGATGTAGATGAATATTTAGTCAGGTTGATTCAGGACCTTAAGTCGTTGAAATATGATTATGCTTGGGCTGTGGACAATTTTGATCGGTTGTTAACCGGAGACGCCAAGGCATGGTGGACTAGCAGGTCAGTTTATTACCTACGCAGTTTAGAGCCGATTAGAGACTTTGAAGGTTAAGTTGAAATTTTGTGGGATGAAATGGTTGACGAAATGAAGCGTTTTTTCGATAAGAAAACTCAGAAAGTTGCTCACCGCGTGAAAAATAAGCAGACGATTTTTGAAAGAGGTCAGGATCCGCAGGAGTACGTGACCAAGAAATTGGCCGTGCTTAGGCTTGTAGATAGTGGGTTGAGTCGCGAGTCGATTGTTGAGCAGCTAGTCAAGGGGTTACCATATGACCTCAGAGAGAAAATGTCGGTGTTAGATATAACCTCCCCTGAGGAATTTTTTAAACTGCTCAGACGCTATAATGAGTGCTATCTCGATGAGCAATTGCGTCGACCTGCCTCTAGCCGAAATGACGCTGGTAGTAGCGTTAGTGCTTATAAACCTGTGTTCACTCTCACAGGTACGCAGCCGCATAATTATTATCGACGAAATGAGCAACAACCATTCCCTAACAATTTCAGACGCAGGTATCCTAGTCGTAATCAGCGAGACGCACAAGGTCGACCTATTTGCAACAACTGCGGTATAGCTGGTCATGTTAGAAAACATTGCAGGACGCTAGCACAAGCACCTAAACCTAATCATAATTTCAATCATGTCGCTAATCGTTTTCCACAGCCGCAAAATGTCGATAATAATTTTCATTTGCTGCATAATGTCGAACATCAAGCCGCAAGGCCGCCGCATCAAATGCCGCCGCCACCTCCACATGGGTTCCCTTTTGTCCACAACCACCCTGCTCCGCAGCAGGCGCCGCAAATGTCCCAATTTCCTTTCCCTCGTAGAATGCCAGTAGCCAATGCTGTACAGCAGCAAGCCGCCAATAATAATGTTCATCAGGGAAACTGAATAGCTTGGGGCTGCGGGATCCCCAGTATTGTAAAATTCCTGCCCAGTCGCTTTACTTTTATAATAGTAATGTAGAAAGATACTTGCCGTATATTTCTAATGCAGCCGCCGCAAAACATAATGTAGTCGCTCCTTCTGTCGAAAATCCGTTGCCGCAATATTACCCAGTCGCTCAAAATGTATATAGTAGTTTTCCGTCGCATAAAGTAATGTATAGTGTACATAGTAATGTTTAAGCCGCTAATTTTGTCGTAAATGCAGATCAGTCGAATTATGTTAATGAAGTCAAAAAAGTGAATGTAAGCATGTACATTCCTGACGAGCCGCCTCCAGTAGAAAATCCTATTGAGGTCAGTCGTGAAGAAATAGAGCTCATTCAATCTTTACAAAAGCCGAAAAGTAGAAGTGTAGCTAGTTCCAAAGATACCGTTTTTACAATGGTAAACAATAAAAGGTACGCGTGTAGGTACCGAAGGAAGAGGAAGGTTTTTAAAATGGAAGTTCCTATTCAGATAGGTAGGAAAGTAGAACAGTCTCTTGTCGATAGTAGTACAACTGTGTGTGCAATACACAGTGACGTGATGAAAGAAGTGAGACATGATCGTGATGTTGTTCATAAAGCTCAATTGATAAAACCAGTAGAATTGAGAATTGCAAATACGAGGTATTATTCTAATGAATTTGTTGAATTGTTGTTCACGATCAATGGTAGTACAATTTTGTGGAAATTTTACGTGATAGATGATTTGTCGACACGAATTATTTTAGGAAGTGATTGGGTTCACGCGTCTGATGTCGACATTCATTGTGAAATAAAAATAGGTCGAGGTTTGAACAAAGAGATTTCTCTAGTTAAGGTACCTAGTGCATGTGTAGAAAAAGTAGAACGAGCAACTTGTAAAATTACTGAACCCATTGTTACTAAGGCAGATGATAGCGTCAGCATTCAGGAACAATCAGAAAGTCAAGAAGACACGAAGGTGTTTTTAAGAGGTTTGTCAGAGGCTAGAAATAGCACTATTAAATTTCAGGAAAAGGGCAAGCTTCATTTTGACATGAAAGACCCTCCAAAACAATATGAATGTGGAAATAAAGTTCTTTTAGCTTATTTTGCTCGTAAGAAAGGTCTTGTTGCTAAATGGTTAGTGAAATGGCGTGGTCCATTCGAAATTGTTACACAGACAGGTCCAATAAAATATCTTGTTAGAGATTTGAGAGCTGATGGTAATAAAATGTTGAAAAATGTGTCGGTTAGACATATGACACCATATTATTATGAATATGTTTCTGATAAAGAAGTCGAGTGTGAGTATGACGAAGATGAAATTCCAACTGCCGTAAGTTCACTTCCACCAACGGAGGAAGATGTTGATATTAGCAGTTTGAGCGATTTTCCTCCGTTTGCTAATAGAAGTACTGTAGACACAGACGCTACTACTCAGGTTAGCTCTGAGATTTTTAACGTGTCCAGTGACGAAGACGAACAACAAGACGCAAATGACAATATAGATGGAGATGTCGATTCTTCTAATGAGGAAATTTTCCATTCTCCTCGTAGTAGTGTGAGTATCCCTCGGGATAGACGTTTAACACTTTCGCCTCCGCTTGAAGTGAGACGAATGCCGCCGGTTCAGGTTGCTCCAACTCCTGTACCAATTCCTTCTTTAATTAAGAGTACTCCTAGTTTTATACCTAGATTGGTGTCGCTTTCTGTTGTTGTTCCGGGTTTCTAATATAACACCCACTTCAAGTCGAATAGTTAGTAGTGGAAATGCTGTTGCGGGCACGATAAAAACTACTAGAGGTTCAAGAAGTGGAATATCAGGTCGCTCAAGTTTGCTCACAAGACGTGTCGACATTAATACTGATTCAGACGCCAGTGCACGGAGTAGTAGTAGAGTTAGTCGAGCTCCTGATCGATTGGTGTATACTCATGATAATCACAAAATGCCGTCTAGTAGATCGGCTCGAACTAATCTAACTCGAACTAATCTAACTCGATCAAGTCGAAAATGAAGGTTTAACTATGCTTTTGTGTGTTTATTAGTTTGATTATTACAGAAAAATTGCCGATAATAAAGATGTCGAAACAATGGAAAAGATTCCTAATCATGTCGAGATGCTACCTCCAGAGAGAGACGTTGTTGCTGAAACAGAGGCAAAGAAACTCGTAGTTCCACACGTTGGAGGTGTTGAATCCAATTCACCTCTGAGGAGACGCAGAGCTACTGATGTTTTTTGTCATGTTGTGAATGGAAGAGCCATTGTCAGATGCTACAGATGTCGAGCTTTAGGACATGTCGCCAAACATTGTCGCAAGAGGATTGTCGAGATGCAGCAGCCGTCATTTAATTTATTTCGTAAATATCTGTTAAATAGTAAAGCACGTCATGGTGTCAAAACTTTTTATTGTATAATTTGTCGTCAGCCCTCAGATTGCAATATTTTTTGTAGAAATCATTGTTAGTTTTAGTTTGTAGAAATTTGAATTGAATTGTAAATATTTTTTTTGTTGAAGAGGAGTAATAATTAAGTTAGAGTCGGGGGCGCCGCTCCGTAGGAAGGAGGGGTAATTGTAGCATAGAATGCTAGGATAAGGTACATTATTATTATGCCGGGTAGTGTACAATATTATAATGAATGTGTGTGTGTTCATTGTTCACTTTGTCTGTCGATATTGGTCATTGTTCTATTTATAAAACGAATGTAGAAATGTTAGAGTGGAGAAGAGGACGAATGTTCATTGTTGCTATTCTCGCTTGTCGGTAATTCCACCTCACGGTTTATGGAGAAGTTATATAAGGAAGCCGGAGGCATGGGCTCGGATCTCTTGTTAGTTTGGACTCTGAGTAGTTCAGTTCTTAGTAGCTTATGGACTTTCAGTCGTGTAGGATCTCAGTATTAGTTTGGTATTCATTTGGGCATAGTCTTGTTCAGACATCCCAGTCGCTAGTAAAAGTCGTATTAATGATCTTGTTCAGATCTTGTAGATAAGTCGCTATAATATTATTTCTGGTCGTAATATTTCCTTTAATTAAATATTTGTCGTTGTCGAAAGATCACTAAAGTAGTTGGTTTTAGTGGAAGAGGTCGAATAGTCGATTTGAAGTTAATAAATGTCGAAATACAGCAGTTAACCTTGTCGTCATCATCCTTTTATTTATCTGAGGCTAATCCCCAGACGTCATATTCATCGGAGTCTACCACCCGCATCTTCCATTAAATCCACACTACAGTATTAACTCTGTGATGACCATCTAAGTAATTTAACGTGGTGTATAACCGACGTCTGCTAACCAACGCTTCTGATGCAACTATGCAACAAGCAAACGCATTTAGTCAATACTATACAAGATAAATTAGATATCGACATTGCGACATCCACCACCAAAATATGGTTGATTGGTTACAAAGGTTACTTCAAGTTGCACTACATATAATACATCAATTCAGTTTTATTTACTGTATTGTCAACAATGAGTGTATATTTGACAGCAAAAACAAATATTGAAGTTGATTATAACAATATTGTAAGATTTTCACTCGGTGATGACTACTGTGGAAGATCATTAGAAAAGATTAAGAACTTGAAAATTGAAACTTGGCTTGGTAATGTATCAAAACGTACACGAGAATTTAAGAGCATGGTTGTTATAAGTAGTCTACAAAATATTAATTATTCTGTTATGTAAATAAGTATATTTAAGAATTTGAAGCCTATCTACTAGAGATTTTGTGTGGACTTGGAAGCCACGCTATTGTCGTTTACGCCGTCTTTCCGTTTAAACCTACTGACGACAAATTCCCTAATTTCTTTGCGGAATGATTGACCGCAAGAATAATAAATTGGTAGATTAGCCGATGCATTTATTATTGTTGAAAGACATCCAGCCATTTCCAGCTCTCTGTATCGTATATTAGCATACTTTGCAACACTGCAGTGTACAAGTGGCACAATGTTGCACACAAAAAGTACTACCACAACAGGAACAAACATCCGAGCTGCACGTATGTCGTGTTTAATGCCTGAGTTCATTGCAAGTCGTTTCTGTGTGTACTGCCTTACCTTTAAAATAGAATAAAAATTTTATTTTATATTATCTTTTAAATTGTTAGCTTGCAAAAACCTTAATCAGGAATTTGGATTTACCTTCGTGTACAATAAAATGTTGAATATAACGAGAAGAGTAAATGGCACATATGTGTCTACAACTCTATCTACTAATGCCATAGTTGTTTGCCATATTGGAGCCAGATTAGTACCTTGCAGAACGTATGTCAAGTTTTTCATACTTGGAACGTGCTTTCCAACAACATTTAATTCTAGGGTATTGCATGTAAAACGAGGAACGTTGATAAGTAATGTCCACAATACTGTAGCAATTGTAAGATATTTGCACCGAACGGAAGTAAACCAAATTCTAGATTTGATTGGAAATGCAACTGCAAGGTATCGCTCAATTGTAATAAAAATGGTCATAAAAGATGATCCAGTTCTCCCTACCCAAATCAATTAAAGAGTTGTCTTATTCAATAAAATGCTCTGTAATATATACTTACCAAAAATCGCCACAAGTATTGAAACGTAAACAAATAGTATGGCAGTTGGACCTCTGTTGGATCCCTCTGTAAAAACATTTATTAAAGTTTATTACAAAAACACAAAATTTAATTGAAATTGTACTGAAAACATTTGTCACATTACCAAGAAATGCATATGTTGCAATAGCATAGACAGTAGCCATTACACACTGAATTAAATCAAAACAAGCCAAGACTGAAAGCAGCAAGTCAAACACCCTCCGCTGCGAACGTTTTCTCAATATAACAAGAATAAGACAGTTGGCACAGGTTCCAAAAATTCCTGATAGGATTGAACTTATCAGCAAAATTACGCACAACGCTTTACTAAATGGTCTGTAGTCATGTTGTGTAGCACCATTAAAATAACTGCCTATATTGTCACACTTAAAACACGTTTTGTTAGTGTCATTTCCTATAGGAATCGTGCAGTCGATGCGATTCTTAGGAAAATCTATTAAAAAGCAGATGTCATCTGGTAATATTATAGTATGTTCCATTTTCTTTAATAACTTGTTCTTGTTTTATATGTCAACTTGTTTAATTTTTAAAACTTGTTTCATTCACTTTTCTTATAAATTAAATAATTTTCAAATGTGATATGACCAAATCGAACGGTATTTTAAAATTAAGTAAAAAGGCTGTATCACGTAGGTATATTGCTTATATAACAATAAAACAAAACCACATGAAGTGTTTTTCCACTGGGGTTTTTGTGACGGACTTTTGTGGATTGACAACTACAACAGTATTTGAAGTACAAAGAAACCGCGTTAATGACCAAACATTATTCATATCTACACGAATATATAATAAACAGCTTACACCCGCAAAGTATTCATATTAATTGATGTTTATGTATTTGCGAAGTAGTTTAGGTAAGCGTGGAAACAAACAAACTGCGAACTAGGTCACTAACTGCGTTGCATTATAGAATTTTCCAAATCACACTTCAAAATAACTGAATTTGTATTTACACAAACATTTTTGTATGACGTAAACAGGAAGCAATATTGCTTAGAGTAAACAAAACGTCAGCAACGTGACTGCGTAAGGTTAAACATTTGGAAATGATAGTTAGTGTGTACCTATAATGGGTTCGGTTGTCGTTAGTTGCCACTTCCTGTTTATAGTTAAAAATCATGGCCTACTTTTTGCTCAAATACATTCTAGCTAGTTGTGCTTTAATTGTTTTCATATAGCACCTGATATAATTTTTTAAATAATTTGCCCACCATCCATAGGTAGTAAACATCGTGGGTACTACCTTTACATTTTTCAGTTATGAATACTACAATGCCAATCACTGAACCTAACCAAAGTAATGAAAATATTGTTAATATATTTCCACTCATTTTTGGCGTCTATGGATAGTTATTTCTAAAGCTTGAGAACAATCTCGTTTTGCTCAGTGCATCAGAAATATGTTCATATACTAGTTGGCCCGTGAACTTCGTTCACTCCAGTTCACTCGTAATGGTGAATAATAATATAATAATTCATGAAGTTTGTCTGACGGCCAGTAAGCAAAGATAAAACTGACAAAATCTCCATTCCACAATAAAAAATATTTCATCATCACAAAACTTTTCAGTTCATCTTTCAAAAATTTGTTTTTATTGTTACCCACCTCTTACCCGTGACCGAATGCTGATCACACACTTTCAAGTTTATATTTTGTACGTTTACATTTTTTAATTTGATTTACCTAAACAATTTCAACAGTTGTATAAAAAACTAAATAAATCTAAAAAACGGTTGTATCTAAAAAATTTCATGGTATACAACATTTCGCGTGAATGTTGCATCAGAGTTTTCAATCAGACACCCTTGTTCATGAGTATCATCCACCTTCACACACACATCCTCCGAACGTCTTACTCTCGAGAATGCAACATAAAGTTGTCCATGTCCAAAAACTGGCTCTGGTAAATAAATGCCGACCTTATCCAATGTCTGTCCTTGTGACTTGTTAATAGTCATTGCAAACGCTATCCTCACAGGAAATTGTCTTCTTGTTAGTTTAAATGGTAAACCCGCATCCGTTGGCGATAAATCAATTCTAGGAATAAGTACTTCTTGGCCCTTTGCTGATCCAGTCAAGACTTCTGCTTTAATTATGTTTTTTTGCAATCCAGTGACAAAAAGTCTTGTTCCGTTACACAATCCTTCCTTTGTGTTTAAATTTCTCAACAGCATAATCACTGCTCCTAACTTTAACTTCAAATTGTGTGGGGGTATCCCGGATGGAGTAAGACTGTTGACGAATTCGACTGGAAACTCAGTCCCATCATTACAATCTGCTTCAATTTTATCAATACTTTTGTACGAAATTTCTTCACCTTCAATCAACTTAAGTATTTCATCATTGATTTTGTCAACGCTACTATTCTTTGGACACAAAATTGCACGCTTTGACATTTCTTTTACATTAGACATGCTAATAGTGTTTCCGAAGACTTTGTTTACAATTGATCCTTTGCATACCATTTTCTTTGGTATTTCAATTATATCGTCACCCAATCCTTGCGCATTTGAAAGACGACCATCTCCTAGCCTTATTAACCACTCACTGTATTCGAGATCAACAGATCTTACATTGTTTTTCAAGGTCAATGGCTTAAAAACATTCCAGGTTGTGCTGTATTTCAGACTACCTTGTACAATGGCAGATCTTTGAGCATGAGGAATAATTGCAAGGCATTGCCTGAAATCACCTCCCAAAAGTATAACCTTACCACCAAATGGAATATCTTTGCCGCCTAAACATTCCATGATTTCTCTTAAAAATCTATCGATTGCGTCAATTGCATGACAGGAAGCCATTGTGCATTCGTCAATTATTATTAATACTGCATTGCGAATCAAATCTGCCAAATTTGAGTGAGATTTAATGCCAGATACGGTTGCCTCTGTAATTGGGATTCCAAACTTAAATAAAGAATGAAACGTTCTACCCCCATTTAATAGATTTGCCGCTATACCTGTTGATGCGGCAGGTAATACTTTAAACTTTTGTCCCTTCAAATAATGAAGCAAAGTGTTGTACAAATACGTTTTTAGACTGCCCCCTGGTCCGTCTAGAAAAAAACACTTTGATCGTGGGGTTTTGTCATTTATTGCAAACACTACCGAGTCAAATGCCTGCCTTTGTTCCACGTTAAAAGTTTCAATCATCTTATTTGCCTCTGTCTGTTCAAACTCTAAATCTACAGAGTCAGCATCAAAATCCCGCAAGTTTGTTGGTGGTTCCGGGAAACCGAATTGATCTAAATTCGCTCCAAGTAATAATAAGGCTTGCTTTAGCTCTCTTAGAGCATGCCACTCGCAATCTGTGCATTCATCTTCTCGCTTGTGTAATTTATAACAAAAATCTTCTGTCAAACTTATAATGTTCTCATTCCATAATTTTTTAGGATCAACTGGATTACAAAATGCGCATATATATGCAAACACTTGTCTAAGCTGTTTTGGCATTCTGCATATTATAGCGTCGTCCATTGTTTTTTGCCAAACACCATCATCCTCCAACAATCCCCTTACCTTTGCTGATTCACGTCTCGTAAGTAGTACCTTCATATGTTAGCAAATCTTCAAAACTCTGTGCACCTTTCACGTGCAAAAGAATAAGTCTTAAATAAAATCTTTCTGCATCTTTTGGAGACACGGTGTACATTCTAGCAATCTTATTGAACCCACCCTGTCTATTTTTCCATCTTCCTTCTGATTTTAACCAAGTAAATTCCAGAGGTATCTGCCAATAAAATAAATCCCTGGCTTTTTCGCTTACCTTATTGAGTTCAAACCATGCAGTTAATGTAGTATGTCTCCTCTCAGCATGCTGCACTTGCTTCTCAATAGCAGCCGACGTGCCGTCTTTTGATTTTATCGTTATGTATTCTTCTCCGGGCAAGTGTACCGCAAGCCTTTCAATAGAGTGAGAGTGGCCATGCATCGAATATCCAAATACTCTCCACGCAGCTTCCGGTGAACTTACATATCTTGAATCAACGTGTTTCTTTACTTCGTCGTGGCTCACTGTATTTGTTTCCTTTATTTCAACATTGGCACAATCGTGCCCTTTATAAATGTATTTAAATAAGTATTTCACGCACTTAATCGAAGCACATATTTCAACGTTTATATGACAATTGTATTTAAGTAAAAGATATGGATTGTAAGGGACAATCCATCTATTGTCAATAGTTCTTCCTTTTACTATAACTTCAGTTCCTGGTCGTCTTCTGCATTTAGCATATCCGTCAGTAATATTGTAATATATTCCCAAAGTTTTTTCTTGAAAATCTTTGGGAAAGTTCTTAGTGCACTTGTCCCCTTTCATGCAAGGAGATTTTGAACCTTTTCCGCATGGGCCGTGCACCATGTTATTGGTTACGATTTCATACAACAGTGGATTATTTGCTTTATCAGGAATTTCAGCTCTCACAACTTTATCGATTTTCTCAGCCGTATCTAGTTTAGAATTTTTGTCAAGAATCAAAAGTAAGTGGGCATGAGGCAATCCCCGCTTTTGAAATTCAATAACATATACAAACGCTAATACATTACCGAAGATTCCCCCGTCTTTTTTTGTGATGTCTTTTAAAATCTTTTCCAGCTTTAGTTTGAAAACTCTTGCTACCAAATCTGGTCTGAACTCAGCACTTTGCCACCGATCCAAGTTTTCTTGTATTTCTTTCCATTTGGGGTTACATGTTATAGTCACAAAAAGATCTGGTTTCCCATATTTTGTTACTATAGCCATCGCGTCTTGATAGTTTTGTTGCATAAATCTGGGACTCCCTTGAAAAGAAGATGGAAGAATTACAACTTTTCCTGGCTTTTTACCTTGCGCTTCAGCTTCAGAAGCAACGTAGTCTTGGAAACCTTTTAACGTGTCGCCTCTCCATTCACTTTGATTATTTTCAATAAAACTTAAACGATTTGCTTCCATTTTTACGTAAGCATCTACAAAGTACTGTTGAGTCAATTTTCCAGCATTTAGAATGGGATTAAACTCATTCCTTACTGAAAAAATATACGAATAGTAGTCCATCAACGTTAGTCGTTTCTTACCATTTGCAGTAGTTTTGATCAAATCTACCCCCCAGCTTCTCTGTCCATATGGAAATAGAAGTGGATAAGCCATTGCATCAAGATGCATATTTAGTATATCAATTCGCTTTACCCCTTTATTGGGATCTCCAGGTTGAGGACGTAGATGTATCAACAAATCTCTTTCTAATGGGGGCTCGCCATCTTTATTCTGAAATACAACTGCTACTTCATCTACGGTCGCGGAGTTATATCTGCGTTTGTCATAATTTCCGTCACTTATAATCGCCATTGTTACCTCTGTTCTAGGTGTTCCGTTAACTTCTGCTTCTCTATTACATTCTTTTTCAACCTCGTGAAGCATTCGATATTTTTTTGCTAGCTCATTATTTGCATGCATAAAGTCAGCTATAACGTTAAACACGGCAGGGTTCACATTTTTGTTTGACGTGTGTTTAATTCTTTCTTGATTTGCTTCATTAGTTTCAAGAATATATAATTGAGAATATTGTCTGGATTCTCCTTCAGCAGGATGCAAAGTACCTGTTCTATGATAAATCTGTCCACAAATTCTGAAACAATATGTACCATAGCCAGGTGGTGGCGAAATATTTGCACCCGTTGAAGCATATGCAAAAGAACTATTAACAGATCGGATGTTCTCCATTAGGTTTTTTCCTATCTCGTCTTCCTTTTTCAACATAGCTTTTAATACGTCAGGGTAGACTTTATGTTCTTGCTTTTTGTATAATGTACTAAGATTGACTTGACCCTTTCCACAACATTGACTAAACATTTTACAGCGAATTTTTTCACCTCCGATTACAGTAGTATTGTATTCAAACGTTTCATCCACAAAGTGCTTGGCTTTGCATGCAAAACACAATTCGCTTAGTTTCCCACAGTAGTCTTCTGGTGTAAGATTTTCGTTTTGCATGGTAGCTTCTGCCAAAGCCTTCAAACCTTTCATTTTTTGGGAATGGGTAAGAACCTGTTGGGCTCGTTTATTTCTCATGTTTTCAGCAACTGTAGAGTTTCTTGCGAGTATTTCTTGTTCATTTAAATTTTGACTGATAATGCGATGCCTTTCAGCGTCTTTTTGTTTGCGTACATGAGACTCTAAATCGGTTTCTTCCAAACGTGTTTGCTTCTTTCGTGCAGTTTCAGCTTTCTTTTGCTCCTGGGAAAAATTGGCACGTCGTTTTCTGTCATACTCTGCCTTTGCAGCCTTTCGGTTTTTATCTACTTCTGCTTTATCGATTAAATTCTCACCATCTATTCTTGCTTTTTTAGGAGGCATTTTGTAAATTTCCCGGCTATTAATTTTACGTATCGGCTATAGGACTCAATTCTAGGTTATATTTCAGAATTTTATACAATTTCACAATAAAACGCATTCAGACTGTAACTCACTTCTTCAGGCTATAATACAATTCTTAAGGCTATAACGCACTTCTCCAGGCTATGACGCACTTCTCCAGGCTATAACGCCCTTCTCCAGACTATAACGCACTTCTCCAGGCTATAACGCACTTCTCCAGGCTATAACGTACTTCTCCAGACTATAACGCACTTCTCCAGACTATAACGCACTTCTCCAGACTATAACGCACTTATCCAGACTATAACGCACTTATCCAGACTATAAAGCACTTGTCCAGGCTATAAAGCACTTCTCCAGACTATAACGCACTTATCCAGGCAATAACGCACTTCTCCAGACTATAACGCACTTCTCCAGACTATAACGCACTTCTCCAGGCTATAACGTACTTCTCCAGACTATAACGCACTTCTCCAGACTATAACGCACTTCTCCAGACTATAACGCACTTATCCAGGCTATAACGTACTTCTCCAGACTATAACGCACTTATCCAGACTATAAAGCACTTGTCCAGGCTATAACGCACTTCTCCAGACTATAACGCACTTATCCAGACTATAAAGCACTTCTCCAGACTATAACGCACTTATCCAGGCAATAACGCACTTCTCCAGGCTATAACACACTTATCCAGGCAATAACGCACTTCTCCAGGCTATAACACACTTCTCCAGACTATAAAGCACTTGTCCAGGCTATAACGCACTTCTCCAGGCTATAACGCACTTATCCAGACTATAACGCACTTATCCAGGCTATAACGCACTTCTCCAGGCTATAACGCAATTCTCCAGGCAATAACGCACTTCTCCAGGCTATAACACACTTCTCCAGGCTATAACGCACTTCTCCAGACTATAACGCACTTCTCCAGACTATAACGCACTTCTCCAGACTATAAAGCACTTCTCCAGGCTATAACGCACTTCTCCAGACTATAAAGCACTTTTCCAGACTATAAAGCACTTCTCCAGGGTATAACGCACTTCTCCAGACTATAACGCACTTCTCCAGACTATAAAGCACTTCTCCAGGCTATACCGCACGCTTTTAGGCTATAACGCACGCTTTTAGGCTATAACGCACGCTTCCAAGCTATAACGCACGCTTCCAAGCTATAACGCACACTTCCAAGCTATAACGCACACTTCCAAGCTATAACGCACGCTTCCAAGCTATAACGCACACTTCCAAGCTATAACGCACGCTTCCAGGGAATGAAGCAAAATTCAACAGACGGATTGCATAAAATTAAAAATTGCTAACAATGTAAGCTAACTAAATTCTTTTTGTAAACGTGCAGAATTTTACAAAATGAAATTCGGAAAAGGCTGTAACGCTTACCTCCAAGGAATAACACACGGATAATAATAACACTGAGATCCAGGTAATAACGCACAGATCCAGGTAATAACGCACAGATCCAGGTAATAACGCACAGATCCAGGTAATACGCACAGATTCAGGTAATAACGCACAGATCCAGGTAATAATGCACAGTTCCAGGTAATAACGCACAGATCCAGGTAATAACGCACACTTCCAGATAATAACGCACTTCCAGGTAATAACGCACTTCCAGTTAATAACGCACTTCCAGATATTAACGCACTTCCAGATATTAACGCACTACCAGATAATAACGCACCTCCAGCTAATAACGCACCTCCAGATAATAACGCACCTCCAGATAATAACGCACTTCCAGATAATAACGCACCTCCAGATAATAACGCACTTCCAGATAATAACGCACTTCCAGATAATAACGCACTTCCAGATAATAACGCACTTCCAGATATTAACGCACTTCCAGATATTAACGCAATTCCAAGTAATAACGCACTTCCAGATAATAACGCACTTTCAGGTAATAACGCACTTTCAGGTAATAACGCACTTTCAGGTAATAACGCACTTTCAGGTAATAACGCACTTTCAGGTAATAACGCACAGATTTCTGATAGCACTGCACTCCTCCCAACAGTAACACAGACTGCCTTGCAATACCAAACGCCTCCAGTGGTAAAAGTTTACAAAAATCAGCCGAACTTCACTTACTGAATCATGCAGAATGCTATGATGTGTACTGTAAAATCGCGTCAAATGTTACGTAAGTTAAGCGTATAGCAATACGTACTTTTTATGGCATAAAAAGATGGGGCAAGGCAAGAAATACGGTGGCAAAGTGAGGACAGAGAAACAGGCCTATTTTGTATATACTACTGATTCCTGTATATCTTCCTGTGCATCACTAATATATCTTATTCATGTTATCTCATTATTAGAAACTATTCCCTGAATACGAAATCTTTAATATAGTCTTCTTAGAACCACTTATCCTTTTATATTTCAAATATTTACTCTTCCCTGTAGTTCACAAAAGCCTCTAGTGAATTTCTTTTTTATTTATCATCAACTTCGTATTAAATTTTGATATTGATAAAATGAAAATGATAGTTTGCAAGTAACTATATACATCCGTGCTGTTGACCCTACTCCAGGAATGACAATTAAGATAATAGTGCCATTATATTGGTTTATGAATACATGATAATTTAATGCAAATATTCAAATTTTATTTTTTGAAGTTAAATAAAAAAATTCTGCCACAATATGCTCTGTTTTAGGATACTTCAAGAAATTGTGCAAGCAGTAAATCATTACAACAACATTTTGGCAAACACTTAAGTAAACAAATGTAGGTATATAGTCTTATAGTATCGTGCAGCAGCTGCTAAGCTGTTACATTTCAAAATATCATTAGAAAATAAAATTATTACTTCGTTTTTTTAACAATTTAGGAAATTTTGCAACGATTTTTCGAACTATACATGTTTTTGGTATAGCTACAAAATGAACTTAATTGTTAGTCTTCTTTTAATTTATTTTACGTTTACAGCTCCTTCATTTCTTAAAACACCTATTACAGACTTCACTACACAGCTTAAAAACTTTCCATGTACACTGCATTTTGTTACCAATTGTTCACCAAACAGTACAAACAGTACTATTGAAGATGCTGAAGGTCAGAACGCACTTGCGAATGCTTGCGCAATTTGTGTCTCATTACGCAGCCTGTTTCCTCGTACTGTAGATTTTCTTCGTTCATCTGTATTTGCCAAAATATTTCAAGCCTCTAGATTCAGTTGTGTCTGTACCATGTTAGTACTAAGGGAAAATCAAGAAAGACAGACATATCTTTCAGAAGAAAGTCATACACAAATATATGCCAACAAATACTTTAAATTCTCAAACAAAGTATTTTCCAATTATTGGTACACTTTTGAACAAAATGGGGATTTTGTAACTAATGAGTATGAATTGAAGATTGATCCCAACTTTATTGTGGTTTTTACAGCCATACAAATTAATATTTTTGAAAAAAATTACAGTTATTTTGTTGAACTTCCAACAGTTGTACAATCTTCTAAGATCTTTGTATTTGTAAGCATTTTGTCAAACCGTTTCAGTAGACACAGTTTGTTTGTCGGTTGTGCAACCTGTGAAAAATCACAACTAATTTCTAGTCTGGATGTGCAAGATATACGAATTTCCCTCCGAGTGTTAATACTAGTAAAAATTACAACTTTACAGTTTGAATATCCAATAAGCCCCACTAAGCTGAATAAGTTTGGCGGTCTTGTCGGACGAAAAATAGATTCTCAAAATGAATGCACTAAAAATATATTTGACCCAGTAGAAAAGTTCCCTTTGTGTCTGCAAAATATATTCATGGATTGGCAAAACATTAGCAACACCTTTATATATTTATTTTACGACCTACACATTCGAACTGAAAAGTCCATTAATTTAGACGGATAGATTGGAAACGGAATCATTTTGTCGGAAGGAGCTAGATTTGATACTTTTAGTTTTGTTGTTGTGCTGAAGTTGAATGAAAGTTTGTACGCAAACAAAAATGCTGCAACATTCACAATGTTTCCTTTTGACTTTTTGACATGGAGTTTACTTGCAGTTGTACTAGTGCTTACAGTATTTTATCTAAGAAAACACTTAGGTCCAGTGTTGTCCAAATTGTATTTGGCGTTTCTACTTCTTACTTTGATTTTGGAGCAAGCCAACTTTCCATCCAACATCTTTAGAAACATCGGCAGTAAAATTGCTGTCATGGTTTGGCTAATGGGCACATCATGCTTAAAAAATTATTACGTTTCAGAAATGTTTCAACAACTGTCAGTCAAGTCGGAACTTGCCAACATTCCAAGAACAACAAATGAGCTTATCAAAGCAGTGCAAGCAAACTGGCTAACTGTATTTAGCCATTCAAGGAACATATTTTCTCTTCAATTTTTGATAGAGAAAAATAATATTACATCAAAAGTTAGTCTACTAAGATTCTACAAAGTCGATGGAATTGTAGAAGTTGTAAAAAACGTTTCTGATGGATTGCCAATCGTATGTAGTTCATATTTAAATCCCACCATGTACGTACATTGCCCCACTTTTGAGAGACTTGCTATCATGTTTAGTGAAACAAACCATAAAATATTTACTGCGCAAACGATAGTTAACCTAATTGAGAAATTCAGCAGCAGAAACACAGTTAAGAACATAGCTCACTCCAAAATTCTCACTGTGCCTATAGTTTGGTTTCTAGGAAAACGCTACTTCTTTATAGACAAGCTGAAGCTGTTTTTTAGATTAATGACTGATAGTGGAATGTATAGTAAAATTATAAGTAATTGGATGGCAACCAATAGAAACTTGACGCTACATTCTGTCGTTGGAGAACGTATGTTGAAAAAGTCTGCAACTTTGCAATCTTTCGTAAAAAAGTTCGAAAGAGCTGGTATAGAAGAGACAAACTTTGTCACACTGGACAACCTAAGAATTGTTTTTATTCTTTATCTATGCTCGATTGCTTGTTGTATTTTTATTCATTTGATTATGCTATTATTTCACATTATACTTGTTAAGATCTAACAAATTTCTTACCTTAGTTACTTACTACAAAAGTGATAAGCTGATTAAGTACTGCTTTTCAATTACTGAAGCAAGTTGGCTTATGTGTGAAACACAACTGCAGTTCCTTAGTGTATTAGTCAAGCAGAAATTACACAAACCGACCATAATCTAAAAACGTTTACGTTAATTATCAATAATGTGTTATTCTCGGAGGTTAATCAAATATTCAATCATTTTGCCAATGCACATGACTTGCTTAGGCTTGTGGGATGGTCCTATTATATATATACAAACGTATAGTGAACTATGTAATAGTTTTAGTGAAGTGTGCTGTAATAATTACTAATCGACGTATTTATTATAACATTTTAGTTTTGGAAGTGTTTGTCACGTGATGTTTCTTACACATTTTGCAGGATATAATGTTACAAAATAGTTCCTCGCGTAGTATTTATTTGGAGTGTAAAATATGAAAGCTGCAAAAAGAAAGTTATCGTGCCTAAGAAAAAATATTTGAGTAGCGTTACAAGACAAAGTAATGAGGCAACATCGCATTCTAGGGGCAGTGCATAACATTTACAAGTGTTCGTACATAATAGAATTGAAAACGCTACACCAGATAGTGCTTTTGGTATCATTTTTTGGTCTGAGCTACAAAAACTTGCTTTCTACCATGACTTGTTGACTATCTTCAAACGTTAAGCCTTTAAGCGATCAGTTTTATTTATTTATTTATTAAACATATATTTGGTGGTTGGCAACAAAGACGACAAAGCACTTTTAATAATACGGGGACATGTTATGAATTTAAATACTTAGAAAAAAATAAAATCGAAATTAAAATGGGTAAATCTACAACGTACGCAAACACGTATTTAAAAAGTTTAGTTGGTAAATCATCCTTTATACAAGTTGTTTCATTTGAGCAAGCATATGGTTGACAGCTCTGTTTGGGAACAAGAATAAAATCTGGTAATATTATTAGCTGAATCCTAAACGTATAATATACGCTAAGCTTTCAAAAGGTATCTTTTGCATGAGCTATAGCAGCGATGGCAAAAGTTCCTGAACCTAACAATGTGTGCACATAATAAAATGTTTATGAAATCAAACATTTGTATTTATATCAAGTCTATTATGCTTTTTGCTACACACTCACTTTGTAGATTAAAGAAAGCATTCTCCGTGCTTCGTTGGAGATGAAAATGGAAATATAGTCAAGTCCAAAATTACTTGAACATCATTGCTTTTATCTCATCCTCAAACAGTAAGTATATTACGACCACCAAGTAATATCTACCTTTAATGCCTGTTTAATGCTCAAGTGAGTCTCAAAATCATTCAGCTCTATTGCTATGACAGTTAAAACTTTTTCTTTCTAACAAATTATGTGTGGTCTGTGGTGTGCTTAACAACTTTTGCCAGTCTTCAGTGCAAACCCCATAATAAAATCACGTAAAAATCCCATACATAGAAATACTGAAACTCGAGTTTGTCCGAAAAAATTAACAGTCGAAGTATTAACCCTGCAAACTATTTTTCATAAATAAATAAAACGGATGTTCACTTAAGTCATAGTACGACCCGACGAGTTTCTACGGAAAACCCGCATCTACCGACACTTGCAAATCTCGCCCGTCAGAACAAAGTAGTTTCTACAGAGCTACTTAAATCATTCGCAGAGCGCTTGTCTTCAAATCAGTTTTTATATTTTACAAGTATTAACGCCACTAAAGACTATGAGTAGCTCTCAAACGTCGCAAAAAATTTGCAATCGCGATGTAGAATGACATGTGATATGCTATTGACATATATTAGGTCGATAAATTTTGTTTTCATCAGTCGAATTACAACACATAAATCTGTTGAGTGCTGATCTATCAAATTACAGGAACTGGTGAAAGCACTTACAAGAACACACTTAGCTGATAAAAGAATGCTGCAGGTCTGAATGAAACACAAGACAATCTTGCTTTAAGGAGGCTGAAGATATAGAAGTAGTCATTCAGTTTTCTTGGCAGGACAAGAGTCTCAAGCACTCCTGGAATCAAAGCAACGCAAAATAACATGAGTAGTTTTTGAAAGTTGTTGAAGTAATACGTAAGCTCTATTTCATTGTATCGAGGAATAAATGCAAGATATGTATGCTCAGTTTATCTATAGGGGAGTTCAAGGGTGACCGGCACTTTCATACCCATCTTTTCATACCCATCATTTCATACCCATCATTTCACACCCATCATTTCATACCCTGATCATTTCATACCCTAATCTTTTCACACCCATTATTTCTTACCCATCATTTCATACCCAAATTATTTCATACCCCTACATTTTCATACCCTAACCATTTCATACCTAAATCATTCCATACCCAAACTTAAGTCGAATTTCACAAATCCCATTGCAGAATCGAACCCAAGTCGAATTTCACAAATCTCGTTACAGAATCGAACCCAAGTCGAATTTCACAAATCTCGTTGCAAAATCGAACCCAAGTCAAATTTCACAAATCTCGTTGCAGAATCGAACCCAAGTCGAATTTCAAAAATCTCGTTTCAGTATAAAACCCAATTCGAATTTCAAAAATCTCGTTTCAGAATTAATTCAATCTAAGTTGAATTTCAAAAGTCATGTTTCAGAACAAAACTAAAGGAGAATTTCAGAAATCATGTTTCACAACTAAACTTTCAAAGCCAAGTCCCATTTTATAACTGTACATTCTTTGGTAAGGTAGTATCTACTATTCCGGCCACTTCCATAGGCACAACTTGCCGGGCAACTTGCACACTAGCATGTGTGGAGCAAAGTGAGACATGCAGGGCGCGAACTCGCATGCTGTACTAAAGCACGGCGACGGTTGTGCCTATGGAAGTGGCCGGAATAGTATGTAAACTTTTCGTTATTAGGAATCGACATATGCCTTCTAATTTCCTGTTCAGGCCGTCCGTGTTAACGCGCTTTTCTCCGAAACGGCTCCGATTTCCCCCAAATTTGGTATACGGACTCAGATGGACTTTGGACAGAACCCTAGTATTGAATATTTTGTCAATAGGTCAACTCCAAAGGACAGAGGTTACCAGTGGTTAAACATTTTTATATAGAACCTATATCACGAGGCGCATGATTTTAGATACATTTTTGACCAGAATTGCAAATCCGCAGTTTGTTTGTTAAAATTAAAATTTTCAGGTCCTGAAAACAGGACTTCAATTTTCAAACATGCCAAATTAGTAGACCTATGCTAAGCGACACATGATTTTAGGTCCATTTTCGACCAGAATTACAAATATGAGGTCCACTTGTTAAAATTTATCTTTGTTTGCATTTATCTGTGGGGCCGAAGGCCCCAAATATCCCAAAATTTCGAAACTCGAGTCGAATATAAAAAACTTTGGAACCCATATCGAATTTCAAAATTCTAGGTTTGGAATAAAACTTTAGTCGAATTTCAAAAATCGCAAAAGGAAACCCAAGTGAAATTTCAAAATTCTTGTTTTAGAATGAAACCCAAGTCGGATTTCAAAAATCGCAAAGTGAAATCCAAGTTCAGTTTAAAAAATCGCAAAATGAAACCCAAGTGGAATTTCAAAATTCCTGTTTTGGAATGAAACCCAAGTCGGATTCCCAAAATTACAAACTAAAACTCAACTCAAGTTTCTAGAATCTCGTTTCAGATTTAAACGCAATTTGAATTTAAGAAATAAAGGTTTACCACCAACCAACCTACCAAACCTAAATCTTATTTTCTGTTTTTGGTAAATTAGTATCTTTTGTACGCTTTTCATTATTTGCTTTCTCGTGTATATATGGATTAGCCTGTGTACAGAACCACGGGGAACAGTCTTGTTGGGGGCAAAAAATATTTTGGGTATGAAATGATTTAGGTGTGAAATGACTTGGGTATTAAATGGTTTGGGTATGAAATAATTTGGGTTTAAAAAGATGGGTATAAAATGATGGGTATGAAAAGATTAGGGTATGAAATGATTTGGGTATGAAATGATGGGTGTGAAATGATGGGTATGAAAAGATGGGTATGAAATGATGGGTATGAATTTTCCGGTAATCAGTTCAAGTAGCCCATAAAACGGTGTCACCGTGTGTTCAAGTTTGCCATTTTCCTTCTTTTCTCTTTCGGTATTTGTTTGCTTTAATCAGTGTACTGATTTTATGGTCTTGTTGTATGTAGTAGTGCTGAAAAGTTCTTGGAATGATACGTAAGCTTCTTTTTTGTATTAAGAATAAATACGAGACACTATAGTTCAAAATAAAATTCGTTTTTCTTCTACGTTACAGCTTTAAGAATGTCTTATTGAAACACGGATATGTAATACACAAACTGTAATGCATACATCGATATCCACTTAAACAACTTATAAAACCATTTTTACACAAATGAAAAGGTAAATTTTTTTAAATTTGTAAATTTGTTTTTAAAAAGATTTTTTGTGTTTTTGACAGTCTATAATCTTCTTCGTAATGATTTCTCAGTTAATCCTATTTGTAATTAAAAATAACTTTTGCTCTTTTCCATTCATATATGTAATGTTTGATTCTATGTGCTGACAATTTTGCTCACTGTTTATTTATAACTATGTTTATGGTGGAGTTCAAGTAACCCATAAATCAGTGTCAATGTTTGCTCAAATTAGCCATCTTCCTTTCCATTTCTCCATTTTTGCTATTTGTTTGCTTTAGAAAGTGTAGGGATTTTTTGGTCATACCTTATACGTGCATTACGGAATGGAAATATATTTGCCATTTCACAAAACCGTGTGGATGAGTCCTTCTAATTAGGGAAACCGAATTCCTTTGCTTATATCTGGTTTGGTTGCAGAAAATGAAATATCGATACCAAATAGAAATGAAATGCGGAAATTATCTTGTGACATCGCATACCAAATTTTTTAATCAGCAAACTTGTTTTTGTTTTTAATATTTTCAAAAAGCTTTGAAAGCACGCGTAAGAACAAACTTTTCTCTACTCTTTCTATATAAATTTGCTTGGTCATTTGCACACTTGTCCAATAATATTATGTGAAAATGCTGATCTTGAAGCAAGAATGCTAGATATTTATCTTTTTTACTATATTACATCGAATCACGATATAGGAGAGACAGGTAGTGATACTGCAAGCTTGTAAGCACAGCACAGCTGGAAAAAAGAAATGACGTAATACTACATGCTCAAAGTAGATGGCTCTGATTCTAGTGCAGATAGTGCAGAAGTCACACGAAGGTAAAAGCTGCACATGACCAGCCAGAATAGCCGGATGATCAACAGATTAGTCACAAGACCGAAATAATGGAATATAAATGGTCAGATTCAGGCATAATTCTACAGCATCGGATGCCTCATGTGTTCCAGATGGTTCCAAGGAATACCTAAAGTGTTCCAAGGGATACCTAAAGTGTTCCAAGGGATACCTAAAGTGTTCCAAGGGATACCTAAAGTGTTCCAAGGGATACCTAAAGTGTTCCAAGGGATACCTAAAGTGTTCCAAGGGATACCTAAGGTGTTCCCATGAATGTCCAAGGCGTTCCAAAGGGTTCCAGTGAATGCCTGAGGTGTTCTAATGAATGCCTAAGGTGTTCCAATGAATACCTAAGGTTTCCAATAAATGTCCAAGGCGTTACAAAGGTTTCCAATAAATGCCTAAGGTGTTCCAATGAATGTCCAAGGCGTTCCAAAGGTTTCCAATGAATGCCTAAGGTGTTCCAATGAATGTCCAAGGCGTTCCAAAGGGTTCCAGGGAATGCCAGAGGTGTTCCAATGAATGCCTAAGGTGTTCCAAAGGGTTCCAGGGAATGCCAGAGGTGTTCCAATGAATGCCTAAGGTGTTCCAATGAATGCCCAAGGTGTTCCAATGAATGCCTAAGGTGTTCCAATGAATGCCTAAGGTGTTCCAATAAATGTCCAAGGCGTTCCAAAGGTTTCCAATGAATGCCTAAGGTGTTCCAATGAATGTCCAAGACGTTCCAAAGGTTTCCAATGAACGCCTAAGGTGTTCCAATGAATGCCTAAGGTGTTTTAAAGGGTTCCAGAGAATGCCTGAGGTGTTCCAACGTATGTCTAGGGCGTTCCAATGAATGCCTAAGGTGTTCCAGCGTGTGCCTAAGGTGTTCCAACGTATGTCTAAGGTGTTCCAACGTATGTCTAAGATGTTCCAACGTATGTCTAAGGTGTTCCAACGTATGTCTAAGATGTTCCAACGTATGTCTAAGGTGTTCCAACGTATGTCTAAGATGTTCCAACGTATGTCTAAGGTGTTCCAACGTATGTCTAAGATGTTCCAACGTATGTCTAAGGTGTTCCAACGTATGTCTAAGATGTTCCAACGTATGTCTAAGGTGTTCCATTGAATGCCAAAGGTGTTCCAAATATATACTATGTTGGGCTAAATTCGTTGGCCGACAGCGCTACCTGATTATACCTCTTTTACTCATATAATTTAATCATATCATACTAATATTTTATTACATAATAGTGAGAATGTATTAGTAGCAAAATTTTACAACCATGAAATTGCTAATAGGGTTCAAAAGTCAAAGCAAAACCGTAAGGAAGGCTAATTAAAATAGTTTATTGCATGCTATCCTGTGTACAACTTATTCTAAATTCTGCACTAAAATCAGCGCCATCTACTAGATACGCTAGTACTCGGTTTATGTGCTTAGTAAGAAATAAATGTGCAGTGTCAATACCAGTCTCTCCTATATCCTGCATCGAATATTTAGTGACTAGTGACCTGATATTTTATCAATGACACCTTTTTCAATTTCCATTCTAAACAATTAGGGAACTGAAACAAAACCTAATTTTAAAAGTGTTTGCTTGATACTTGTCAATTCGTAAATGCTTACGCTCGAGTAAGTTCTAGCTTTATTAGCAACTGACAACTATGTCAGGTTTTATGACGCAGGCAGAAGATATGAATCTTGATACTAGGCAACGCCGACAGTCTTTTACCGTAGATTGCCTCAGGGTATACCAGATTTAGAATATGCTATATAATTCAGACCTAGCGTAATGGCTTAAAAACGAAAAATGTATTATGCTGCAATGGTTCTTGTTCAGTTTGATTCAAAATATTATCGGTCATACAATATTTCCTTGAATGTCGTGCAATGCATGCCATTATAATATTTTACGAGTAAAGAGACACTACATAGCAGAATGGTAGTGTATGATGCTAAAAACTTTCACTTTGTTGGATACATTATATGGACAGCTATACGCAGGGAGACAACGGTGGAGCCTCGACTGTGAAAGCAGCACCAGCTTTTTCTCGTTTTTGTATTTTTTCTAACATACAAAAAAGTTCATCTATAACCACTCACTTTGCTTTTTGCAGCCTCAGTCTTCTTCAGACTTTTGATCTCTCTTGTCCGCTATTTTGCATACCTTCTCCGTTTCTCCAGTTTCATAATCAATACAGTCATAATCGAAATGGATGCTGAAGCTGATTTTGTCACATTTTCCCCAACCACTAATTTTTCTTTGCCCAGTGAAATGACAAGCACAGAAATATGTAGTTTTGGTGGATTAAACGACACTAAGTCAATTTATGATCTTCTCAGTGATCCAAGCTGTCGTAGACTAACTTTGCACCGGACTAAATATATTATTAATCTGTACGTCATTTTATTTGTTGTTGGCTTGGTGATAAATGTTCTGGTGGTGTTGAGAGTAGGATGTAAACGCAGACTCCAAACGACTAAAAAACTCTTTTTGGCCAACCTGGCTATGGCGGATTTACTTATGATTGTATTTGGCATACCAGCAACTCTTTTCTCAACCATTTTCATTCGTAAGTACCCCAAGAGGCTTATAGTTAACAAAAGGAATTTAAAACATCGATAAAGTTTATTCATAGAGTTTTCTCTCAAACTTATGACAGCTTGGATACCTGGCGAAACAATTTGTAAAGCTGTGTCATATATTCAAGGCGTTTCCAGGCTTTCCTCTGCATTCTCTCTCATTGCTCTTTCTATGGATCGGTAAGAAAAGTTTTATATACAACTTTCACTTTTTAATATCTAAATTTTAAGATATATATTCACATTCAAATTATTTTTCAGTTTTCGAGCTACATACTTTCGAATGTATGATGTTGGCCTTTCCAAGCACACTGTGCTTAAAATCTCAATTTACATATGGACTATTGCCGCATTTCTAACACTTCCTTATCTATTTGTTTTTGAGCTGGTCTACTTGCCGGAAACTGGTGCACTACCTTATTGCCAAGAAACCTGGACTTATCTGGAAATTAGAGAAATGTATTACATATTAGTGCAATTTACAATCTCCTTTCTTATTCCATCATTGGTTGTAACAGTTTTCAACTATGCAACTTGGAAAAATGTTCCTGTGCAATCGTTACCAAATTCGGGTGCCCATGAAGAAATACGCCAAGGCCCAACTTTCGAGGAAATTGAGTGCAGAAGAAGTCGCCGTTTTGTTGTGTTAATGACCGTGCTTATTTGCACCTTTTTTGTTTGTAGGTTGCCGTTTCAGCTCTTAGATTTCAAATCAAAATCTTCCCAATATCCCGATCGTAATTCCTGGGAATTCATTGCTATAGCACAGTTACTGGTTGTATTGAACAGTTGCTTGAATCCTGTTATTTACGCTCTTTTTAGCACAAAATGTCTGCATATTTTAAGATCAGTTTTTAGAATACTAGATTGGTTTGGTGGTAGACAAGTACAACGCTTTACTAGGCGGCGTAGAGTTAATGCAGATCAAGATGAGGAAATAAATTGTGAAACTATTAATATGAATGAGTTAGGCTTACAGGAGCGTCAACATCGGGATACGGCAGATTCAAAAAGTGAGGAAGACGAAAGTTGTCTAGTTCTAGATGGTAGTCAAGAAAAACGTCTTACCACGCGTCGCAGAGTTTATGAAGATCCAGATGAGGAAATGGACTCTGAAACTTTTCATTTAAATCAGTTAGGTGTACAGGAACATCGACATCAGGATACGACAAGTTCAAGTAGCGAGGAAGGGAAAAGTTGCCTAGTTTTAGGTGTAACAATTGCACAGGTTCATAACGAACCTAGTGATAGCGAGGACCCCGATCAGAGTACCGCTGTGTAATGCATTAAAAAACGAATTCCAAAAGGCATATTCAAAGAGCAAGAAAAGGAATTCTGTATTATATTTTGTGATGTAGCAAGTGCCAAAAATGTTTACACTAGTATTATAGATAACCATGTCATTTCATGATTTAAAATGACTAATAATTTATTTTTTATTGTTAAAATTGTGTTTAGTTTGAAAATGGAAGTAAAGGCGCAAAGTACTTGCAAATATTAGTAAAATATTAGTAAAAGTATTAATTAAAGATGATGGTTTGTTATGTTATGGAACAATAATAGGTTTTTGGTAATTAAACAATACAAAATATTATGAACATCTTAAATTATAACATTAAGGTTTAAAATTTTCAAAAATTGTAAAATCTCATGGGCAACTATTAAAATACAACATAGCATTAAAATTTAATTATGGAATTTTAAAAAACTGAAGTTATGAAAATTTGATATTTTACCAGAAAATGTCTGAATGCATACTATTTAGCAAAAGCAAAATATTATAATGACTTAATAAAATTTCTTTTCGAACATCCAAACATGCATTATATGTTACTTCTTATTCAGTTAATTCACTTTCATAGTGATAACATCTAAGCAAAAACATCACTTCACAACAAGTTTTAACTTTCACTCAGGTGGTTGCTAATACAGTTTATATTCTTCCTCTTACAAATCTTTGACAATGCAAAATGTTTGTAAAAACATTGATAACAGCATTTTTACATGCAGGTTATACGGGAAATGTAATTTAAAACACTCTTACATTATGCATTATGGGACATTGCTGATTACGCATTTCTGGCCTTTCCATTCAAAAAAGGAAGTACAAGTAAAGAGCAGTAATTGCTCCCGCAACCCAAATCCTTGCCGTGAGGCTGAATGCAATTAGCCACCTTGGCCCATTATCGTTTTGTGCCAAGTCGAGTAGTTGGAAAAGAAAAACTGTTGTGTAGAATAGCAGGCAGAATTCCAAAACCTGTGTAAACATTGAGCAGGTAAGAAATAATATTTTAAATTCCGAAATTTGTATTTTAAAACTCAAATAAGTTACCCATATATCATTTTGTAGATAGCCATCAAACAGAATCCCAGAAATATTCGTTAGTAAATTCGCCAGGAATGGTGTTCTGAACTCTTTCAGCAATCCGTGAAAGTAGAACGCATGCACACCAAGAGCTGCGTAAGCAGCTGGCAATCTTGAATAAGGCTGAAAATGAAATATAGTATTTGAATTTAAAATGTCGGTCCAAATTTACAAGAAACTGTTTACAAGTTATAGATTAATAAATAACAAAAATATACCACAATGTAATGAAAAGTTAAAATTGTATATTATGTCTTACTGGCACATAAGTAACCACAAGTACGGTTGCAGTGATACTAAAAAGACACGCAAATCCGTACATCAGCAGTAAAGCACTAATATAATTCATTGTGGAATTTCTACTTTTTCCGTGATTTGGTGATTTGTGTACTAGATATCCGAAACAAGGTTCTTTAATTTGCAAAAAAAAATCAAAATGTTATGTGCAAAATGACTGCTGATATACTGCTAAACAAATATTTTATACCCTGATTTTGTAAAATGTATCATATAAAATATTTTTACAACCCTTGAAATCAAACAAAATTTAAGTTTAAATTAGCTGAACAAATAGGTCGCATAGACAGCAAAGCAAGGCTTTTTATTTGAGTAGTAAGTAAGCAAGGTTTTTATATTGGGCACACAGCTTTATCTGTTCAAATACTGGTCAGTGGCACTACACGTTTTTATAAACGCTGTGTTGACAAACGGGGTAATAGATCACAAGAAATATTAAACTTCACTTTGATACATCTAAAAATATGTAAACATTGCTTTCTTTGCATTGCAACCAAACATTGCAAACATTAAATCCAAAGTTTCTTTTAATTAGCAGAATGAGGATTTTAGCATTCTCACTATTCTTGACCAATACGTAACTGAATTACAAAAACGTGCAATTCTACTCTGTGTCGAAAGACTCACTGAGAATCATACTAGACACTTAGGAAACGCCCTACTCTTGAAAATGGATATGTACCTAGAAATAAAGCATCTTCACACATTAGTCGGTCAAAGACAATCAGACATAGAGTCAGGCATCTATAAAATTCCATGCGAAGCTAACGAGGTGAAGATTACGATTCAGTATACATTGGGGTATCAAGAAATTGACCGATCAACACTTGTACCACGTCAAAAATGCTAAAGTTGAATAGTCAGCAGTAGCGGAGCATGAGAGTGTGGGATACCGGACACCAGATAGACCCTTCAAAACACAAATTCCTTAAATAGGAGAGCAACACGATCTGAAAGAAAGTAAAAGAAGGACTGTGGATAAGTGGCCAAACCTATAAAACCTGGTTAGACTCACATTAAGAAAAAAACATTTTTGAGCACCGGAAGAGAGTAAAACAATGTCCAGAGATCAATAATGAAAGCAGTCGATGGCAGAGCATTATTCAAAATGCTCGCTGTTAGAGACGATGAGTGTCTCAAAAAACAAAAGGTAATGCAAAAATATTGCATGATAGTTATATATTAATTAAAGTAATCAATAAGAAAATTTAATATTCAGAAATCTTAAAAACTACAATAGGTGAAAAACTTTATACTAGGTAAACATCCGTGGTAAGCCATTGAAAAATGCTCGCTGGTAAAAATGATAACGAACGAGAGATAAAGCAAAGTTTTGCTGGTATAGAGCACGTTTTGGCTGGTTTGAAGCCCATTTTGCCAGGTTTACAGCCCGTTTCCTGGTTTAAAAAATACTGACAACATCTCCCCTGCTGAAACAACTAGCTAATGGAGGACTGAACTTTCAATAATTTGCATTTTTGAAAGAAGCAGAGTCATCTTGATTTCTGGGTTTTATTCTCAAATGTGAATGTGTGTAGTAAAAATACATGAAAGTCAATACTCTAAAGAACTATACGATTTAAAGTGAAATCAAATGAAAGTGTAGAATCAAACACCGTTTCAACGTTTTTTCGTTTCAGTATTCAATATACAATAATAAAAATTCGCAAAGACTCATTTTTTCTTATCCCTATGCAATAGTCAACTACAAATGTATATTGTATTTTTATTTGGCTATGGAAGTAATCCGTTCACAAAGTATTGACCGTTTCCAGCTTAATTGCATGTATACATGTACACATTTGAGTATGTTTGAAGGGCATAGAACGTATTACTCCAGCCTTTGGTCTTTTCAGCTTTATGCATGTGAGCGTGGACTATTTGATACAAAGTACTTTGACAAAGCTTATCTCAAAGACTAGAAAAAACATCACGATTTCTATATATATAACTTACTACATGCAGGATGTATCCTATTTGGCACAAATGTTTTCTTATCCACCACCGGTAACATAAGTCGTATCACCAAGACCGTTATCATAATTGTAGATAGTATAACAAATATACACTTAGAGGCATCTATTAAATAATATTTTCATTTCTTTGGCTGAAGATTTTTTAAAAATTTAATTTGATACGTACTTATCCGCAATAGTACAATATTTTAATCGGTACACTAAGGCAGGTAACACCGGGTTCCTATATATTATTATGTCAGTATATCTAATTATTTGCTTCCGCTAGACCGACTAAGCCAACTCTCTAGGTTTTGCTCAACTTACGAAATACCCATTATCAAATTTATTGAACGTATTCTATTTTATCGTATCTTAATGTTCCTAATTAACAAATCGATTGTACTTTGTATGGGTACGGTTGTGCTTGTACTTTTACGCAATATACACTATACCGGTACTAAAAAGGCCAGACAATAAAGATCAAATTCAATAGTAATATCCATCTCAATTCATACACTTGGAAAAATATTGCAGAGCTGAAAATTGCATAAAATGTAATGAGGCAGTGATTTCAACGGAAAGACCGAGACTGATAGAAAGATGCGGATGCGGTTGAGCTTTCACTGTAAAAAACGGGAAAGGGAATTTAATGGAAAAATCAACTCTAAAAAAATAAACGCAAATTATTGGAATCCTTTTAAGTTCTATTGCAAATAAAAAGCAGGATTTTACTTACTTGGTTGTAGGAACATGTGTTTTGGACTTGTTTGCTCGCCAGTATTGTATACTTTATGTGTTTTGCTGTGAATTATTGATCAAGTGTGTGACTTGTTAATTTAGCGTATTTACTTGAAGAATATGTTTAGCACTTTTTAAGCTTGTTCCACAACGGTGTACTATTTCTTTTGAAAGTCTCTACATAAAAATGCCTGAGAAAAGTCAATGGAGAAAGCAACGAGATGTAACGTCAGACAAATTTTTAGAAGCACCATCTTTTCCACCTATTTTCGTACTTATTGCTGATAATTTGCAATGTTGCGTTTTTCCTTTGTTTAATTAAAAGATGTCGCTTTACATGAAGCTTTGTTTATCTGCACGTTAGCTTTAATAATGTTTTTATGCTTTATGTTCAGTTCTACATTTACATAATATAGATATATTAATATTAGCAATTTTGTAGTTGTCCGATAGCATATATTTACTTGCTTTATAAGTTTTACGATCTTTACAAAGGAGTAGACTTTAATCCTATTGAACCATACGAAAAGAAGATCAAGCAAGTTTTACTGGATTTGAGCATAGCAAAAAAACTAGAAACTACATTAGACCGTATTCAAAGAAATGCCCCATTTTGTACGGATTATCCAAAATAAGCCAGAAATGCCCATGGGACCGATTGTGAATTGTATTATAGGCACATTCCTGGATACTTCCTTTGCATTTTTCTCAGAGCCATTTTGGAGTTCATATTTTCCGATCACGAGATTACGTTAAAAAAACTCAGACAAGTTTGTGAACAAACACAAAGATCTCAATGTAGGTCAAATAAAAGTATTAGTATTCTATGACGTGGTGTCTCGATTCACTTATTCCACTCAATAACTTTTTACATTTGCAAATTGTGTCTTTTGGCGCCGTTTAGGTAACTTATCGTTACGCCATGGATATTTATAAACTGTGATGTGTGCAATGTAATGAAGCAATGCAAATGAATGAAGATGAGACTTGACTTGTTAAAGTAGGCGACGGACAAA
The DNA here is from genome assembly GCA_029691765.1 of Entomobrya proxima. Taxonomy (NCBI): domain Eukaryota; kingdom Metazoa; phylum Arthropoda; class Collembola; order Entomobryomorpha; family Entomobryidae; genus Entomobrya; species Entomobrya proxima. Next base: position 47,471,320 of record CM056168.1, on the reverse strand, counting down.
ACCATAATGATCAATATTGCGAATGTCTTTACTTTTTACAGAGAAGGCTCGCGGATTTAAATCTAGGCCGGGTAACCCGTTTTTGCCCGGGTTTTAACGCCCCACCCGGCACCTGGCTGGGCTGGGTATTTTTGGGCAATAATAAAGCCCCATGTTAAATTTAAACCCATAAAGGGCGCCATTTTCTATGGCCCCATATACATGCATGTATAAAAAAATAAAACCCGTTAATGCCCATTAATGCCCGTTAAAACCCAAAAACCCGTTATTACCCATTTAAACCCAACCCGGCGGGTTTAAATGTGGAAACCCGCGGGTTTAGCCATCTCTGCTTTTTTACATAAGGTTAGGCACATTGAACCTGAGTTCTGTAAATTGACACAATTGGTGATATGAGATACGTTGACTTTAATGATATGGTGAAAGTTTCAGTAAATTTTTTTGTTTTGGCGTGGTGTAGCGTTGATTATAAATGGTAGCCTGTAGTGCAAATTTGAAGTAATTAATTTGTCAGCAAAGACTTTGTACAAATACATTTCATAAAATGGTGCCAAATCTGGTGCTTTTCACTTTGATGCGGAAACAGTATGAACGGTTTTAGCAAGTTTTCTGTGTTTGTTTCTGTTTTTATTATGGCTAATGTTATCATCCAATTGCCTAGAACTTGGACATGTTTACATTTATGGTCATCACTACTTTACAGATTTTCAATGTTAAAGTATGCGTGTTTTACATCAACTAAATTTATTTGTATTTGCTTTATCAAAAGTACATGCTCAGGGCTCAAGGAAAAATTTTCTAGTAAAAAGTACCAAAGTAATAATCTATTTCTTAGTGATCAAAATGTACCGGCACAAGTGTAAGCAGTTTGAGTTATAACTGTAACATATACTATACTTATATTTATATATTATATTATACTTAAACTTGTAAACTAAACCTCTGGATCATTGTCTTATTGGTAAAATTTAATAAGTATTTTACATTGGATTTTGACTATTTTTGACATTATAATATATTGCTTATTCCTCTAAATAATAGTCTTTTCATACAATTAGCTTTCAGTTGCATAAAGTCTTAAAATAGTAATAAATTACTTTAAAACGTATTTTTAACAACATTTTTCTATTTCAATTGTAAGCAAATGTTTAACAAGGTATACCAGATTGGTAATCAGTGTGGTACTTTCTTGTGTGAACCTTCTTAAACCAATATCATATTATTCTTCCAAAATCGTTGGCAACATGCATTTTTTGATTCCATTCTGCTGACTAGCTAATTGATCCAAAAACCAAATTACATTTCCATCAAACTTTTCATCTATTGCAAAATCAAGAGCAGTCCTGCCGTCAGCAAACTTTGCATTAAAATTGGCTTTGTATTCACTAAACATTTGTAGTATTTCCATTATGTTTACACAATATTCCAAATACCATATACCTGAAAGCGGGTAGGAAAATTGTGCTTCTTCGTCTTCGAAATTGCGCAAGCATAATTGCTTGTGATCAGCAAAATGCTGTATCAAGCTAAGTAATGGCGTGTGTCCAGAATCATTTTGAACGTTTAGCAAGTATTTGTTGAGCTCATGTTTCAAAAGCATTTCCAGAATATTTTTATATTTATGAAGCATCTGAACATCTTTATTGCCAATTATTTCAGGATTTATTCTGCCAAGAAAATGAATCATTGTACTGTTATCTGAATACAGATTAGCGGTTGAACAAGAAATCGATATTAGAAAATCGATTAATTTAAAGTATTCTGGATTACTAGAGTAATTGCTTTTTACTAGCATCATAAGCGGAGTTTCACCTTCTGAATTGGTTTCCTCAAACAATAATGGATAAGTAATAGCAAGTCTAAAAAGAAAGTCCAGGAGATCTGATCTGTCATTTGGGACACTATTAGCTTTGCAAATAGGATACACTACCCAATGTATGAAACCATATCCTGCACTGTTTAACTCTTTCCAGTTGAAATAGCTTATTGGTATACAATCACCTTTCCGCATTTCTGATACAACAAAATAACAATAATTCTGGGAAAGTTGTAGAAGAGTTAGGAATTCTATTATATTTTCATGAAACCATAACATATACAAAAACAAATACTTTAAATGTGATGCAACAGCAGCAGCTAACTGTGGAAACTTTTCAATAAATTTTTTGCCAACTTTGAGGTCGTTGATAATAGTTTCTCCATGAATCCATAATAAAAATTGGTCATAACTGGGAATCTGCTCTTTGATAAACTGTTTTAACATACTGTTTAAAAAACGGGCAATAACAGGCAAGCAAAAACGAATTCGTTTTGATGGCAGCCGAAGATCAAGGAATGTTTCACAGTACATTGAAAAACATTCGGGATGGTGAAATTCTGCTTTTAATAGTACTTTCGGAATTAAACTCTTCAGAATATCGTTTTCTGGAAATGACTTATTAGTCAGCATATTTGAAGCAAACTGAGCTACAAAAAATTCGGCAAATGTTCTATGAACAAATGTGATGGGTTTCAGTTTCTCAATTACACCTATTTCCAAAATGATTTGCTGAAACGAATCAAGTTTCAACGTTGGCAAAAAATGGTTTGCAATTTCGTCTAGAAACAGTAGCTTAATGGCATTGTAAAAGTGCCATTGGCATACACCGTATTGCATTGTGGTTACAATTTTGTGATTCATTGACAGTCCAGTTTTTTCTTTAAAGTACCTTTCAATTTTTTTGTCAACTAAACGCTCAAAAACCTCACTAAAGTTAATATGTGAGTATGTAGTAAAATCCGCATTTACAATTTTATCCTTGTATATTTCAGCAATCATATAACACAAAACGGGGATACCAGCAATTTCTGAAAATTCAGTATTGTTTGGCTTATTAATGCAAGTTTTGGCAAATCTTTTCAATTTATTATAAAACAATTGGCTGGTGTTTTTCACGCCGTTACATTTTTTATAGTGTTTTACCCAAATGCGAAAAATCATATTTGTTTGGATCTTTTTATTCAGTGGCAACATTCTGTAAGAAGAGTAGGTTGTTTCAGTACACAACTCACTTAGCACATAATTTCTAAGAGTTAGCCACACACGCACAGACGGAAACGAGTTTTGCAAAATTTGAATTGCGGAAAGAGCTAAGTCCCTTTGGTCTTTGGAAACCTCATCTAAACCATCTAGCATAAGTTCAATTTTAGGAATGTTTGGTGTTTCCTGATCGTGTAGCCAATATTCTAATAGAGACTGTTCAAACTCGCTTACAGCTATGAGCTTGATTAGACATTTGCCAACGCTCAATTCAGAAAGTGGCAAGTACTGGCTTATACTTTCCACAAATAGAGCAACAGTAAAATAAATTGGAATTCTGAGTTCCCCGTTCAAAATTAATTTGCTAGCCAAACTGGCAAGAATGGCCGATTTTCCCATTCCGGGTTTGTCTGCTATCAGAATAAGTCTTTCTTCACGTCTTATTGTTAGAAGTGATTTGAGAAAAAAACTTTCGTGTATGGGTTTGCTCTCCTTGATAAAATTGGGATATCGATTTTCAAGAATTTCATTGGAACCAAAAGACCTAACCCACTCAAAAGTGTTATTAAAAAGAAGATAAAAGCAATGAACATTTTTGGTATTTGATAAATTTGTTTTGTTTCGATGAAATACTAAACTTTTAAAAATTTTGCGGTTAAACTTGGATACTAGCAAAAACCTTTTGTCAGCAGTAATCATTGAGTCATCAGGAATACCAACTTGAATTTGTGTATCAGTGCAATTTGTCATTTGTTTTATCTGTTGAGAAGAAATGTCCATGCAAACAAATATATTACAGGCATCCACCGCTTGTAGTATTTCAGGCCCAAAGACAATTCGTTTTCTAAAATATCTGTCCATGTAAACAGTTGGCACATGTGGTAGATTTAAATTTGTTAAAATTTTAGGAACTTTATTTTCTAGAATCTGGTTTAGCAAACTTCCTGACAATTTCCCTAAACAGTTATCCCTAGCCAAGTTTTTATTTGGTAAACAATTTGATAATTTAATATGCTTTCCTTGAATTGCCAGACAGCCATTTATTTCCACGTTTTGGCGTGTTGAATCACCTAACTCTAAAAAAGTGACTGGGTTTTCAGAAACAGCGCATTTTAAATGCTTGACAAGTTTGTTCACAAACTCCATAGTGGCTAAAGTTTCTTCACTACTTTCACTGCTAAATACAATTACTCTATTGGTGTTAGAAATAGTGTCGGAACTTACACAATTCTGAATTATGTTTTCAGATATGTCACTTATTCTAATTGCAAATACACACGTTATGCCATAGTCACACCCATTATCATTACTGTTTGGTGTGCATATACCGATATGGTCTTGGAAGAAAGTAGTAGGACCCATTTTATCATACCACTGGCAGTGTACACGTTTTTGGAACAGTTGAGTTGACAAAGCGAAGCTTCCTTCTAACAAACGCAAAAGTGTTGGCAAAGACAATTTTCTAAATTCCAAAAGTAGATGATTTTGACAGGTTTTCAGGGAGTAGCGATTATTTACTGCACCTATTGAGAGTAAAGATGTGTGGATTAAATAATTTTGTTTATTATCGTATCGCCACTAGTCAAATTTATATTAATTACTTACCCTTCTCCAATTCATTTTGTAAAACAACTTGCACAGAATATTTAAAATCCAGTATATTTAAACAATCTGACTTAATTTCACATGGATAAAATTTCTCCAAAATAGGAAACATTTTAATGTCACTAAATTTTATCCAAAGATATATTATCAGTCTTGGAAATCTTGTGGTCCAGTATTTTGCATACAAATTTGGATCAAATTGTAGCGTTCCATTCACGCAGTGATACCAACTTAATGTTTTCTTCTCCTCAGGTAAATAGCAGTTATTATGCTCATGTTTGTTTCGAATTAATGCTAACAATTCCACTACGGAATTTGTGTTGGCAGCTTTCACTTTTCGTGGTAAACTTTTTTCACTAGCTGATTTGCTCTTATTAGGATGATAAGTTGTCACAAGGTCAAAGTGTTTCTCGCCAAGAACATCTTTCCAGCTGTTTTCTCCATTCCATATATTCCAATGGGGTGAAAGTGCATCGAAATCGATTTTGTTTTTGAATTTTATCAAACTTTTGTCTTCCGTATCTTTTATGCAATTGTATGCTGCTGTGAGAAAGTCACAAATTTTATCGCCCTTCCAGAACACTGGACTTGAAAGGATTGATTCCATGCTATATTCTACTGCCTGTAATTAGTAAATGCATCATGTATCAAAATAGAAAATAATTTAGAACTATATAAACGTGTATTGAATTTGCTTTTAAGCTTACCATATTAACAGGTTTTCGGCTTTGTGTGTAGGCTGATTACTTAGAGATCACAATAATCCAACAGAATTTATTTAAGTTTCAAGTATTTATATGATTGTAACTCGTACCAAAACAAGCCAGCAATGCATTGCTTGCCTGAAAGTGTTTCAGAGAGTGAAAGCCGGTAGTTCTGCATTTACTGTGTACTAGATCCGGTGTAGTCATATGTTCGACTGAGCTTTCTAATCTTCTGCTCTTGTGCTATGTATCAGCATCAGAACAAAAAGAAACGAAAATGTTACGTTTTGGAAAAGACAACGAATGACAAAAAATCGATTCATACAAAACCATGGAAGCAGCAAAAGCAGCAAAGATCATGGGCTGCTTGCATAAACTTTTTTCTCCTCTTAAAGACTTGAAAACGCAGTGTGAGGTTTTTCTGACCAACAATACATATTATGTAACATATCAATAGAAAACCGTATTAAATCTAAAAATCCGATCTCAAAATACATGCTAATATCCTCTGCGGGATATACATGACTTGCTTTATATTAGATAATCATTTTGTATTTTGCTAAATATCCTTAAGATTATTACAATTTTGCATAATATGGTTGATTGCATGTTGTGCTTTCACGCTTAAAACCCTTTTCGTTTTTAATAACCAAGCTCCGCCAATTATGTATTTTTTTGGTGTCAAAGTCATGCCACGTTTTTGGTCAATAAACTACTAAACTGAATGTGTGCTATATTATTTTAATATAATTGTAAAGAAATGTTACGAAATCCTCTACAAGAAGTACACAGTGTGCATAATGGAAATACTTGAAAATAAGAGGTTTTTGTACACTTGTGCATAATATTCAATCTTGATTCAAGTTCACCTTTGTAGCTAAAAATCTGAAGACTCCGGTAAATAATATGTTACAACATATTTATGTGCTGATATTGAAAATTTTTTGAAAGGAAACCCATAATTGACTGAATAACTAACTCATAAGAGATATTCGTCTGTATAACCTTTTAATAGAAGCTGATGTAACCATTTCAATTTTATTACCATAACCAGCGTTGTTATACCGTTGTGTCTGTTCTATTAAAATCTTTTGAACATATTCGAGCGGCTGAAACGTGTTGAAACGTTTGCCCTCCAAATGAGCCGAGTCGATTGAAGTGCAAGCAGTCTCGTGATCATGTACTAAAGTCAACTAAATAAATGTGGGATGATAATATACAGTGCCAGTTTATCAATACTTTGGTTTTCAGGTCCATTTAGTTTGTAAGTTTGGAATTAAATTTATTTAAATGTGGGACATCAATAAAATAACATTATAAACGTTTTTGTGTAGCAATGAGTTTCTGAGTGCGATACAATAAAGGCATATGCAAATGTATGTGCTTATTTTGTCCTATATACTTAGAAATTGACTCCCGACAAACACATTCTGGCTTGAGTTTCCATTTTATGAAAAAATGAAAACTTTAATTATAGAATTACAGAGTAGGCAAATAAAGGTACAAAAGTTTATTTAGCTTACCACTCCACAGTTTTCAAACTATTTACCTTAGCAAGCGCTCTAGATATTCTCTAATGGAAAACAAGTCATATTTACACCAGTGGCATGATACATTGTGTTTTCCAGTTTGTATAACTGTCTATAAATTATCATATACTATGTAACTTGGCGTCATGTCCTACTTTTGTTTTGTACCGTAGAACAGAAAATGACGAATACCAGGATAATTCAGTGAATCAGTCAAAAATTTCTAAACCCATTAAGTTTCATTAAGTATTTGTATGAGTAATCATACATATACGAATAAAGAAAGCATTGCTGACTGGTGTACTATATTACTTCAGCGCATTATTGCCCCATTTTCAATTGCAGAAAAGAACGTTGTGGTTTTCAGAAGAATCTGTTATATTTGTTATGTAGCTGTTAGCCGATCAAAATTAATTTAACATGTATATAATGTTACTCTATTCCTTTTTTAAAAACCACTCCCTTAATTAAAAGTTAATTGAAGTTAGCCAAAAACGCAGTTGATGGGAAATTTGTTAATAAAGTTAAAAACATCAGAACAGAAGCCGTTGTTGTGAAGCTCAGCATTACTTAATGATAGCATTTTACAAAATTTATGGTTTTCAACTACACATCATCACCTATGTTCCATACTTAGAACACAATAGGCGGTTCATTCGTAAAGATATTTAATAAAGCCCAACAAATGATAACAGCTTCTTGTATGCGGACCATGTATTTGCTCGCTGCTCTTCATCGAAGCTTAGTAATACGCAGAGTGTCTGTCCGTGTGCCCGTCCACTTTATTTTTGGCTCCAAACTAGCAGCAATGGGCTGTAGACCAGGTATTTTGGCCTCTAAACAAGCTATAATGGGCTCCAAATCAGCTATAATGGGCTATTAAGCATCTACAATGGGTTTGCTTTTCACAAAAATAGGTCTTCAGCAGCGAGCATTTTATGGCGGTTTACCACTGGCTGGTATAAACATACAGCAAGTGAATAGAAACTCAATAGTACGGAAATGTAAACATTTAGATATGCGGTATTCTGCTAAGTTAGACTCGTGAAAGTAGAATAGTTTGTGGCTTTTAAGGAAAGCTTACAATAAGCTTACTAGAAACGCGTATGTGTCACTTTTTAGAAATACAAGAAGTCATTCAACTTTTTTGGAAACCACACTGGACCAGTGTCACTGGTTAATAGTTTCATTGACGTTTGTGATGTAACTCCATAGAAAAATTACCACTAAATGGATTTCCGTCACATTTCAAGTGAACACCAAACCAAACCCAATGTACCTATTAAAACGTTATGATGTCAGGTATATATTTCGCTATAAAACGGCGTTGCCAATGTTCAGCTCAGCCAAAAGCAACGAACCATTACCTAATATAGTTAGTTCTCTTAAGAAATCACAATGGCAAATTTGCCAATATCAAGTTGCATTATCGTGATAATTTTAGTTCAAATATTTACGTTTATTCAAATCACTAACGCTAATACAGCAAGTGCCACAAAAGACACAAATTCCTCCAGGGCACTTGAATCGCCATCAGCTTTTAATTTACCAATCCTGTATAACTGTTTCAATATAAGCTACGAAAGTGTGACAAATATTCAAAAAGCCACATCAACAAACTTTAAAAAACTTGTCGAAATAGTTTCAAACCACTTGTCAAAAATATATTTCAAACCGCAGGATGGAAGAGGAATCCTGGTTGTTGCAAACAGTAAGATGGACGCAGTTCAGGCAACGTTTGCCTCAAGCTTGTACGTTCTTGAAGGAATCTACACCATAACGCAGGACCCAGTTCCGGAAATACAGGTTGACCGAGACACTCAAAAAGCTTTGTTTGCAATGCCTGGTTTAATTGAACATCCTGGAGTAGTTAGCCATGTAGCGGTGGCCTACTTTTGGTCCAAGGTTTTGGAAAATACTGAAGACATAAAAATTTTGGTCGCCGTGCCTGCCTCCATTATCACTGATAACCCTGACTGGAGCGAGTTAGATTTTCTTATGGACCGATTTATTAATTTGCTTACAAATTTAGCGAAATTCAGTAATTCTATTGGACTAGTGGTATCTGTTGATATAGCAGATGACTTAAATGATAATGAAATATCTGAAAAAACAATTACAACACTACAAAAATACTTGACATATCTTCAAAACTGTAAACAAAAATGTTTAACGTTTAACTGTGAGAATAAATACGAAAACCAAATTAACCTCATAACACAGTTTCTGGAAGTTGAAGACAATGGTATTCCAAAACATATTTTGTATCATAGAATCTCAACGGCTTGTAATAAAACTTCCGAGTTTATTCTGCCAGCTGACCAAAATATCAATATGTGGCAAACAAACCATTTACTATGGTCCAAGAGCAATAATTCGGATTTTAATTTATTGATCAGACCCTCAGTGAAGCAAACAATTGAAACACAATTTGCACCTGACTCCTTACATGGGCTTGCTGGGATTTCTAATCAATCTAATCCCGTTTCAGCAATGTACGCACACCAATTTCAACATGCCACACAAAATATGAAATCACTTGCTGCTTTTGAAACGGTTAGCAAATTTGAAACACTAATGCTAAATCTGTAGACAATTATAAATTCAAGTACTTTGAAAACCAGAGACATAGATCTTGCATTTGACTACATATATGCAAGCATCCGGGATTCAGTGCCGTTGGGATTTAAATACAAGGCTTTCGCCAATATCAAACTTGCACAGTTTTTGCTTCCCAAGAATGAATCTTTTTGGATATTGCGACAATTTCTGTCCGACACTTTATATCGTTTACAAAAGCTGCAAAATGAAACCAAGCACCAAATCCGGAATAAAGTTTTACCGGAAATCAAACAGGATGTTTTAACAGCTGTTGAGAAATTGATAGATTACGGGGTAGAAACAGGAGCTCTCGTAAACCTCAAGACACTTCGTTCAGCTTTTATTGAACGACCACATTTACGAAAGGAACTTGCTTTGCACTTTTTGCGAGGCCCTAACGCAAACGTTTCTACCAATATATCCTCTTTGGAAATGGAAATAAAACAAGCCGTTAATTCATCACTTAGTAAAATATTATATAGCACTTCATTATTTGCAGATATCGCAGACATTGACCTACTGGAAGTTTCAAAGCTTTTTGTGAGTTATGCTAATATTGCAAATGTTAAAGAAAGGCTTTTATTCAACACGACGGGTATTGTTGATTCTAATACGATTGCAGACAAAATGCTAAAAACTTTACTAGTTGCATTTTTAATTCAAGAAGAACGATTTACCAACGTAACGGAAATAATTGGAAACATAAAAAATTTCACAAAGCACGTTCCATCAATAGTGCGAGTTGCCTTGGCCCAAAATTTGGACAACACTGCAGCAGTTGCTACTTGGTTAGCGGAACAAACAAATTGCAAGACGCAGGTTACTGGCTTGGCAACTTTATTTGAATACTTTTTGAAAAACGATTTAATGCAAACAAAAGAGTTTTTTGGATTGATTCAGTGCAACAGAGGTGTTTAGAAACAGAAGGCGCTGCAGAATTAATTTCTAATGTTTCAAAATACATAGATCCAAAAGTGCGTCAATGGGCTTCGATGGTAGAAAGTGGAATATTGAAACATTTGGTTGAACTATTTTCCTCAATGCCTGGAATGCTAATACAAAGGTGTCTCAAGAAAATTGTGGAAAAAACATTTGAAATAAAGCGATTCTTAAAACATAATGAAAATAATATTACGCTTTTAGCTACGCTTTTAGATAGATTTGAGCTAGAAATTGCAGTCACTGGTTGGACAGAGTTAGGAAACAAGGTTTTGGCCACAAACCGAAACTTCCCAATTACCTTGTTCTGCTGGTATATGCGCCAAAAGATGGAACAAATCGGTAATAGCTACATAACCGAGAGCATAGCACAACAGTACTCTACTTTGTGGGAAAATTGTCCAAAACAACTGAAAAATCTTCTCAAAGAAACTTCATGCTCCCTGCAAAACATTTACACGAAAACGTGCCTTTGTTTGTCAAATGCTAAAGTAACCGATTCATGTGAGATTGGTTTGTGTACCAACGAAACATTGCTGGATGGAGGACACTGGATTTTTCCAAGTCAGCTTAAAAGCTCTGGTGAACTGGTTGTAAATTTACAAAACGCGAATCTATACAAGGCATCCATTTGCAAAACCAGTTGTGGCGAATCAATAGATTTTGGAATAAATAACGGGTTTATTTCATTGTGCAACATAAACACGAGTATTTTGATGAAATTGCAATGGCCTAACCCAAAATTTATTGAAGATGAATATGGAGATTCTGAAAACACACGCTTGATATTTGGTTTACTTCTTGAAAGCGAGCTCGTGAATAGTACGCAAAATTGGTATTTAAGTGTTAGTGAAGACAAAAACGATAGTGCTGCCAAATTGCTAGCTACGGGGAAACACCTTGAACAAACTTTTTGGGAATTAGAATGTTATGATTAAAATGTTTGTAAATTATATATAAGTGTATTTAAATGAGCTTATTAAGTGGGATAAAGTTGTCAAACTAATTGTTATTTGTACATTTTCTCATTTTTAATCGGTTTTATACACTTTGTATGCACTATTAAAAACTATATGATTGCAAGATTAAAGCTTGAAGGAATCGTGAGTATATACATGTTAGTAGAACCTAAATAATTGCTTAGTTCGTCGATTAAGTTATGTGCATACTATATTT